>MEJB01000014.1:1206719-1342356 GCA_001752375.1 Rhazya stricta | reverse complement strand
ACCATCAACCTCCAATACTACAGAACAAGTAAAACCTGGCGAATGGTTTGAAAAAACTCCTACACTGATCATTACCTTAGAAGATGAACATGAAGAGTTATCTTTTAAGGAGATATTTTCAATTTATTTATTTACTGACTTTCATTATATTTCACTGAATCCAATGAAGACAAAAGAATGGTATGAAGCTATTCTTATTTATACAAAGTCAATAGAGACTCAGCATGCAATGCAACAGGATAAAGAGAAGCCTGGCTGTGAACGCCTTGCTTATTCAAAAGTTCGTATACTCTAGATTTTAACACCAAAGACATGGAAGACGACAAGCTTTACTACAGCARTTTCTTTTCYRGTTTCTTTGAACATGAAGCCTTCAACATTTACTTATTATGATTATATTGATGCTTGGGAGAATTTTTTATTGGTTAGACCATATACACATTCTTGGTTCCTTCAACTGAAGACAGATTTACCRACTYYTATTCCCAGATGGTTTTATGACYGGTGGATTAAGTATGGTATTACTGCTAATATCCTTCCGACAGAATTGATGACCAGATATCAAGCCTTTACGAAGATGCCCTCTAAGTTTGCTACAGATTTAGAAAAAGAAATGACTTTCTTTTTCTTAATAAAGGTTCCTTGGATTCTTGTTTGGCAATATACAAAGATGCCCAACAGTCTTGGACAGATAGCCTTAGCAAGAACAGTTCGCATTAAGTGGTGGACTCAATATGATGAGTCAAAGAAAAATGAACAGAAGAYTTCRAAAGGATCAACCTCTTCACAGAAAAGTAAAGCAGAAAAGTTAAAGGAACTTGATGACATGAAGAAAAATCTAGAGAAAATGTATCAAGATCTGGTAAAAAATGATGACTCACCCAGACATTCAGAGACAGATGACTATGACCCTTATGGCGGACCACTTTCACAAGTGCCCCTTCCATTTTTCTGATATGACTCGATAAAGCAAAAGATGAACAAAAAAGATGTTTTTAAGATAAGATCAGACATCTTTACAGCTGGATTCATGCACAGAAGACTTGTGACCGACATGAAGGACAATTATTAAAGCTATTTTAGCCTTTAGCTGAATTATTGTATGACTCTAATTATTGTATTTCAACAGATCCTTTGTAATCGTCTATAAAAGAATTGAAATGAAAATTTGAAGGTAGAACTTCACTACCTCTTTTGAACAACCCTCTGTGTTTTCTCTGTGAGTTCTCTCTCTACTCAACTGTTTAGAAAGTTTATTTCGATATTAAATTTGCTTTATGAGGTAGAAAATATCCATCAAATACTCTATTATCATTTAACTTTTTATAGCTAATAACCATCCTTGCCTTATTTCTAATTTTCTCTGCATGGTTTCTTACGATAAAAGCTGGTGAACTATGGGGAGATGTATTTGGTCTAATTGGAAAAGCAATTGGAGTAGTCAGTGGAGTTGTCTTCCATGTTGTGGCTGATATAATTCAGATTTTATCAAATTGATGGAATGTAGATGGTAATACAATTATTGCTAGTCCATTCAAAACCATACTGAAAAATAGAAAAGAGGATTCTCAACCAGTATTAAAGGATATAGATAAGATATATCAACAGAATAATTATATAGCAGGGTTTTGTACAATAATGAAAGCCATAGTAGAGAGATTTCTTACGCGGGGAAGTTGTTCAAAGAAGAGAGTCAGAAACTCARGTTCTGCCTTCTTCACTTCATTTCATTCAATTTATAGATGTTTGCAAAAGCTTCCGATTACAATAATGTAGTTGAGTACAATAATATAAAAGTAAAGATTCCTATCTGATAAGTTCGAATCTTCTTTTCAGAGCACTATCGCTTGTCCTTTGTTTATTTCTGATAATGCAATCCTCTTTTTTGAAAGTGGTCAAGCTTTTTCTGTTCACATGTCTTTTCATCTTTTCTTCGCATGCACTTGTCGGTCTTTATGTCTGTTCAAAATGGTGGAATCTGCTCAAGGAGTCCGTCATATGGGTCGAAATCATTTGTTGCAGAATGAGTGGGTGAGTCAGCTTCATCTTTAATCAGATCTGAGTACATTTTTTCAAGATTCCGCTTCATTTCTTCAATTTCTTTCTTTTTATCTTCTCTACTTTTGTGGCTAGATGTAGACTAAAGGTTTACTGGCCCGGTCTGGTTGGTTACCGTTACTGGTTCGCTTTCTGCTATTCGCCAACCACTAGACCTTGTGCCGTTGCTGGTCTACTCATCGCTGGGAATTCGCCAGAAGCTGGACCCTTACTGGCTATTCGCCAATTTCTAGATCTAGGAGTGCCCAGCAACAGGCGCCTAAATGCCCAGGCGACCAGGCCTCGTGCGCGACCAGGACTGTTGCGCGCTCGCTGCCTGAGCGCAAGCCCGAGGCGCAATGCCACTTCCGCAACACTTGGGCTTTGTTGACTTAAAGGTGAAAATAATACTATTCAATATTGAAAATTTATGACCTATGTAATTATATCCTAAAGTAAAGTTGTGGGAGAACATAGATTAGGTTTAATACCCAAGCTAAGGAGTTTAAATTGTACCTTTAAGAATGGGATGATTTGGTGACGTAGGAATTAAGTATGAATTAAAAATTTACAAATGACGTTCATGGAATAAATATTGAATATCTAAGCTTGGACAATCGTACTCAATGGACTTTCTTTCTGTAATCACAATTAGGTCATTTTCGAGCGTATTAACGTTGAGAACGGTCGAGGGATTCCATTTTTGCAATTTAAATAAGAACATTTAACGTAAAGGATTCCAAGTAACTAAATTCTCACATTTCATTAACGTATATGTATTGATGCTTCTAAATTCCTTTTTGGTAAATTGAATGGGTTGTCTATGAGTTCTATGTAAGTAAATCCCCATACCCRCCTACCTCTTTCGTTGTGTGTTATGTGGTAGCTGTATAGGATTGTGCTATGAAATGTGTTAAAATTGTGTGGAATGTTTTCACGTGATTTATATCTTGTACCATGATTATTATGTTGAATGGTATTTTGATACAGTTTTATGTAGTTCATGTCATAAGCATGTAGTATAGTATTCTATATCATTCCTAGCATGCGCCATTCATACATTTAGAAAGCGAATGGTTTAGGAAATGAATTTTGAAAGGGAATGAAATTTTATAAATGTATTATGTTCAGGAAAATGTTAAGATTTTGGAAAGGAGTGTAAATCTGGCCATGAAAGATGTGAGTGAGAAATGGAGCATGGGTGACCGACGCACCCGACCCAACCCTCTTGGAGGGTAGGGAGATATGTAATATTCACTTCTTTGAAGGAGAAAAGATAAACGGAAAAGTAAAGTAATGTTAACCGCTTTGCGGTTCTACTGGTAGAAATATAATCGGGTTCCGAAGAATAATGGCTCACTGCAAGCTTAATGACTAGGTTTTACACTCAATGAGCTCATGACTGTAATGAAATTGAAAGGTTTTACAAAGTTCTTACATTTTGAAAGAAAAGATTTTATGAAAGTTTATGAAATGGAAATGTTTAGAGAGTTTTCATTGAGAAAAGTGAAATTTTATAATTTATGACATGTAGGGCATTATTCATGCATTCATGCATGAGATTTGCTTATTGATCTTTATAGCTCATTCCATCTCCTTCCCTCTGCATTTCAGGTGATGTGTAGCCAGATGGCGCTTGGAGGTCGCTTGTGGGCAAGCCTTGATACCCCGAAACATTCTTTTAAAATAAATTTTACTGAATAAGATAGATGGTTGACTAGAATAGTTTTGTTTGTTATTAAGATATTTCTTATTTCGTTAGCTAATAATGCTTTAAATTCTTTTGATTTCCTCAAATTTCAGTTTTGATAAATATTAGATTGGTAAAAGATCCGTTGGAATACAGTACTTATCATATTGGATGTTCGTTGGGTTGGAACGCATGTTATTTATGGGTGTTGAAACTTTGAGAACCTTTTGAATGTATACAGGGGGTAGTTATTGAAATTACAAAGGAAACTTTGTCGAATTTTATAAAACTTTTTAGTTAAAGGTTCAGATTTTCTTTTATTCCATATAGTGGTTGATAGGACTATGAGTAAGGTAATATAATACTCTCAACTTAGAACAGTTCCTAATTTGGAGATGTTACAATAGGACTATTACTATCTCAAGTGCTTGCAACCTCCTTGTGGGTTTCAAGTATGGTTTACTCTTCCTGTCGCTGGGGCATAAGGATTATGATTTGACCCCCCGACCTCTAAAGGCGCAGATACTTAAGTCTAGCTTTGATACCACGTTTACTCAAAAAAACTCATCAAATTTACTTACTGTAGGCTTATCTTTTTCTTTAATGAATTTTTAATCTCATTTAGTTCTTCTAGTWTCAGTTCTCCAAAATAAATAATAGTCTTATGTTCACCCACAAAAGCTAGCTATCATGGGAATGGACCATTACCATACACTTAAGTCTAGCTTTGATACCAAGTTTACCTACAGAAGCTAGCTATCACGAGAATGGTTCATTGCTATATGAAGTGTTTGCAACCATCTTGTGAGTTTTAAGCATGATTTGCCCTTCCTACTGCAGAGGCATAAGAATCGTGATTTGATCCCCCTACCTCCAAAGGTGCAAGACACTTAAGTTTGGCTCTGATGCTACGTTTACCCACAAAAGCTAGCTATAATGGGAATGGACTATTACTATCTTAAGTGCTTGCAACATTCTTGTAGGTTCCAAGCATAGTTTTCCCTTCGTGTCGTAGAGGTGCAAGGATCATGATTCTACTCATATTTACCCACAAAAGTTAGCTATCATGGGAATGGATAAGTACTTGCAACCTTCTTGTGGGTTTCAAGCACCCCGACCTCAAAAGGAGCAAGGCATTTAAGTCTAGCTCTAACACCACGTTTACCCACAAAGGTAGGTTTTGTGGGAGTAGATATATGCAGGGTATCTTAAACGTTACTTGATATATTGTAGAATCAAATGTAACCTTGTGAAGTGCTACATACTTGCAGTATATTTTCCTTTTTTCTGTGGAAATTTTACACTTGTTTTCACATGGATGGTCTTTCAGATTCTCCATATATTGGTTGCACCCTGCTAATGCCTCCTTAATGAAATCCTGAGCGTCAACTAAAATAAGCAAAAGATGGGTTTTAAGATATTCCTATTAAGTAAATAAATCTAACTATTTAATTTATATTAAATCAAATATCACATTTTTGCTAGGCAATGAGGAAATCATTTAAAAAAGATATGAACTTTTAGATAAATGAAGATATTTTTTTAGTTCAAAATATTAGGATCAATATAAAAATTGAAATCTTATCTCATATAATTAATATCTTAATTTCAAACATAAATGAAACAAAATTCTGAATTTGCTTATAAGGTACATGAGAAGAAGGTCTTTTGGGAAAGAGTTTAGAAGCTTTTTTTTTTTGGGGGGGGGAAGTGTTAGATGTTTTTTAAAGAAGAGTTTGGTTATGGAGGAGAAGAATTAGGGAAAGGACGGGAGAAAAAAAAAAGAAGATTATTAAAGTCTTTAAAACTGATTACGCGTATTTTGTTTTGTAATACCTGAGATTTCTTTTTGTGGATTTTCGTTTGATCTTGTCAATTTGTGTGCCAACTAGGATTGGATAATTTTCTATCTAGTTATCGTTTTTAAAACATACGTTTAATAAGTACGAAATTATCGTGTTCGTCGCATTAGGGTCCCCGATTGGTTAGAGGCTCGACTTGTTGAGCTTATTCGTTTTCATTCGAAAAACTGCATTTTATCAAAAGAAAGGCCCGTTAAATTTAATTTAAGGATTTGGATTAGTTACGGATGGAAAAGCCCGAAGATGGTTTAGGGTTTTTTCGTTCTTTTTTTTTTTAATTTGGGTTAGGGCCAAAAAAAAAAGAACAAAAAAACCCTAAACCATCTTCATCTTCCTCCCAATTGCCACCGCCGCCCTCACTCCCAGAAAAACCCTAGCCGCCACCCACTCCCAGACACTACCCGCCTCTTCTTCTTCTCTTTTGGCAGCYGCCACCACTTCTCCTCTACTGATGCTGCACAGAACGTCGCTATCGCKATTGTACATCATGTGCCACACACTGGTGCTGTTGTTTGCACCAAATCTGCTCGCKGCGTACSYTCTTGACCAAATTGGTTAGCTGCTCGAGAGAGATGTCAAACTTCGCTGTTCGATGGGGTTATTCGCAGCGGCCCGCCGATTGTGCTGCTTGAGAGTCACCGTTCCGCTCGACCAAGATTTGCGCAACCCGTGCTGCTCGTCAGTCCGAGCACCAGTAGATCTCACGCGTAGCCAATCGAAGCCTCAGATCYGGAGTTGTCAGTGCATCAGTTGCTCACCTGCGGCTCGTCGATAGTCAATGTCGTCCTCTGCTTGGACCATTTACCTATTCAGGTTGGTTCGTTGCCGCTCGGTCAGGAAGAGATTGACCAGATCTGCCTTCATCTTTTTCTTCTTGTCCTCTACCCAACCGGATCTCCCCTGTCCACCAGTCGTGACGTCTCCATCGTCATCCAAAGAGGCTTGATCAGTCCAGCAACAGCACGGAGGTTGAGTACTCAGCTTGCTATCGTCGGTTCCTTCATTTTGCCGACCAGACCTTGTGCCAACGCTGTTCTGCTTGTCGCCAAAGTTTGCCGGGAAAAAATTGAGCCCTTGCTGGTTGTTGCCAGTTCCAGAACAGAGGAACCCAGGTGCAAGAGCCAGACCAGCGGGCGCCTAGCGCCTAGCGCCCAGGCGCCAGCCGTCCAGATGCCCAGGAGCCTAACGCCCGAGAACCCATTACCATTCCCGAGACACTTGGACTTTATGACTTAAAAGGTAAAAACATTAATATTTAATATTGAAATTTATGACTTATGAAATTATATCCTAAAGTAAAATTGTGAAAAACATAGATTAAGTTTAATACCCGAGCGAATGAGTTTAAATTGTACCCTTAAAAGACGTTATAATTGGTAATGTGGGAACTAAGTATGGGTTAATAATTGATAAATAACATTGTTAGAAGAAAACCTGAATATCTAAATTGGGACAATCATACTAAATAGACTATCTTTCTGTAATTAAAATTAAGTCGTTCCGAGTGCCTTGACGTTGAGAACAGTCGAGGAATTTCATTTCGTGACTTAAATAAGAACCTTTAACGTAAAGGACTCCAGGTAAGTAAATTCTCTCACACTCTCATTAAAGCATATGTATGGTTGTTATAATTAAATTGCTCTTAGGTGAATTGAATGTGTGTTGAATCTGAGTTCTATGTAAGTAAACTCTCACATCACATTAATGCTTATGAATTGATGTAATTGAACTCTTTTGGATCATCGATGTGTTGCATATGGATTGTATTATGAGGTGTTAATTGCGTGGAATGTTACATGTGTTTATATCCTGTATTACTTTTATGTCGAATGATACGTTATATACAGTTGTATGCATTTCATGTCATGGGCATGTAGTTAAGGATTCTATATCACTTTTGACATGAGCCATTCATACATTTAGAAAGTAAATGGTTTAGGAAATAGAATTTTAAAAGAAAATGTTAAACTTTTAAAAATGCTAAAGTTTTCGAAAAGAAGTGTAAACCTAGCTATGAAGGATGTGAGTGGGAAATGGGGAGTGGGGGACCGGCGCACCCKATCCTACCCTCTTGGAGGATAGGTAAGAATGGAATATTCACCTCCTGGGAGGTGAAAGAATGAAAGGAAAAGAAATGTGATGTTAACCGCTCTGCGGTACTACCAATAAGAATGTAATCGGGTTTCAAATAAGAATGGCCCACTGCAGGCCTAATGGCTGGGCGTTACACTCAATGAGCTCACGAATGAAATGGAAGGAAATATTTTACTGTAAATAAATTTTGAAGGAAAGGTTTTGTAAAGAGATTTTAAAAAGGGAATGTTTGGAAAKTTTTTCATTTAAAAGGCAAAATTTTATAATCACATGACATGTAGGACATGTTTATACATTTATGCATGAGGTTTACTTACTGGGCTTTTTTGCTCATTCCTTTCTTTTATTTTTATTTSAGATGATGTGTAACCAGATAGGGYGTGGAGGTCACTTGTGGGCAAGCTATGACACCCTGAAGTCAATGTAAATGAATGTTATGGATTAAGATGATTGTATTAAGTATTTATTATTTGGTTTAAATTCTTTTAAGCTTTCGCAAATTCGTATCAGTGAGTAAATGGTGACATTCCCGAGTTAGGATAAATGTTCTTAATTTGAGAGTGTTACATGTTTAAAATCCTGAGGAATGTAAGTACTCATTTTTTTTTTAAATTGTGCAATTATTTCCTGGATTTGAGGAATCTAATTTCTTTCTAAATAGCAAAGTAAGTGTTTTAATGCCAAAATTTAATGATGAGGAATCAAATTAATTTTCTACAAAATCCTCGTCAATGGAACGAGGCCTAAATATTTCATTATAACCCAAAGACCTTTTGACCTTTTGTTTTTAACTCCTCTTAGGTTAAGTTTGTATTAGGACTTAAATATTTATTTCTGCACATACCATACCATATATTGATTAAGATGATTTTTTAAGACTTATTGTTGGAGTAAGACCTTGCAAATCATTATTAGAGTAGAGAAGAAGCACAAAATTGATAAAGTAATCAATTTAACGCCTTGGCAAGTCTTCTTCTTATTGAACTTTTTCTTATTTTTGCTTCAAGTGAGGCTTTTCCTTGAACTTAGTTAATAATTTATTTTAGGACAAAGTACACAAACAAGAATAGGCATTTGCAAGATACTAGAGTTCTCTTGAGTTTTATATTAGTGGTTAATGTTTGGCAAGCGCTAGGAGAGGTATTGTGGTGATTCGTTTCCTTATTTGGGCATTTTCGTGATACTAAAAAATGCAAGTTCAATGGCGCATAAATGAAATAATTTTTTATCTTAATATTATTTCGTGAAAGAATTACATCATTTTTACGTATTATAAGATGTTTATAAATATTAAAACATCACTTTTCTGCATCACTTTTCTACAATTAGTTAAGTTTTTTACTCAATAAACTTTTTTTTTCCCTGAATTACCACTTAATAAGTTAAATGTAATTTTTGTCAATCATGCACGTGATATTTTTCTTCGATTTGAGTACTTAACCTTTACCTCCTATATTCTCAAAAAAAAAAAAAAAATTCTTTACTTCCCGAAGACTCTTTTGGATTTCAAATTATGCAACTGAAATCTTACGGACAAAAATACCCTCAGATTATGCTGCTGAAATTTTGTGGACAAGCACCATGATGCTGCCATTTACGATATTTTACCAAGCATAAAAGAAAACCCTAGACCCAACCACCCAGACATCCCTCCGTCTCTCTCAGGAACATCAGAGGATAGATTACGTGAAGAAAACTTTCCCTCCAAATTCTTCGGATAGTTCATGTAGAGTTGTAGTAGCCGGTGCCGCTGCCGCAGATAGAGGAAAAGATATTTGCTTCTTCTTCTCTTCTCCAAGGTGGCAACATAGGATCTTCTACAACTTCAAGGGTTTAAGACTTAAACCCCTTACTTCCTTACTTAATAGCAAGCGCTCAAATCAAAGTCAATTTTCCAATGGGGAAACCTGGATATTTTGGCAAGAGAGGTAATTCAGAACATCTTGATTGTGTTCTTTATTTTCTGAATTATTTTGGTTTGAATTGGATATTGGAAAACCAGCGAGTACATGTATGTCACATTCAATCTTACTCAGATATATATATTATGTTGTTGAATTAGGGATAAAGAGGCAGAATCGCAAGGCATTTAATAAATGCAGGAATGCAAAAAGGAATCGTGTCAATGGGGAGCAAAAAATTGTGCACAATCTCCCTTCAAAAGGTGATTCAGGTAAGAAGCTTAATAAGCTGCCTGAGTTATGAATATAATTTTGCTTTGTTGTTAAATTTTCTGTCTTTTTATTTATATTTTTAATATTTTTGATTTGCTTTATTGTTAAGGTTTCTCTTTTTCTATATATACATATATATTTTTTTCTTTTTTATAAAAGTCTGCAGCCTCTTCCTGTTGAAATAGAAATAATATTTGTTTAATTGTTCTTTAAGAGGAAAATTCAAGTATAGCTTCCGAGCATGAATTGGAACCCAAAGAAGAGCTAGAAGAAATGGTTGTTCATAGAGAGCCTAGTGTATACGATAACTTATTGAAGAGGTTGGAATCACGCAGTGAATTGGTTGCGAATGCTTTGAAGCAAAGGTATGCTCTTGCTATGAGAAAAAAGTTTCTATTTTTATCTTTTTGGTCTTTCTTTTGTTTTTGAAGTTTCTAAATGTAGCATTATTGTGTGTACTCTCTTCTGGAATTTTGTTGATCGCATCATCTTTTTTTCTCATACCTTTTATTTTTTAAAGCTCTACTAGCATATCTGTTGAACTAGAATTATGAACTTTAAGATCTACTGTTGATAGAAGTATGGTGTGGCGTTGTCTCCACCCCCCTCCTTTTTCATTTAAGAGCGTTTACTAGAAGGGGAGGGCAATGTGTTGAATTTTCAAGAATGTCGTAGTGTTAATAGTAGGTGTCACTTTATTGGGGCTAATTAGCTGGCCGTTTTAAACTTTTATTTCTATTTTTTAATTATTTTAAAACCTTTTAGATTTATTTTTGCTTCCTGTGTTCTGTTTCTATCAAGTGTATTTAGCTGAAGCAATTAGGTTCTTTCGGATTGAAGTCATCTGCTTTCATGAGAATTGCTTAAAGAGTATCTTTAATGTGGAACTGTTGGGTGCTGATGGATTAGTTTTCTTGGTTTGCCTCCTTTATGTCATGAATTTTCCAGGTCAATGCATTTATCAACCTAAGCATACATGATATAACTTAAGACTCTTCTATGAAAAATGGATGCTTATGGTAATGTTTTTTCTTCTTATTCTTTTTCTGGAAGCTACCCTTCTATGTCTGCATAGAAAGTTTTAGATCCTGTACCTGCTACTTGTTTTCTAGCTGATAACTTCTAGCTTTTTCAAAAAATAAATTGTTATTAAGGTAAGTCGAGGGCAGAAGACAATGATAAGTACTACAAGGAATACATCAGATTATTTCTTCAAGCATAGATTGGTTCAATGGACTTGTTAATATTGATATTGAGGAAAAATAGTTCTATAGGTCAAATGATGAAAACTATGGGAATGGTAGTTGATGGTTGGAAGAGTTTTGGACCGTAAAAGGTGTGTCAGGAAGAGGATTTTTTTTTTTTTTTTAAAAAACCTTCTAATGCTACATTTTTGTATTTATTTTTTTTTTGAAATATTAAGACAATCATAATAAACATACGACACTTGGCTTATGGATTTTCTTATGTGAGGTAAAAAACCCGTGATATGGGTGTCTGCTTGCTCTTTAAATTATTCCTCTTCTAATAGCTTCAGGATTATTATACACTTTAAAGCATTCTCTGGGGCAAACATAAAGATAATTGTAGTTAATGTGCTGATTTCYCTCCTATCATCAACTCTTCAAGTACCTGCTTGGCTATTTTCGCACTAATGGGTGAATTTTGGTTGATGATTTGCTGATTTCTTATATATTTTGTTTTAGATTGAGTTCTGACAATGATATAGTAAGTGCACTCTTGTCAATACTTGTCTTTAAAAGTGCTTCTTGTGTGAATAGGAAAAGAGATGAAGAAGGCAGAAGTGATTCAGAAGATGATGGTTCTGAATCGTTGCACTTGCTCGAAGATGAGAATGGTGGTAAGCAACAGAAACTGTCATCATGAGGATATACTTGCACCTTCCCAGATTATATGATGGTGTCAGATGAACTCTAAAATCACAACGAAACATAGAAACCAATAGAAAGATCCACTATTTTCGAAGTTCATGCACAGGTGTTTGCAAAGAAGATACATGTTGTACTTAGTATTCCTGAGATTATAACCAAAATTATACCACTGAATATGTCTGTCATTTTTTAAGAAGCTTGCTGTAATGTTAATATCAAGATAATAGGATAAGTAATGCAACTAAAGTCTCAATATTATTCTAATAGATTTCCTAAATAAACTGCCTGAGTTCACTATGTTCGAACAATGGTTTTCTTTTGATTTAGCTAGTGATGATGGGCCTTCTAAAAGTAGCGATGCGAAAACTAGAACAGAAGGAGCTGGTTTGGTGGGTTTGTCAGAAAAGGTTGAAAGTTCTGGAGCAGATGATGATGACGAGATTAGTGATATGGACTCAGAAGAAGAGAGTGATTCAAGAACAAATGCTCGATCAACTGCTGAGGCCTCTTTGAGCTCAAGGTTTTCCTATTATTGCATCACTTGCATTAGGTTCATTAATTTTTTGGTTTGAGTTTCAATTAAGCACCTTAAAGGCCAGACTATTGTACACTAAGTAGTTACTCCCCTCTCTGGCTAATGYACGTTTGAATCTAAATGCTGAATTTGGTCAGAGTCTTTGATACCAAATTTAACAAAACTGTAAATATCATCACTTTTACACTTTTGTCCTTTTCGTTAATCCTCTAAATTTATATTGGAGTTGATTGATATTAATTAGTAGCCAAGAAGTAAAAATAAAGGTGAGAACAAGGTTAATTTTGTCCAGTGATTAAAAGTTATTAAACTTATTCTTCCAAATGTATTAAGTGATAAGTTGTAAAAGTGATGATGTTCAGAGTTTTGTTAAATTTGTTATCAAATGCTCTAATAAAATTCAGCATGTAGATTCAACCATGCATTAGTAAATAACTGCAAAATTTCTTTATTGTCTTCTGTGATAGATCTTAAACAACTCTAGAATTTTTTTTACTACCCTTGAAGTTGCCTCAAGTAATGGGCGAATGACTTCCAAGACACCCTGTTCCGCTTTACCTCCCTTTCCAATCATCAAAGCAGAAAAAGAAAGCTTTATAACAATAATAAGAAAGTTCTGGTAGAGTATTTTGACTCTTTTTCCTAACTTAACAAATTTGAACTTGCAGTACTTTTAGCAGTCACTTGGGCTACAGATTGACACAAGAAGAGATCGACAATATATTGAGAAGGAAGTGGAGCTATAAATGGGATGCTCCTGCTCTTGGCATGCCAAATTGCAAGTGGCTAGGAACTGGAAAATGTTTTCTCAAGGTATTCTCTTCTTTTTTGAATTTTAGGTTGCCAATCATGAGGTCACCTATTTCATTTTCTCAATCTGTGATTTAGGCTGATTGATTGTTGGAGAAGTTGGTATAGTCTAAAGTTGGCTTAGTTTAATAAACATAGGTGCCGTTTTGATCAAACTGACGTGTGAAAAATGAAGTCCGAACACTCAAATATGAAGACTGGAGTTTGAAAAGTAACTGAATTTCTAAAAACTGGTAATTTACTAATGCATGTTTGAATTTAAACGCTGAATTTGGTTATTGTATTTGATAACAAATTTAGCAAAGCTCTGAATATCATCACTTTTACACTTTTGTCCTTTTCTTTAATCCTCTAATTTTATATTGGAGTTGATTTATATTACTAAGTAGCCAAGAAGTAAAAATAAAGGTGAGAACAAGGTTAATTTTGTTCGGTAAATAAAAAGTTATTAAACTCCTCCGCCCAAACATATTAAGTGATAAGTCAAGATCTTATTACTTTAAAATTTATAAAAGGATTTAAGAGGCACTTAAAATATTAAGAGATCCCAAATTATGTTATCAAACCATCTTAATCTATTAAACTCTTAATTGGTTCAGTTTTAACTGCTGAATTGCATTATCAAATAGATCCTTGTCAAAAAATTGGGATTCTGCAAAATTTTTGTTGATATTGCTCAATTCACTTCAACGATCTCAGACATAAGTTCCCATCATCATCTTTCGTTGCCGAAACTTCAGAAAATTGCGGTTTGACTTGATAACACCCTTTACATGGAAAGATCTACGTATTTTAGGGCCACTATGCAGTTCAATTTTGTGGCCAATAAATTCCGTGTGTTTGTAGGTGACTTAAAACRTGAAACGAGCTGTAGTTTTATAGGTTGAAATACTGCTAGTCAAATTTCATTTACAGTAGCACTTGATGTCACATAACCTGTGAAGTTTGTGTTCCACTGGAACCAATAAACTTCTCCAATGGCTAGCACAAATAAACTGATGGATGGCTGAGAATCAATTCTGTTATGCTTTTGCTTAGGACTCAGCAGGAGTATCCCGCTTCAGTTTTCTACGCGTCTATATTTCCTAACACTTCAATTTTCATGTTATGGTTTGACTTTTTCTTTTTTTACTGGAATTAGGTGTGATAGATTTTGCAAAGTGCTATTACCCGTCATCCTATCTCGTATTGAGCCTAATAACCTTTTTAATTATTGGGTAAAAGATGAAGTACATGAACGAGGAGACAAATCCTCAAGACAGCAAACTAAGAATTAATTCAGAGATGCTTCCAATCCCTTTGTCAATCTCTTAATGCAAAATGTATTTGGAAAAATCGAATACTATCCCACAAAGAGAAAGAAAAAAGTAATTGTCCAGCAGTAATTAGAAAGGCATACTTTAAAGCTTTAAATATTCTCGTAGTCCATTCTATCCAATGCCACCCAGAAAATTGCAAACCTCACAGATTACAATAATATTCTACCTAGCTAATCTTGCCAAACCACAAAACTTTCATGAACTCTACCATTACTGGGAACACTGATTTCCCATGAACTGAAGTGCACAACTTGCTGCACAGTTTCCTCACTGTCTGACAACGAACAAAGAGGTGATTAGTAGTTCATTGTTGGACGTGCACGTTAAATACTCATATGGACTGAGAGACTTTATAAGGCCTTTGCACCTCCAACAAAAACTGGTCTTGATTCTATTAGAGGAACCATTGTACAATTGAAGCCTTTGATTTTAGATATAACTTTAGTCTTTCAGATTACTTTCTCGAAATGGACATTGGTTTTCATTCATTAAGTAATGATTGGAGGGGAAAAAATCCAGAATCATCACCCACGATTATCTAGAATCTAATGTTGTGCATGATGGAAAGGAAGTCTGAAGGTTCGACAAAAGAATTGATTTGTCCAGTTACTGTGGAGACTTGAAATTGTTATTCTGAGATATTGGGCCTCTTTATTGTTGGGCATATACGTGTTGTGTGAAGACGTATGTTAATTGGTTTGCACACATTTTACAGATCAGATATCAATTATTGGATGTCGTATCAAAGTATATTATGAAAAAGTAATTGGTATAAGTTGCTAGATACTTTTGCAGAACTGTGAATTTTTTGTTTTATTTGTCCTTTTTATTTTTTGTGTTCTTCCTTTCTCTCTTTTTTTTTTTTTTTTTTTTTTGGGTCTATACGAAGAAACATGCTTCTCTCCTTACATCTTTGGTTTGTTTCTTATCCCTTACTATTTATTATATGACTTGATTTTGCAATAGAACTGCTTGCTCATGAGAAACAGGACCATGCTTAAATTGGAATTCCTTGGCAACTGTGTCAAATAATATCAAGTGAAAAAATATTAGCTATGGATTTGTGATACCATGCAGTTTTCTTCTCTTTTGACGTTCCCAAGACTTAATAAATACATTTTTGATGGGCTTATTTGCTCATAAATTGAACTTGTATGACATGTATTCAAATAATTTTATGAGGCATTTGTGCAGGAGACTGAAATGAACTCATGCGATGGGCTTAAGCCTAGACTGCATAAGCATTGGTTGGATATCTACACTGGAGCTGGGGGTGCTGATTTTGATTTATCTAAGCAGAGAACGTTTTTCTCTATTTGTAAGTGAAGCACCCTTAGGCAGACATGCATTATTAATTACCCATATGCATTTGTGTTGTACTTTATTTTTAAGGTTGAAATTTCTTCTATCTAACCATTTGCATGCTTCAGTTCTGCTTTAATTTTGTTTTTTCTGGTCTAAAGCGTTAAAGTCTTCATTCGTTTCCTTCATTCGGGTTCAGTACTTAGAGTTCCAGTTCATCTAATACGAACTAAACTCATCTTCATGTATCACAGTTTGGTGGTTCTGTTGCATCTATGAATCAATATGATTGATATTATCAGTTGGAATTGATTTTGCCTGAGCTATTATTATTCACATTGCTTGACTTGTAGCAAAATTCTAAAAGTTACTTGGTGACTTTTCGTTGGGCTTCATTGCTGTAAAATTAAGATGGTAATCATTATACGCCAAAGTTTACTTGTTTATTTTTTACTGAAGATTTCGTCATGTTTTTCTAGGTAACAGCTATCGGGATATATTACATCATAACAAGAAGCCTTATTATCTCAAAGGTCTGGAGGAGGACTCAGCGGTCATGGATGCTTATATAATGCATTCTGTACGTACTGGTGTTGTCTGTTGACATCTAACCATCTGTTTGAAATTGGATCTGATCCAAATTCTTGTCGGCATCCTCTGTAATGAAATCTTGAAATTAATTTGCACAGTTTTTTTTCTGATAAAAGAGATTGTTATGCAGTTGAATCATATTCTCCGAACAAGAGATCTGGTGGCAAAAAATGATTCAAAAGTGGGTAACTCTCGGGCAAGTTCAACAGTCRACATACTTAATGGCGATAGTTTCGTTGACCATGGGTTTACTCGTCCTAAGGTATCCCCTAGGTGATTTTTCTTGGATGACTGTGAATGTGTTTTGGTAGATGATAACCGGCATTGGTTTTCTTTCAAGTCATTTGAAGTAATAATTCATGTATCAGGAAATGGATATTGTTAAGGCTCTTACTTTTGAAACTGGTCCTGTGAATTTTCTGCTTTAAATGTAGTTTATTTTTCCTTCATTCTTTTCTTCTCCTCTGCAGATCTCTGAATTTGTTAAATAACTTTGGTTTGCATGTCTTACTATTGATATGTGTGGTAAGTTCAATAAACTATGTGCCTGTCAGACACTTGTTACCGTTGCTGCGATGCTCATGCAGAGTTGATTTCTTAGGCTTTTGTGGTGAATGCGTGTTACCTTCCCTCATGTGAAGTAAAAAGTGCACTACAGTTTGGCTGAATGACCTAAATATCTGCTGCAGCCCATGAAACATTAAAGGGAAGGGAAATTGGAAAAAGGGAACTGATTTTGGGAGATTTTCCAATTAAGAGATCTTTTAATTAAAATGAGAGAAGAAAAAGAAGCTTTCTTGTACATGGGGATCCACCCGACAGTGCACTATAATAAAATATGCTATTTATTAAAAGACTGAAAAAGAAAGAGAGAGCAGATACTTTTGAAACATGTTAATTCCAAGCCCTTGATGAGATGCATATTGGCGATAAGATCCACATCTAATGGCTATCATCTTCATTCTTCTTTGCCTTCTAGAGCTTATCACCTTCAGCTGAAACATTTTGGTTGATGGATTTACCTTTTATGTAGCAAAGCTCATTCTTATGTAACCTTAGATTTCCATGACCCCAGAAACTAGAATTATGAGAGAATAGATTGAAACTATTGAAGGAATATAAAAGGTTAATAAGCTGGATCTGAGCTCCAACACTTTCTAGATTCTTGGCATTTTAGAACATTTTGTTATTCATAAACCTTGGATGTTCTACATGGTTTTGTATTGTGTTAATTCAACATATATTTTTAATTTTCTTCTTGTGTTTCATTTGCCCTATAGTTATTTCCTTTAACCCTATGACAGCATTTTGCATCAATTTGTTTTTGTGTTGCCCAGATCTTGATCCTCTTGCCCCTAGCAAGCATTGCACTTCGGGTTGTCAAGAGGTTGATCCATTTGACCCCTCCAAAGCATAAGGTATGCCTACTTTATATAGTTAATTTTACTGTGTTAGGTCTAAACTTGCCCCCCCCCCCCCTCCCCCAAGGATCTATAGAAGCAATTAAGCCATCTAGAATGGGTCAAACTTTTGTAAGAGCTGTAAATAAAGAGGCTATAAGCTATCATGTCTTAGTACTGCACAAAAGTATTACTGGATATATATCTATAAGCAGCTGAATTTGTTAAATCTAAGTTTCTTTAGATTTCAGAACTCATTAAGCTACTCCCTCCATTTCTTTTTACTTGKCGCATTTGCCAAATTTTTTTGTTTCAAAATACATGTCGCTTTGCAAAATTGACGAAGTATTCGTTATAATTTTTTCCAATTTACGCTTACTGATTAGCCTGATACAACTAAATAGTTAACTAAACATGTTCATTTCCCAGGTTTAATAAATGAAAAGTCTATTAATTACTATAAAAGGAGTGGGAAAGGAGGGGAGAGAGTTAGTGAGGAGAGAGATTGTTTGTTGGTGAAATTAAGATACAGCCAGTTTAGTCATTTTGTTTAATGATATGTGGATTTAGGGATTTCTTAATCTGTGTTCAAACTCCCAATGTGACAAGGAAAAAAAAAAAAAAAAAAAAAGAGGGAATCGTCGTTAAACTTAAATTTCTATATGACTTTAGAGCTTATTAGTCTAGCTAGAAGGTTGAAGCTTTTGGGCTTTGGGTAAGTGGAGAAATTGATAGGGACTAGTCTTAGCGCTTTGGTAGCATTTTTTATGTTCAAAAGGGGGGAGGAAAAAAAAAGATAAACCAATTCTGCAGTAAATTTAGCCATAGTGTGACCAACTTATAGGTATTTAGCATTTTCATGATGTTTAATGTTTGTTCATACTAATATTGACAGTCAGATTAAGTAAGCTTAATATATGGGCACAGGAAACGGCAATGGCAAGACATTAGACAAGCTAATGAAACATTTTTGAATAAACCAGGATATCATACATTAGGAGCAATTAATAGATTAATCTTTTTTACCAGATATGCTAGAAATCTCCGAAGGTGAAACATATTCTCTGGAAATGGTGTTTAGGTATTATATACCTTTGAGTTCGAATTTTAGCCTTCAGTAAAGATAGGAAAACATCTTTAATCTGTCAAGGACAGCTCAAGTAACTTGGGAGATCATTGGAAGTTCTAAGAAGAAGAATAGGTTGAAGTATTAGAAGTTCTTGGAAGATGTTGGAGGTTGAGAGGAGAGATTCTTTGCATCTATTGATACTCGAGCTCTGATGATCGTTTATGGTAATTATTGAATCTAGATTTGGGATATTTAGTGATCATTCTTTCATCATCACTAATAAAAGGCAAATTATCTCTTTTTGTTTGACACTCATAGTTAAGTGAAGATTTTTGTTTATGTGATTTCTAATGAATTATCCTTCTTGTACTAAGAAGTCTTTTAGTTTGTTACCTTCCTTATGTGCCCTGCAAAATTTCCATATGCAGAGGCAAGACATTGGTATGGTGTTGTTCCCTTCTATTGTCATTTAAAGTGGGCTCTGGCCAACTTGGGTAGTAAATTGAACATGCTTTCTCCATAGTAGGCATCTGTTGCCTGAGTCAAAATAATTTTTTTAATGATTTCAAGAAATAATTGCCCAACTTAGAGACTAATGGTGACTAGATCTGTTGTGATAGTTGTGAATACAAATATTTGTATTTATTCTGCTTGCTATTTCTAACTTCATCAAATGAGTTCTATGTGCATCTTTTGTATTTTAGGTTCTATATTTTGTTGCTTTGAGAAATATTTAGCTTCGCTGGCTTGAACGTTATTCTTGTGGTGGTGTCTTCGTTAGGTTAGTGTTGAAAACATTGATCGCTTTACTGAGGAGTTTGGAAGTGGACGAATTGAAGAAGAGCAGGATGAGGTTGATGATGAGAATTCAAAAAGGAAAAAGTCTTCTAAACCTTCCGACTTTCAAGCCTTGTTTGGTGGGAATAATAATGATCACTTCATGATAGGCATCAAGTATTTGGGGTAAAGTATTTGATTTTATATGCAAGCTTTTTTCTTTATATTGTCATTGACTCTGTCTCGGCATGTAAACACTCACAACTATCTTTCCCTTTCTTGGACTATATCTGGCCAAGAATGATTCATGCTCTTAACCACCATATGTAAAGATGCACTTGTTTGCTGAAGAGTTCGTGGCTTGGAGCAAATGTCTGAAATAATAGTTGACTTAATATTATGATGTATCTTTGGGTTTGGTACTTGTTTTCTTGACATCAATTGATGTAGCAACTGCTAGAGAAGTTTTGCTTTCTGTGAATGTTGGTTTTGTTTGAATTAGGCGTGACGGTTATATGATGCTAAAGTTCCAATGAATAGGATCAAGTACCTGAGGTTGGAGTGGAACTATATGGAGACCGGATCTGGCAATGGCCTACTGCAGTCAAATAATGAAATTACTCCTTAATAAAATGATCCGGTGACTGAATAATAAAATAATCACTAGAAGACACGGAGGTAACGACTATGAAACAGCACACCTAGTTATGCATAAGTCTTCTTAAAATCTGGCCTCACAACATTTTACCAAAGAAGTTCACCCAAAACTTCAAATTTCTTGGAGTTAATACTCTAGCCAACCTACGACCTGAAGAAGAAATTTTTAGAAACTGAGAATCATAAAGTCCAAGTTCTGTTAGAATTCTAAAAATTTGATTACTACTCTAACAGCTAAATTCAAAATCAACCTAGCCTATAAGAGAACTATGTTCTATAGACTATACTCAAGAATCCAGTAGAATGATTCAAGGACCTTTGTAGCATGAGGAATTAGGCATCTGCATGAAAGAAGGAATCTTTTTATGGATATCAAATAGGACTTGCTGAAAAGAAGATGAGTTTAAGGAAATGTTCAGATATGATCTAATTAGAAATGTAAACAAATTAGGTTTTGGGGGTTATGTTTATTAATTTAAATAACTATTAAGCCTTTTGGTATGGCTTCTGTTTGCACATTGTGCATAAAATGTTTTCCTGCCTCCACTGGAAATTCCTTATAGTGGTAGTTTATTATCATTTTTGGAGATATACTTTCAGAGTAGGAAAAGCTAGCAGTAATATAGGTACTTCTTTTACCTTCTGTCTTATTTTATTGGTATTCATTTGCATATTTGTTTATAGGAGGAGGATACGGTTGTATGGTGATTTCTACTCCTCAGATATAATTGTTGCTTCTCCTCTTGGGCTGATTACTGTAAGTTTTTAGTGTTTGTGGCTATTTTCCTGATCTCACTTCTTCTTGTGTTATGAATTGTAGATGCTTTCTGTTCATGTTTTCGGCCATAAAATCAAGATCATGTATAGTAAGATTTGTACTTATCTGGATAAAATGTATAGTAAGATATTAGAGGATTCTAGTGGAGGAGTCTGAAAGTTTCTTCTGTAAACTATGAGTTCTATTAACTAAGTATTCTACTTGATGTCAAAGTAAGTGTTAGCTTATTTTGAGGTTAGGCTCCACCATACTGAAAGACTGGGTTGGTCTGAGCTGTTTCTCCATATTTCTAAGAGGGACATCCTCTTAGAAATTAAAATAACATGCTGATGCTTTTAGTTTCTCAGCTGTTAGTGGTGATTGCTAAAGATTTGCTATTTTTGCAGCAGCTTTTCTTTTGGTAGGCCTGTGAGCTAGAATAGGAGGGATTTTCTAACAAATACATTTGTCTGCTTTCAAACTTTTTGCAACCCAATTTCTTTCGCTCCTCAATTCGGGAGTTTAATCAGAAGGCTTGTTCTCATCAGATATCATCGTCATACTTGATTGATATTCTGTGTGATAAATCTTATATCCATTGATTAGAAACATTCTTATTTTTCAGTGGACCTATGATTTACACAGGCCCTAAATATAGATTGAAACATATAAAGACCTGGAAGTTCAAAAGCAGCTGAAGTTGTACAAAAGAGAGTTAAGTTTAACATTTCTGAGTAAAGAAAACAGTACTGCTGTAACTTTTCCTACATGCCATAATAGTTGTCCTGTGTGATCAATCTTTAAGCTCCCTACTGTCTCCCCACTCTCATTCATTTTGTGATTCTCACAACCATAATCACTATAGCAGAAAAGCTTTGGTAGGAGTTGACTTTATGGTCATCGTTACTTCAGTGCTTAAATTGGATACTGTATTCAGATCGCAATGAATATTGTTCCCTTTAGTATTCAATTTTTTAGATAGGTGAGCTAGGGTTTTCATTTTATGCTGATATTTGAATCATCCAATTCTTCCCTTGCTGTGTTGCTTTTTGAGTATAGCATATTTCTTTAGTTTTATTCTGGCTGAAGTTGACAGTTTAGTTTCGAAATATGTAACTTAAACTTTTCCTTTCTCTTGCTCTCTCTCACAGAAAATTGGAGAGGCAGAAGCTGAAAAAGAAAAAGATGTCGATTATCTTTCCTCAATAGAGGTATAGTTTKTTSGTTCTGGAAAATCATTGTTATCCATGATTCGTCAGTCTTGAATGATGATGAACTTATACTATATTCTTATAAGCTGATGAAGAAAAAATTTTGCATATCAGGTTTTGATTATTGATCATGCAGATGTTATACTAATGCAAGTAAGTATAATTAGTTCTACACAAAAATCAGCTTCTTCCTTTTATGTGTTTGTGGTGGGATGATTGATGTCCTATAAATGCTGATACTGGTTTTCTTCCCTCGTATGGACCCTGGACAGAATTGGTCTCATGTCAGTACAGTTGTTGAACAATTAAATCAGATACCATCAAAGCAGCATGGAACTGATATCATGCGCATAAGATCATGGTATGCCTGTAATCCTACTATTGTGTTGCTTTAATCTGTAGTGATTGTTCTGATTTAATTCAGATTCAGAGACTCTATCATCCCTAAGTGATGAGCTTTGTTTTTCCCAAGATTAGTATTGGATTTTATTTTTGGAATTAAACTAGTGAAGCTTTGTAAATTATAAGATCATGCATTTATTTGAACTAATATGTCTCTTTGGTTTTGTTTGATCGCTAGGTATTTAGATGGACAAGCACAGTTCTATAGACAAACAATAATTTTAGGTTCTCATTTAAACCCAGGTAAGTAGTGCAATGGTTCCTAAATCGTTTCCTTAATGATCTTTCTGTACTGATTGGTGCATATGTTATAATTATTATTATTATTATTATTATTCTTTTGTCATAACTGCATATAGAGATGTGAGTGACTTGGAAGACCTTGAAGTGTGGTGAAGTGTGCATACTACTTTCAATTCTTTACAAGCAGAAGGTTTTGAGCATAAAGCTCCAAATATGGCACCTAAAATGCCATAAAGGGTATTAGCCCCGTTGATACTTGAAATTCTTAAATTAGGGAATGGAACAATAATTAGCTATACACGAGTATTTGCAAACATGAGATTTAACTTTGTTTAGCACTGAAAATTTATACTACTTACTGATGGAAATAGTTATAAATATTATAAGAATTTGAGTAAGATGAATTTAGAGATAGCTCAAGAATTTGTATTTATTTTTGCCATGAATGGGCAAGTAGTTCCTAAGTATATTAATTCATCATGACAAACCAAACCAAATTCGTATTTCTGTTAGCCTTACAAGAAAGCAGACATCCCATGCTAAAAAGAAAGGTTTCACTGCACTGAAAAGCTGAAGTCCATTTATAACTTCGAAAAGTTGAATCCCTCAGGCAAACACTTCTTGGCACCAATTGAGATGCAAACACACAATTTTATGAATGTTTTGCTTTTCCTTCCTTTTATCCCATTTTAGCTACTTCCTCAATTCCAGGAAAGACATTTTGGATTGGTCTTCAAAACATCTCTCCACTATTAGTTTCACTCAGAAAATAGGTTTTACTTATGAAAACTCCCACCCAAACTTCAAGTTTTAAACCATCTTCAAATTCTGATATGTGGGTCCTGTAACAGAAATGAAATGTACCTTTTTTGAGATTCAATCAAAGTGGACCCCTTTGAATAATTTATTAGCTATATCTCAACTAATTTATTATAGTATCTAATATGTGGGTACAGTCAAAATCAAATAAAAAATTTGGATACTGTTAAAATAATCTGAAAGATGATAGAGATTTGATATCATGTAAACATAATTGTGAGGATACTTATATCAGTCTTGTGTATTTCTCTTGTATCTTATTCATCATAAAAGACACCTATATATTTTAAGTAGGAATCCCATAATAGGACGGTACCTAATCAAGTCCTACTTAATCACTATTGTCAGTTTCCTAATCTTGATACTCCCCCTCAAGTTGGAGCATATATGTTAATTATGCCAACTTGTTACAAAAATAATCAACCCGAGTTCCATTTAGAGCCTTAGTGAAAATAATGTCCAAATTTACTAATCTGCTGACTGATCCCTATTCTCCAGTCTCTCGACTGGATATCATCTAGAACGGATTTTCACTCAATAAAGCACAGATTGTGCTGTATAGAACTAGAAGACCAAAACAAATTCCGGCAACAGGTGCATGAAAGTAAAGGCGGTGGCTTGAGGCATTGTGTTTGGGCGTAAAGGAAACAATCTGACAAGCAAAGAAAGTAAAGAAAATAACAATATGAAAGGAAACATGTAATCTGCAAAGCAGGAAAAGAAGGAACAATAAAAAATCTATAAATTCTAAACAATCTTGATCGAAGTCATGAGGAGCCCTATCCAAACAATTGATTTTTGAAATTTGAAGAACCAAAGCCACAGTTTCGACATGTGGAACTGGCTCTGATACCATGTTAAAATAATCTAAAGAGATAATAGAGGTTTGATATCATGTACACATAATTGTATAGACTACGCTTCTGTATATTACTCTTGTATCTTATTCATCATATAAGACACCTATATATACTAAGTATGAATCCCATAATAGGAAGGGACTTGGAAGGTACCTAATCTATCATAAAAGGAAAGTACTTAATCAAGTCCTACTCAATCACTATTATCAATTTCTTTATCTTTACAGTTTCCTAATCTTAAAAAATACAAAACCAGATATGCTTATCAGAATACATTTTTCATTTTCATTCTCAAAACTAAAACAAATTTTCACTTTGAAGTCCAATTGAAATGTACTCAAAACTCTAGGAGCTAGTAGTTTGTCAATTTTAGTTTCAAGTGACATGTACATCTAGGAAAGTTGGGATGAAAAATACTCTATCTGCAAGGCATTTGCTAACGTAATCTTTGCTGCCTGGGGCTATTGTTTTTCTCCATCCTGCCCCTCAAAGGGTGGAGTTCAGAGCATTGACCTTGCTGTGTCTCTGGCCATATGTCAAGAAAGTCTTTGGAGCAAAGAATAATTCATATCTCCGATTCATGCTACTCATTTATACTCTTATGTGTATAAATGGATTGCAAGTTTCTTTGAAGTTGATTACATGTACAAATATCAATATACAAAGCAAACTTTATGAAAGGACAGGTCTACACATTTCATATATGAAAGGACATCTTTAAAAGTGTTCAAAATTAGAAACCTGAGGCAGAATTCTGTTGCTTATGAAGATGTCTTAGTAAGATACTTCTATTTGATGGAGCTAACTTTCTTCCTTTGTCATTTCTCTCTTCTTTTTTTCAGACATCAATGCAGTGTTCAATCATCATTGCCTTAATTATCAGGGAAAGGTTTGCCCATTGACCATTATTATGGTATTCAATGTACCTATCTTTCCAATACAGTTATTAAATTTTCAACGTTATAGCACTTCTCTGTCTAGAATAGTTTCCTTCTTACTTCACTTGTCCCTCCTTTTCCTGCCCTCTAAGCATAAAATTTTGGAATCTGTAAACAAAATAACTCACCCAAGGGGATGGATGTTTTAATGAGCTCAAGAAACCCATCAACCAATCTATACTAGCACAGATGGAATGTTTACTGCAAAGATTTCTATAAGATAGCTTTTTAATCTCCATAATTGCCTTTCAGAATCCTGAATCCTGTTCTATTTTTTTTTTTTTTTTTTAACTGACTGTGAGGACACAGAAATTGCCATAAGAGTGCTCCAGTGTGTTTATCTCTTCATTTTAAGCAACTCATAAGCTTATTGATAGTATGTTGACTGGTGTTAAGAATAGTAAATACTCAGGCCTGCCCCATGTCTTAAATGGTCCTTTTTT
The DNA here is from genome assembly GCA_001752375.1 of Rhazya stricta. NCBI lineage: Eukaryota > Viridiplantae > Streptophyta > Magnoliopsida > Gentianales > Apocynaceae > Rhazya > Rhazya stricta. The sequence goes on along the minus strand of MEJB01000014.1, from coordinate 1,316,474 downwards.
CTGCCATGGACTATTTCCTTTCTCAAAGTATTGTTTCACTCATAGAAATCGGCCAGCCATTTCGCCAGCATAGCATTTTTAGAATTGTCATATCCTTTATTTATAGGCTTCATCATATATAGGAGCAGTAGTAGTCTTCCCTCCCCCAAATGATAAATTTTTCTTTCCTTCACCCCTTAGTCTATTTATTCTTTTGTCCACAGAGTTTCTGATTTGCAAAGAGGCAAAATAGGTGCGAAGGATTAGGAGAGAGCCTTCAGCAAGAATCAGTTCCTCCCATAGAAAGACTCTGACCCTTCTATCTCACTTTATTTCCTTTAGAATTTCTCTATGATGGATTTCAAAACCACCACAGACTTGTGCTTTGCTCAAAAAGGCAATCCTATAAATGTGGTTGGCAGAACCCTTGTTTTAAAGCCCAAGACATTAGGTAAGGCAACAGTGTTTGACACCGCTTTAAGGTATGCTTGGATTGGAGGAATTAGAATAAAAATAAATGACAAGAGACAGAGGGATTTAGTTTGGGAACTTGGCTGGTGTTGTGAAAGCAAAGTTGTATTTTCCGGGGGGGCGGTGGGGGGCTGGGGATGACGGGAGGGAGGATTGGAAATTGTGTAGAAGTTTCAACTTCATCCAGAAGAGGATGGAAGTCTTTTGATTTAAATGGGAGGAATTGATAACAAGTTTAACAAATTTTAAACACTTACTACTATGCTAGCATTTAAAATTGGACCAAATAATGTTTATGCGCACTTTAAAAACAAGGAAAAAACATAAATTAGTATTCCATGTCACCCTTCTCTCTTCCTTTCCTTTATGGAACAGTGTACTTGGCCTTTGATTTTCTTTCCTTCTATAGCTGTCAAAACAAGATAATACTTATATCCTTTCCTCTTCCTTTCCCATTACTCCAACCACTTTTTGATTCTCAATTTAAAAGATCCTAGATGCGTTCTCTTTTTATTTTTCAACAAACAATACAGGAGGCAGGATTCTTCCTCCTCACCCCGAAAGTACTTTTAAATGAGGGCAAAGAGAACTGACAAATAGAAGGTTGCCACTATGGTTGCTTTTCATTCTTGGAGACTTAGCGTTGATATAAAAAGGTTAAGGGAAAGGATGGTGTTATATGTGGCCACATACTGGTGCTAGTTCATCCAACATCATTAGGCTTTGCCTGTCTCACTTCACTGCTATGAGTGGGTGCAAACCTAGGTCATTGATGGAAGGAAGAAAATTAGTTCAGCCCAGGCCATTCCTTGCTGCAGTCTACGCCAATATCTATAGGCGTATGATAAAATTTTGGTAAAAGTCATTTAAGGAGGAGTTCTGCAATATTCTCACTTTTATCTGTCTTGGATTTGAAAGTGTGATTTTGGTATGCATGTTCATTTGTGTTTTTTCTTGACTTCGGCTGTCATCCTTTGTTTTGGGGGGCTAACTTTCAACTGGAGCGGTAAATGAGCTGAATTGAATTGAGTAGTAGGCATTTGAATTTTGTTTGTTTAGGATTTAAATAATGTTAGTGTTTGTTCGATTAGTAATTGAGCTTACTTTTATATTTTGAACTACTTTATTTAATAAATTTACTTCAAAGCTTGAATTCTTTTGAGTTTGACTCGCTTCATTTGATAAGTTGAGTGTGTTGAGTTCAGTCGGCTCTAATGGTGTTTGAACTTGTCTATTATTCGTGAATCAACATGTTTTCAACTACAAACTTTGTAAGAAAAAATAAATTTTAAGATTGGAATAAGAATATATCCGAAATGTATTCATCCAAATAAGGTTATGAATAAACATAACTAGTCTTTTCATAATAACAAGAAATATTAGTTAATTTGTTTAAACGTAATATATGATGTCTATGTTGGAAACAAATCTTTCTTCAAATACTAAGGAAAACGGAAAGAAAACAAATATTGTGGAAGGATAATTTAACAACGAAATAAGATCAACCGCAAAATTACAAGCTAAGCATGTATAAACAAGTTTGAACCTAGAGTTTCAGTGCACAAAGAAGCCGAACTCTTGAAAAAAGTGTATATTTATACTACTTGTCCGTGAGCATAAAGGATCATTAACAGACATGTTCATTTGTTTAATTTTCAAACTTCACTTTGTAGTCAAGCTTGGGCCATTTATCAAACAAACAAACAYTATTTGAACATAGACGACCTCATTTGAGTTTTGATTGTGAACGTTCGATATGTTCACATATCTACTTTCAAGAATAGAAGTATGATTCAAAATAAATTTTCATCCCCTCCAATACTTCCCTTGATAAGCTGGAGAAATAAACAGTTTTCTTTTCAAATTCTTGTCTTCTCCCTCATCTTTTCAAGAATTAAAGCAAATGAAATGAAAATAAACTAAGGGCTTTCTTGAGTTTTTTAGTTTAATTGGTGATACGTAATTCTAGTCAATGAACTAGATAAAGAACTGATATGTTGTCAATGGATGTTCTGCCTTATCTACATTAAGGATGAATGCATTGGATCTCCTTCTGAAAATCTAACATACTTTTGCAGGTCAAGTTGGCATGTGAATTTAAAGGAGTTCTTCCAAAAATAATGCTTCCAGTACGGCAGGTGAGCAAGTTATTTTAGAATGTCTACTCTTTCAGCTAGGTGGAGAGTAGACCACTCATGGTGATACTTTAATACGAGATATCTGATAATAAATGGAGTGATACTTCTAATTTGTATTACTAATTGATCAAGTATTTTGCCAAAATTTAAAGGATTAATACTTGTGATTTTACAAGAAAATTCAGCTGGCACACTATTGCAGTTTTCTGGCAAAGGCTTTGTGGTTGGACAGAATTCTATGTTAATTAACTCCAAGGAAACAACATTATGATAGTCTCTCATTCCTTTTTGCTTTTTCTCAATATCATAGGTGTATGAACGTTTTGATGTAGAATCAATATCAGATGCTGAAGATGCTCGGTTTGAATACTTTTGTAAAAAGGTTTGTTGATTAACTAGATTGTTATTCCCTTTTCTTAAAGATATCTTGACCTGAATGTGTTTTAGCATACGAATTCTAGTTACAAAGAGATTTTCTACGGTAGATCCTTTTTTTTTTTTTTTTTTTTTTTTTTTTTTATAGGTTGGCGTTTGAGAGGTTTTTGGGGGGGGGGGCGAATTTCTTGTTGCACTGTTAGGATTTTTTGTCTATGCAATTTTCCAATCACTAAGAGTCCAGAGAATCCAGACTCTTGCACTTGCCGTCATTATGTTACCATCATGGATTAAAGGGAAGAGGAACTTTCTAGCCGTTTTGGCAGGGAAGTTACCCCCACTTCAGACCCCCTTGAGAGAAGAAGAAAGAAGAATCATTCAAGGGCATGGCTGTTGATAGAAGGGGGAAAAAATGGAATCTCAGGTTGAAGCTATAAATTGGATACTAGTATAGGTTTACTTAACATGTCTTAGATGAAATAGTTTTTGATAATTTATATAATGGAAATCATTCTTWAAAAAGAAAACTTTTGGATAAACAGTAGGTTGTGTGGTGCAGGTGTTTGTGCACGCTTAGGTACTAAGTATATATATCTGTGATGACTTCCTTGGAACTGGTTGTAGCATATATCTGTGTGTTATGTGATCCAAAATTTGCAGGCCTTTAAACAAATACTACACTTTGAAAGTGTCCGCCGTTGTTCTAAGTTCAAAATGCTAATCCTCATTGAGTTTTTTTTATAGTTCTTTCTGCAATCATTATTTTGTGTGCCAAAGCTTCTTATTCTCTCTCTATTTTTTTTTTTTTGGGGGCATTTAGAATTTCAAATCATAATTGTCCTAGTTTAAGTGTGATTCTAATATAATTATTCATTGCTTTTTTACCCCTATCTGTGGCAGACATTCCCCAAGATAAAAGATTCCATTCAGGTATTTATAATGTTTTAAGCTTGATCAAGATTTTCTCTTTTCTGGAAACCATCAAATTCAACTTCTTTCTTGAACCTTTCGGATGCCGTCTGTTTCTTGCAGGGTGGAATTATGATATTTGTTAGTTCTTATTTTGAGTTTGTTCGACTCCGAAATTTTTTGAAATCCCAGGAAGCATCCTTTTGTCTGCTTGGAGAGTAAGAATTTGTCCCATATGCTTCCCAGAAAATCTCAAATTATGCTGGCTTGCTTTTATTTCTCCGAATGTCAGGTTTGGTGCATGTGGTCAATGCCCTGAAGATTTTCAAAATCACTAACTAGTTCTGTGTATATTTAGGTACACAAAGCAGAGCGATATATCTCGTGCACGAATTTGGTTTTTTCAAGGACAACGTAAGATTATGCTATACACCGAGAGAGCTCACTTCTAYCACAGATATAAGGTACTCAACTTCTTTTCTTTTCTTTCATTAATTACAAAATTACTCACCTGGACGTGTAATTATACCTTGCGAYTTATATGGATGAATTACATCTAAGAACTATTTGCCCGTTATTTTATCTGAAATTTTGAGGAAAGAAAAGAAAAAACAACATTAATCTGGTGACCTCATCATTAAGAGTTTCCAATTACTTTCTCATTATCCTGAAATAGTGAACAAAAAATGCAAGTCTAGAACCTTAAAATCTCTACCTTCACCCAAGTTTGAAGAAGCTATACTTGCTCTTTTGGCATAACCAGACTAGATCGATGTTGATAAATTATGTATGAGAATCCTTACATATATATTATCCTCTAGGAGTGCGCACTGTTATTTCCAACCAAAAGAAAAAAGGAAAAAAAAAAAAAATGAAGTACCTCATACACTGGACGAAATCTGAAATGCCATTCTTGTTGTAAAACTCCATTGAGGGAATTGGAGAAGAGTTCTTCGATTTGATTACCAATATTATAAAGTTGCGGTACGAGTTACCATCAATCGCTAGCTTCTCGCCTTCTGCAGCCGCTGCACAATTTTGTAAATCTATCATCTTTTTAAAATTAAACTGTGCAATATTAGACCTACTCTTGGACTGTCGTTTTCATTCTTCTACTATCTATACGCAGAAACGATATTTTACATTTCCCCCCTCTTTGTTGCTAACAGATTCGTGCTATTCAGAATTTGATAATTTATTCTCTACCTGAGAGAAAAGAATTTTACCCTGAGGTAAACTTGTTCTTTTGCAGAGTTATTTCTTTCCATTTCCCACCTGATAGAAAATTATCCTTTTCAGAAATGTTTCCCGTTTGACATTAATGTTGGCATTAGCAAATTGTTTCTCCTGTATGTGATCTTGTCTTTTATTGCAGATTGTCAATATGCTCGAGGGGTCCCATGACATGACTTGCACTGTGTTATTTTCACGTTTTGATCAATTAAGGGTATGGTTCTATCATATCTTAGCAGGTCATAAAATTGTTACCACTGCTTTGAAACTAGATGTTCTGAAGGGCAGTGGAATTTTGTTCCTTGATTCCTCTTATTTTCATTCTTTGTTCTAAAATCTTGAAAGATCTTTGGGAATAATTTATTAGAAAGGAGGGTTACTTAAATATGGTGTTTCTTCTCCATTGATTTGTGAGAGGCCCCACTCTAGAACAAGCAAGCATGTAGAAGCACATGAACATGCTTAACTCATGCAATGTGTATAACCCAGAACCTATAGTAAATGGATCCCTGTTTAGATGTCTGTGTGGTCAATTCTTTAAGAGGGAAAAATATGAAAGGAACGCATCCAAGACTAATGGCTTTTTGGACCATGATTGCTGACAATTCTTTTCTTATGATGTTGCTGTTATTGAGAGGTATAGAGGTAGTTCACATGGTGGCTTTTGGATCTGCCGTCAATTCCAAATCTTAAAATTTCGAGAGGAAAATTGTTCACATGGTTGCTATCATTTCATTTGTTGTTTTTAAGGAGTCGTCTACAATTCAGTGCATCCAATGCTTGAGCCTTTTGAATTCTCTGACGAGGATGTGCTTTACCTCATTTTTTCTACTTATGTACATTCTTCTTTTTGTTTAAATACCATCTGGTGCTAACTTAATTTTTCATGATGTTTAGCTTGAGAGAATCATTGGGTCTACACCTGCTAAACGGATGCTTACATCAGAGAAGAATGTTTTTGTTTTCTGTTAGACAACTATTTATTGGATAGAGCAGAGTATTTCATTCATAAGCAGGAGCTGCTTGCAGACTAACGGTGACTGCACATGAGTAGCTTCCGTCCACTGTCTATCTTCAAGGTGGACTGGATTTCAGATTCTTTTTGGACTTGTGGTGTGCAGAACTGAGAGAAAGTAGTTAGCTTCTTCAAAATTATCTAAAATGTTCTTGCTCCTAAAATATGGTACTATTTTGATGTGTTTGAGGTGGAGAGCATCATTCGGTTCAAGGTACTGCTTCTGCTTGATGTCTTCAGTAGTTTTCTGTCTGCTTTGGTTTAGGACACCTGCAGATGATATGTATACATTTGTAGCTTCAATGGGAAACTTTTTCCAATGTATATTTTGGTAATTGTGTAAATGAGCTTTCAGATGCGTCAATGTCTCCTCTATCCTCTTTATTTCGTCTCCTTCCTTATGCCCCTTTCTTCTATTGGGGCTGTTTATCAATTTAGATATTAATTTAGATGGCTTCGAATGCTAGAGATGAAACTTACCCCATCTGCTGGTTCACCATTAGCCAAGGATTGTTAAATATTAGGGTTCTTTTACTTAAAATCAAGAAAATTCTTAGGTCATGTATCTTTTGCCCCTAGTGTTTCTATGGAAGGCTACATCTTCTGTTCCTGTTTTTCTTCTCTTCCTACATATGAAAGTAACAATGCCCTTCCACAATTCATGTGTCCTGAAAGGAAAATTTGTAAAAGAGGCAGCATCTGCGAAGAGACCTCCCATTCTATTTACCACATATGTAAGCAAAAATATGGTACAGTAAGTCGCACGCTAAAAAGAAATCAGATGCAGGTGAAAACTACCATGCAATACCAGAAAATATGATATCAAGCGAAACTATCATAACAAGTCATCCCTTAAAACTCTGATGTACAGCTGAAATAAGAAGTTCAGAACAGCAATTGACTGGTTACAGAAAAATGCACTAAATATTCCATCAATCTTGAATCATACAATAGTAATAATGTGCATTTCTTGCTTTTGGGTATAGGGATACTGCCATAACAGAGTCTTAAGGGATACAACACTAAAGAGGCGCTGAAAAGGGACTGCTACCAATCTTAAATAAAGGGCTACAAAGAGGAGAGGAACTGAGACAGAGCTATTTTCTTGCCTTGTAATTACAATTTTCTATTTCTGTTTATAGGCCGGGGTGGCTGGGTGTGAGGATGATGGCGGCGGCTGAGAAAGGGAGATGACGTGCTGGTTATGGCGGGGTTGGTCGGAGGAATCTAAAGAGCTCTGAGGGCGTAAGAGTCATGTGAGGTAGGAAACTGATGGAGGAAGGGGAGGCAAAGGCGGGTTTAGTGGACAGCGTTTCAAATTCAAGAATCCGATTAAAATCGAAGGTTAATAATTCAGAAATAGCTATTCAATTTGTGATTAAATCGACGATTTTTAAGTTCGTTTCCTATTTCACTAGTTTTTATGAATAAGAACCGAAGATTTATTCAACAGTTGAATACATTATTCAAATTGAACAACTTCATTCTTTTATTACTTAAATATTATCATTAATAATTAATRAAATTTAAAAACTAAAAGATAGAATTTATAATCTATGAGATTTATTAATTTGAATGTCTTTTATGTATAATCGATATCAGTTTAAATTCTAGAATTTCAATTCAATTACTTAAAGTATGAAATGTCACGTAAGAATAAGAATAATAAGAGAATTTTGAATAATATTTTTCTATACTTCTGCATACATAATTTCAATATATCTAAATAAATTATATAATATACCTAAATAAATTATGTATAGCAAAAATAAATAAAAGAGAAATAATTTTACATAAAGAACAATATACTATACTCTATTAAAATACCAAAATTCAGGGAAATCATTTGTTGACAACTTTGTTTCTTCACTACTTAAATATTATCAATAATAATGTTACTTATGAAAGGTCACACAAGATAAAAGTAATAAAATTTTAATTTGAATTCTATGATTTCAGATCAAGTTACTTAAAATATAAAAAGTCAATTTGTATTGTACGATTTTTTGAATTATAGGGACTATAAGGATTTTGAATAATATTTCCTTATATGTTTGTACACATAATCTCATTATAAGTAAATGAATTATGTAATATAAATATTTTATAATTAATAGATAAGAATTTGTATAGTCCTCGAGTGTGCATAATATGTCTTTTTAGAATTCTAAAATAACTTGAAATCAACAAAATATGACTTAATTCCAAAAATAATTGTCAAATTTAAACACATAAATTTAAACAATCACAATAACGAAACTAAATATAATATGATCCTAAATAAGCATCATAAATTGAAAATTAAAATTATAACTAGTTCAAATACCATATTATTTAACTTCTAATTCACATGTAATTTTTTGACATAATATTATATTGCTATAATAACCATGTGTGTTGAATGAATATTATTGTATAAATATTCAAAATATGTATTTAAAATAACTTATAAAATAATACAAGAACATGTGATAAAAAATATATAACGCACGTTATCTCATACTAGTATTGTATAAGAGGCTCAAACCATGGATCCATCATTACCTATACTAATTTTTTTTTTTTTTTTGTAACATTTCAAATTTCTAAATGTAATATATTTTCAGAAATTTACTTATCAATTTTTTGGGTACGTTCCAAAAAATACTTCAATCATAGTTATATGGTCTAAATGTTGCATATAAAATTTTCACATGTTGCATTTAGTAATTTAGAAATTTCATTTTTTAATAATAACGTCAATCGGGCTTTACAAAAGTCTCGTCAAATGTAAACCTGAATTAATAAGAAAAGTTCGGGTATTAAATAGGCCTGATCAGCCCACCCAAAAAACACGCCATTACGTGACACTCAAGGCGGGTTGTGGGCCTGTCAAAAATTAAAAACAAAAGAAATTAAAAAATCATACAAATTTCTTGAAAAATCTCTAAAATTTTATATTGTGTATCATTCAACATTTAATTAAATAATTTAGCGAATGATTAGAATTCGAAAGTTCATATAACTCAATAAATAATACGATATTCTTTGATTTTTTAAGTTACTTTCAAGAAAAGTCTATCAAACTACTTAAATAATGCAGTATTTTTAAGACAATATTTAATATTTAATTAAATACCTAAAAACGAGTTTAAGTTACTTTTCTTCAATATATTAAAATTCTATTCGGATTGAATTTTAGATTAAAAAAAGTTCTGATTCATTAAAAATTCATTTGTTTAGCTTTCTCCAAAAAAAATAACAAATTTTATTTCAACAAAAAATTCATTTCTATTATTTTTTAATGAAAAATTTTTGCTCTAGCAAGAAATTAACGGCAGTTAACTTTTCTTCTCCAAAAAATAAAAAACTTTTCTCTTTCTTTTCATCAATTCTTCCTACCTAACATTATCTACAATAATGAACGTTTAGTAGCAAACAAGTTTTGATCCCAAAATGAAAGTTGGATACCCAGATATTTTACCACAATTCTCGGATGTTGAAGCAAACAATTGAAAACGAGAATTAAATATCCGGATATTATCCTAACAATGTTCGAGTATGGAAGCAAACAATTGAAAAGAAAAATTAAATACTCGAGTATTCTAATAAAACTTACGTATTGAAGAAAATAATTGAGTTTGAGAAATGAATATACGTGTATTTATCATACAATATTTGGTATTCATCATACAATATTCGAGTATTGATATACTTTACGTGTTTCTTGAATTATTTTGTTCCAAAAAATTATCACTCATCTTCGCAATCTAAATGAATTGTTCTATGAAAAACTTTTTCATTTAAACAAAAATTCCAAATTAAAAAATTTTAAATTAATTTTTTAAATTGTTTTTGCCCTTTTTTTTAAAAACTTTTTCTTCAACATAACCATTTTTTCCCACAAAACACCAATTGAAATACACACTAAAAAGTTTTTCTCTTTTTGTTAGACTATTCGATATTCTCACTTGATGAGACTAATACAAGTTCGGAGCGAGTTGTGTTTGTTGAGTCTGACTCTTACTCGAAGGAAAGTCTAACCCATCAACATCAAGCCACAAATAGAGTCGAATACAAGAACTCGCCTTAACTTAGCCACAAGTTAAAAGTTAATTTTATTTGTGGCTATTTCCGTCTAGTCTTACACGAAAAATCAAGTCAAAACATATAAATTAAATTTATAATGGTGCATTTTRAAATTACTTTCTCTATCTCAAAAAGCTACTTTTGAAGTCAAAACTAATTTTAAGATGTTTGGTAAAGTTGAGGTGTAAAATGCTTTTAGATGCTTTYATGAAAAGTTGGCTGCTTTTAAGAAAAGCAACTAACTAATTTTTAGTGGATAAAAATAACCTCGTAATCTAATCAAAATTATAAAATAATCTCATAAATAATTAATTTATATTATTTATCTTTTGGAATAAGAAGTGTATTATATGATGCCTTCTATGTCACTTCGCATGTTAAATACTTTCATTAACTATAGTACTAAACATCTTATGGAGCAATCTCACTCTTTTTACTAATATACAAGATTAAAAAAAATCAAGTGTGGTCTGACTAGACATTCTAATCATTTTACATTTCAAAAATTCATATTTATTCTTTTGTCATAGCTTTTCTCAAGCAAGGTGCTAAAGGAAACTTTTATTGTTCGTCTGGATAAGGGATTTCGGAATGGTTTGAAGTCCATTAGAATTGAGTTGGTCTTGGTAGAGTCTATATATCATCTTTAACCAATTATTGAGTGCCTTCCAATTCTATTTCAGTTTTCCTCATAGAACTTTATCTATGTTATTTTTCAAAAACCATTGATGCTAAGTAACTAAATACTTACACTTTGTAGGGAAGAAAAGTCTTGGCATTGATATATTAAGATGACATTAATTTCTTTGCAGGTAATTTACTCCTAGGAAACGATATTGTATTAAAAATGCAAAAGTGAAGAAGGCTTAAATTGGATATAAGAAAATTTCCATTGCTTATTATTGGCAATCAATAAGAGCGCTCCTGTCAAAGCTCTTGATGACACAATGCCACCAACCCTACCTTCAATATATGAGTTCAATGAATTTGGAAGACTTTATAGATACATTGACAACGAATCAGCCATAATAAATAAGTAACACTTTAGTTATATTATATTAATAACTGCTCTAATTAAACAATTCTAACACTTAAGTGTGTTTTAACAAATGTTATAGGAATAGTGGTGCAAGCATTCCCTCCTATTATTGTCATCATAAACTCTGAGTAAATTATTGTTCCGGTCAATATTAATATCATGAATAAACAATTTTCTACTATTCCAACTAATAAATTCATTTCATTTTTAAAAATCCAAGAAAAGACCTATAACGTTTACACTTTGGGCCAAATTTAAGTCTAAGGAAGCTGTTGTAATTATAGATCAGTTCTTAGAATTTCCAGTTATTGTTGCACTTCAAGTAAAAGTATCATCTTTCAATTGCAAGTAGCAAACATTTTTAAAACAAAATGTCTAGAAACTCACAATGACAAAATACAATTTTAATGGGCCTTAGTCTCTCTATAAAGATTTCTTCTTATCTCATGATCAATCCTCCTCCTTTGGCTACTAAAGAACTACGATTTCTTCTTATCTCATGATCAGTCCTCCTCCTTTGGCTACTAAAGAACTAAGTCTTGGTAATATCAGTGCTACCAAAATTCCAAATATAATAATGCCTTTTACTGTGAGAGTGCCATAAACAGTTACCCTATTGCAATGAAAATTTTGGAGCAATGCTAATAATATTGAGGAAATTGAAACCCTCATGCTTGTTGAGAAATGCAGAAATACAACTTTTCTCATCCCACTACCAGAAGAGAACTAGATTATCACTATAGCAAATCACCTGGAAAAACAAACCGTAAGTAAATAATTTCCTAAATAAACTACTTGCAACTTATTTTTAGAATAGGAAATTACCATGTTGAACAATATATTTTTGTTTATCTAATTCTATTTGTTATGATTCAAGGCAGAATATTTATTGATTTAGGCATCATTAGAAGTTACAGGAAATTCATAGATTATTAGCATAAAAAATTTCTATAAAATTTCAGATTATTTTCATTTTGCAATGTGTTTGTTTTATGATTCTATACATTTTAGGTAGATAAGTCAAGTGGGTGCAGTACAATATTGCTGCCTTTTTCAAAATCCCTTTATCTTTACTTCTATTTTTCTACTGAAGGACGGTTATTCACATTGTTCCTTATAGGTTACTGAGGGAAGTCAATATTTAGAAAAATATTTAGAATAGGAGTTATCTTGACTTTGTAAATTCACTTTCAATTGTTAATCTTATGATTCAGAGTGTTGTCAATATATAAATTACTATTTGATGCTTAATCTATACTTCTTTGAAATCATTGTTCTTCATATTATCCTTAATACTTTGCTATTAATACCATTGCTAATATTTCAATTTTTAGTTGAAAGAATCTGCGTGTACTATGATACCAATGTGTCTTCAATAATATTTCATTACAAATCTATTCATCTTGCCCTGTAGAATGAATTATTCAGGATTCAAGGAAAGCTTATCCTTCGAGAAACAACACAAAGGATGTGATACTCATCTTGCCCTTATTGCTAAAAATCAAATAAGAGCACAGCCAGGTAAACATCTCAAGTGCGTGCAATGCAATATCATGAATCTAGTTATGGCAAGGTACAACATCAAAAAACCCTTCATTCAAAAAAATTATTAAAGATTTACACAATATAATAATGCACTAACTCTTTTTTTTTWAAATTTTTTAAAAACATCATTACAGATGTTGCTTTAATGTCAATGTAATTGACAACATTGGAGAAATAACAATGGTCATATTCGGTGGAGATGCTGAACAATTGCTACCTTGGAATGCACAAGAGATTTTCTTGCGACAAACCTTAGTAAGTTCATCTTCATATAGATTTAACGTATACAAAAAAATTATCAATATACAAAGGCTACTTTGTTTTACTTTGCAAATAAAGTAGGTGGCTCATTATCAGCACCTACTTGTTTTGAGAATTTTACCTTGTAGAGTCACATGTAGGTCACTGAGATTAAAAGTAGAAATTTATGGTAATCAACTTATTAGTATGACAATGTCATTCATGCTCCAAATCAAAATTATATACTATTTGATGAGAAATAATTTGTCGTTGTTTGTAGTTTGGGACCTATTATAGAATTTCATGAGGATATTTATTTTGTCCTTCCCAGGAAGCCAATGATTTAATGTTGATAATTCTTGTAAGTACTTCAAGGTTTGTTTGGAATTCACTGTACATGGTTATATTGACTTGAGGAATTGACTTGTTGTACTATAGAAAAAATTAAAAATATTGACTGGAAGTAGTATTTCCTAAAGATTGTGTACAGAAGGTTAATGTCCAATTATATATTTCTAGCCTTATACTTGCCCTAACAAAAGCAAAACATATCACGATCTCAGAAAATTATTAGAGGCTAGAAATCATGCTATGTCTGATTGTGTGGGTTCAAAGGTCTGGCTACTATAATTCTATCTAAATTCAAGCTATTTGGTTAGTGTGAAACCTGGAACAACTTTCTTTCCTAATATTGGTTTGATTCAAATCTAAAATAAAGATAGAAAAGTAACAGGTTTTCCATTTGTTTTCATTGAATATGCTTGAATGTTCACTGACGATAGGTTTTCCATGAATTAATTCTTGTTTATCAATTTATTTTATCTCAAAACCAACTGGATATTGAGGCTGTGCTGAAATCTGTGGCACAACATACTGCTTTTAGCTTTATAAGAAGGACTTCAAATTCCTCATTGAATCAGAATAAGAGGTACACGTTAACTGTTACACATGTCATCCCTGCAGAAATAGACAATCCTTCAAAGTAATCTGAGAGTACAAAAATGGTCATTCAAACATCTGACATCAATAGTACAAAAGAAATCTCAATTATTGATGAATAAATACTGCTGAGTGAAATAATTTCTGAAGATTTAGCTGTGGAAAATTATCAAAAAGGGAAACGTGTTGCAGATGATAAAAAAGGKTGGAGAATGCTGATAAAAGGAGAACCACAAAGATAACCAGCCTTCAAATTGGAAGTCCTACCAAAAAGGCACATCGTGAAATCTAAAAAACAATTTCTCAAAACAATAAGACATGTTATTTTATTGTTAATTTGTTTGTGTCTATACTTTAAAAGCCATGAAGATAGTAATTTAATGTGATACTGTAGATCTTGCTGCAATGTTCTGGATATTATTCTCTTACTTACTTGATTGAGTAAAATTAGTAAGATTTTGGATAACTCTTGGATGTATTAACTGATTCGGTTTGGAGTTTGCTTAAAAATTCTCTATTTATTAGCATCTTTTGTAGCTATTCAAGAACCTTGTTTTTAAAATACCATAAAGTCTTTCTTTGTTAATTATTTCAGTTATTCTCTCAATTTATCAATTTGTATGGTTATCGATGGATGAAATGTATGAAAGCTTATGAATCCATGGTCTTGCTCTAGCATATAATATGGGAGTGAATATATAATACCCAGACGTTATTTTCCATTTTTACGAATTTTATATGATCATAAAAGTATATTCAAATTCATTGATTTATTTATTATCATGAAATGTTGTTGTCTTGGTTATTTTGAAGCGGAAGGACTCGGAGGCCCTAACTTCCGATATGCCAATTAGGATTTAATAAATTATCTCTGTTATTATTGTTTATTTGTGTGTTAATGTGAGAGTATGTTTATTTAATTATGGGAATTATAGTGCTAATTGAATTAGAGATTTAGCTGATTAATTTAAGCTCGACCCGTTGGRCCCCATTCGTTTCTTATTCGAAACCTAAAGCTAATTTAAGGCTGTAGACTCTACATTTGTATTTAGCTTGGATGGTTATGGGATAAGTAGGCCCAAAAGGAGTTTTGGTTAGAGCCCAAGCTTAGTTTAAAAAAAAAGGAATTAGGGTTTCTGAAGGGTTTCGGCCTTCAGACTCCCTTCTCCATCACTCTTGCCGCCGCCAACCCTTCCCCTCCTGCACTCACCGGCCCTCTTTTCCCTGTTGACGCTGCACCGATCGTCTTTATTGCCACACCATCCTCTGCTCGCCGAGATTGCTGTCATCGCTGGCTTTCTTCCTCTCTCACGGTCCGATTCGATCATCAGATCTGTGCTTCTTCTGCATGCATAGCTGACCGGATCTGCTTGCTAAGTTCATCTGGCTCACTTGCTGGTCGTCAACCTGTAACTCGTGCAACCTGCTTGCTGCTTGTCGGTCCGCCCCGATTCGTCGTTGTCGAGTCATCCGCAATTGGACTGCTGCATGCTGCTGGTCTTGCCTAGATTCGAGCTCAATCTGCTTGCGATCTTTACTCACAGACCACACTTGCCCATGCCGGTGCCTGAGAACCCATTCACACCACCCATTGTCTGCTGCACGCAGTGACCAGAAAAGGGAGTTCCAGATCTTGATCTTTGCTCGTTGATAGATCCGGTTGTTGTTGTTGCTGACCAATCGCTGGTGCTCATGATTTGCACGGGTCAGATCCCGCCTAGACGCCACTGGGACTGTTCAACAAACCAGACCAGTTCATCGAAAGAGCTACTGTTCACCGTCCAGTTTTTACCGGTCGGAGGTCATCACCTAAAGCTGATCAGAAATAGACTGCCAGTTGAGTGCACTGCCCGTTCGCATGCCTAGGGCGCAACATAGCTCCATACACGACATTTAGGTTTTGTCGAATTAAAGGTGAAATAATTGTTTGTTCGATTTCATTATTCAAATGACTTATGAAATGGTGTTCAGTATTGATAATTGTGGGAAACATATATTAAGTTTATACATGATTTAAGGTGGAATGTAATTAGTTGAGGAATATGTTTTGACTTAGAAATGTGTTGTGTTTATGTCTTATCATTTGCCATTGTTAGGGAGAGTAGAAAGCGATGAAATAATTTATACCCTTAGGAATGTTATTGTTTTTGATATGGAAATTAAGTACAGGTTACTATGAGTGAGTGGCATTCGTATAATAAATGTAATGTTTTAAAGTCGAACAATCACGTTAAATGAATTTTTTTTGCAATAATAATTAGGATATTTTCTAGCACATTGACATTGTGGATGGCTAAGGGACTCCGCTTTGTATTTAAAGTAGAATGCTAACGTTAAGGACTTCAGGTAAGTAAATTTCATTCTTTTCATATGGACTTCTGTTTCGAATGTAATGTGGTATATGTTAATTGTTCTAGTATGTTAGCTATTATGTGATCATGTTGAAGTAAATTTGTGAGAATGCTATCTGTTACATGTTAGAATATTACTTCATTTTCATTTCATTATCATGATGTATTTTCCTTGGGGAAGTTTGCATGTTCATGGTTTGATAAAGGAAATGAGTTTAAGGATAAGGTCTGGAAATGAAAATTGTAAATGTAATGAATTTGAAAGTTAGGAAATGGAAAAGGGGTATAAGCCTAAGCCATGAAAGGTGTGAGTGGGAATAGGGCACAGGGGACCGGTGCACCAACATAATACTCTTTGTAGGGTGGAAATGAATGTAAAATGTACCTCTGATGAGGTGAAAGTAAAAGGAAATGTTAATGAATTTTTAATCATTGGTGGTTCTACTAGTAGAAATTTATCTGGTTCTAAAGAATAATTGCCTACTGCAGAGCTTAATGGCTAGGCGATACACCAGTAAGCTCACGTTAGAAATGGAAAACTTTAGAGAATTTAGATAAAACRAATTTTGRAATTTATAACAGATAACGCATGTCATATGCACTCATGCTTAAGGAATTTACTTACTGAGCTTTGTAGCTCACCCTTTTCCACTCATTGTGCATTTCAGGTGATAAGTAGCCAGATAGTGCATAGAGGTCGCTTGCATGCAAGATTTGATACATGGGAGTTTGTTTTGAGTAAATTTTGTGGAATAAGGGAAATAATTCAATCAAGTAACTTTTATGTATTTGTTTGCTATTGTATTTATATATTCATTATTTCATTAATTTTTTCAAGGTTTTTGTTGAATTTTAAATACATAAGCATTTAGTTGGTAAATGATTTTTTGGATGGAAGTTATTTCAATATTGAATGTTTGTTGGGATTTGGAGTTATTTATATATGAGTATGGAAATGGTTATTGCGGAATTCTCTGATTGTATACAGGGAAAAAATGTTAATATTACAGAAGAAACTCAATCAAAATTTTTTAAAACCTCTTTTTTATTTAGAGTTTCAAAATTTTTATTTTCCCCAACTTTTCGCCAATTTATGTGAGTGAGTAAATGGTGACATTTTCAGATTATGACAGTTTCTAATTTGGGATTGTTACAGAAGATGTTTGTACATCTTTAGTTTCTCACTGACGTTTTTATCTACTTCCTCCATTCTCATTGGTTATGAAAAATGTCTAAGAGATAGGTTATACAAAAGCACTAACGTCTTGAGTGAATTTCACTTGTGGCTGATATATTTTAAAAATTTGGTTTAATGTTTCGCAATACGAGTTATGTCCTGTCATATCGATAATTTTATCCCATCCCTTCTTGATTTCAATTAAACTCCTGAATACCATAAGCCGCATGTTGTGCAGTAACCTAACCTATTAATATATTACCAAACACTAATCAACTCTCACACCATAACACTTTTGTAAAAACAATTTCCCCTTTTTCAAAATTCAACCCAACAACTTATATCCGTTTCCTCTCGTCTCTTTCTCCATCAAAGTGCATTGTTTGATTAATTTTGATAAGCTCTCATTTTATTCTAAACCAAAAACATTTACGTAGCGTTTTGTTTGCATTTCCTTTTGAAAGAAAACATTTTCAAATTTCTGTCTTGAGTGGTTATTTTCAAATTGGCTAAAAATACTTCCGATTTATCATTCTTGAAAATTATTTTTGAAAATAAAAAATTGAAAAACATTTTGGTTTAGAATTTGACATAAAAATGTTTTGACTATTTTCAATGAATTTACTTATAAATTAATTTAAAATACTATTAGATAATATTAGAATTTTTAAATTAAAAATAAATGTAATTTAATCAATTTTAAGTTTTTTAGATAATTATTAGAGAGATAGAAAATATGTTTCTCACGTTTTAATTGTAGGTGAGTGTTTTGATTGAAAACGCTCAAAACAACATTTTAGTTGTTTTTAGTTTTTAATATATAAAATATTTCTATTTTTGAAAATGTGTTTTAAAGAATACGAAAGAGAATGTATTTTTAGTGTTTTGAAAAATAAAAAACAAATAAGCGCTTGAAAACACCAAAAAGAAAAAGGATCTTCTAATATACTTTTCATAATATACTCCATACTATATATTTTTATTCACAAATCAAAACACGATGTCTATTTATCTAAACCCTCTAATATTCTATCTCTTTAATTTTAAGATTTAAATATATACATATTATTTTTTGTTTGGTATACAAAAAAGATGCAAGAAGAAAATATATTAGAAAATTTGTCTTGTGTTATTTAATTTYAAAAAAGAAAAATTCAACATTCCCTTTGAAAAGGGCGGGAACCTTACTTGTGCTAATTTTCTCAAACCCTACCCCCGAATTTCCATTTCCCGCCTTCCCCTTTTCCCCCAACTCCCTCTCTGCATCCCTCTCTTCTCTCTCTCTCTCTCTCTCTCTCTCTCTCAGCCACATTAGCACTGATTCACATTTCTTACCTTTTCCACCAGTCTCCACTACCGTCTCTCTTTTCCTCTTTGAAAAATTCACCGTTTAGACATATATAGATATATAAGTTTATCTGTATGAACGACATCAGATCTGAGTATCCACGTTCATAGCCATTCAAATGGAGACCCAGCTCACGAACTCAGAATTCCGACTGCAACTCAGAACAGCCACTACTGATGATTCGCAGAAAGCCTGGCACATCTTTGCTTTATTACTGTCCCTCGGCCGTCCTGCGCGCCCAATTGAACTGGCATCCAAGTGTACACTGTTCTATACAACTCCAAATTTTCTAGAATTTCTCTGCGGACTCCCAGATTCACCTATTTATTTGACTTCGAATCACTTTGTTACGTTCTCTTCTACTGGATATATAGCTGTTGCCCAATTCGTTGCGAACTCCAACGTTGCATTGAATTTTTTGCCGCGGTTTGGCTTTGAGTTCGACTTAGGAGTTGGAATTCTGAGGCAAAAGAGAATAGATGAAGGGGTAATGAAGACTTATGTTAGAAAGCGGAGGAAGATGAGATCGAATGATGAGTTTTTGCCTGTGGCCAAAAAGAGAGGAATTTTGGATAATTTTGACGGTGAAAGAAATGGTAGAATATTCCCATTTGTTTAATTTTCTTTTGAATTTTGGTTTGTGCTTTAACTTGTGGTTTTGGTACTAAATTGTAGAAGAGGACGAAAATGCACCTCTGTTGGCACTGCCTTGCCGCATTGGGAATCCTTCTGGAAAGGTAATTTTGGAGCTGACCTTCTCTTTCCTTTTGAAAGTACCTTTAGTCACATTTTTGTTCTTCAAGCTAGAATATTTAATTTGACTGTTATATAGTTCAGTAGTTGTGTATTTATGCCTTAAAAGGAATTAGTAGTGGACGGATGCAATTGAAGTTACAAYCTATGCTCTGGGATGGCATTAGTGTTAAGTATTTGTTGTTGTGGAGAGTTTTGCAGTGGTTAAGGAGCTGTGAACTGCATTTTCTCACTCTGGGAAGAGAGAGAGAGAGAGAGAGAGAGGATTTTATCAATAAGAACTTGATTCTTGAACGGATGTAGTGTGATTTCTCAGTATATTTTTCGACTCTGTGTGAGGGAGAGAGAGAAGGTTACGGAATATTAGGGCACTTTGCTGTGGAACTTTAGAAAAATGGTGGTGTGGTGATGGGACTCCTCTCTGTTTTGGTTTATGTAATTGTTCAGTYTTTCCAGTTCTGTATTTTGCATGTTGCACCTTGGAATGTGCTTATGTAACTCATGGATGTCGTTTTGTAGGATCTCATTTACTTCCTAATAAAATCTTATTGCATGATTTTCCATTATTCTGCTCATTCATTGCGAATGTGCTATTAGCTGTCTTCTTGGTCCATTAATGGATATCGCTGTCTTTTAGGCATACCTTCTTGATGGCAATATGAGAGGAGGCATAAAACTGCAGTCCGGTGATTCACAAATCTTAGCTGTTGACATTTGGCAAGAGGAAAAAGCAATATCCAGGACATCTTTATTTAGCAGTTCTGATTATGGACATTTCAGCTCTGGACTAAGGAACATCAGAGCTGGTAACAGGAAGGCAACAGCTACGTTGGTCAATGCAAGTGAAGTTGGCTACCCATATACAGGTCTAAACCGCTTCAATTCTGTGGATGATGACAAATACCGATTTTTATCCACGAAAAGACACAGAATAGGTAAAGCTATTCAAAGCAGAGAGATAAATGATCTTAATACAGTGCAAAATCCAGCTGTCAGTACAACAGCTGAAATGGATGATAATAGTTCCATGAGAAACATTAATTTTCTTGCAACTTCTATCGTGGAAGTAGATCAACAGATGAACGCTCACCAAACAGAAGCAAAGGCAGTTATTCATGCTTATGAAACTACATTTGAAGATCTAAAAATAACAGAAAGAAGAGAGGAAGAGCAATCCCTCAATTCTTGCAGCAGCAGAAGATATACTGGAAATCAGCCAATGGATGCAGCTGAAACAGATAAAGGGCCCAAAGGTAAATCACTGGAAAATGTTGCTGAAGCACACAACAAAAAAGTATCATCCATGGAGAAAGAGAAGAGCAGGACCCCTCTAAATAGTCAGGCTACTTTGACGACCAATGCTCTCTCTCTTGATAAGGACCAGCAGGCTAAGTCTTCCCCAAAATCAAAGACTGAACAGAAGGACCCACCTAGTTACTGGCTGCAATACACCTGGAAAACACTGGAGAACAGTAACATTGATCATCGTCCTTTAAAAGAGCAACTATCAAAAAGAGATAAGAAGTCAATCCTCTCAAACCAGAACTTACAGTACAATTACAACCAAGTTATGAATGCCAAGGAAAAGAGAGAGAGTTGTAACAAAAATGGCGAAAGTTCTTCAATTGCAGCTGATGTAAGCTGCTACTTCATGCATTTATTTTTCTCCCATTTGACGTGGATTCTGCTGCTGAAAATAACTTTTACCTTTCTCTGCTGTTTATTCATAGGATCAACTGGACCAAAGAGTGCTGCCAGACTTTGAAGCCTTTGTTGCTGAAGAGCAGGAGGGTTCAGGTATTTAGTTTGGACTCCTGTTAAAAAAAGGTGTTGGTTTTTGTTTCAATCCTTTGATTAGGTTTTCTTATAATGATATCTGCAGGTGGTTATGGCACTGTTTATAAGGCAAGAAGAAAAAGTGATGGAGTTACATTTGCAGTCAAATGTAGGACATATGATGAGTTTATTAATACTACCTTAACAATTTGTGATTTTTTTATTGATGCAAGCCATTTGGGATGAGATTTCGGGGATTCATTACCAAAGACCCATTACACTTATGTTATAGGACACTTAYATCTGAGTGTCTTGCTCATGTTGATATCAACAATTTTCAAGAAAGTGAATACCTCTTGAAGTTTACATGGTCAATGAAGGATATTAACTGATAACTCTTTCTGTCTTTTTAATTTCCTTTGGAACTGTTTGTCGCTTAGTATATGCAGAGATTTCATATTTGGAAATGTTTAGTATGAAACTATATGTTTGAAGTAGGTGCTGTATCATTTGTGAGGTTATGAACATACATAGCACTTCTTTTGGAAGCTATACGAAAGAAAAATTCAACATAGGATACAAAGGTGATAGGGAAGCTACATCTTTCGGGCAAAATTTTTGTAAGCAGCTTATATATGGGAGAAGAGAGTGTAGGTTCTAGATATTTTCCTGAATACTTAGAAGCATTATTTGAACTGTTACATCTTTGATATATGACATGGATAACGGATATATGTTCCAGAAGTACCTAGAAACTCTTGTTTCTTCTGTGGAAAGGGGAGGACTGTGTTGGGGGATTTAAACTGCTCTGTCGAGAACCTCAGGGTTGTGGATTCAGCCCCTTGCATCTCCTAATGGACTAAGAGCTTAAGATGCTAAGTTGGACTCAGCATTGGAATTGTGCTGGCGAAAGTATGTATATGGACAAAAATGGTATATGGACAAAAATGTGCACCAATTTTGCACTAATAAATTAACTGGTGGGGAAATGCAACAAGCACTAGTTTTTTTGAAAGGGATTTCTACCATGGTTTATAAATAGTTAGATGATATGTTGAGCTTATAATGATGTTTCTGGTTTTACAGGCCCACATGCTAATGCTAATAGAAATCATGTTTATAATGAGCTGAAGATGCTGGAGCGGTTTGGGTAATCTTACGAAAATATCTGACAAAATTTTCAGTATTTATCATCTTATTCAACCTACATGATCTTGAACCTGTAATAATCTTTATTTCAGGGGCAAGAACTTTGTAATCAAGTATGAGGGCTCATTCAAGAGCCAGAACTCTGACTGCCTCGTCTTGGAGCATGTTGAGCATGATCGACCTGAGGTTCATGTCATAGTCTTTAGTGTCTGCAAGTTGTGTGACCCTTAACAATGTCCTTCTTTGTGATTTTAATTGTCCTCTTATCGTAAGGTCTTGAAAAGAGATATAGATGTTTCAGAGCTCCAGTGGTACGGCTATTGTATGTTCAGGGCCCTTGCTGGTCTTCATAAGCAGGTGAGAATGTGCCAGATTTATTCGTTAATTATGCTAACTGATGGAAGCTCCTATGAATGGAGGGAACTCCTTACTCTCTCTGCATTTACAGGGTGTTGTTCATAGAGACGTTAAGCCTGGCAACTTTCTTTTTAATCGTAAGGCCTGTAAAGGTTATCTCATAGATTTTAACTTAGCCATGGTGAGTACTACTTATAAATTACCAAAATACTTGTTTTACTCAATCCCATCTTCCTCTTCCCCCCCCCCCCCCCCCCCCCCCCCCCAAACATGCCCCATGAGGATAAAAGGAAAAAATAGAAAAAAGGAAAAAGAAAGGAAGAATGAATATTTAATAATTTATTTTTGCTCTAATTTTTCATCATTTGTCGTAATCCTCTCTTTGCAGGATTTGAACCAAAAACACAGTGCCAGAATTGGTGAGTTCTCTTCCCATTTTGGTTTTGTGTTAATGACGAATGTTGTTTTGTAGGCTCAAAGCACAGATATTAGGCTTTTACAGTATTAGAATCTGATTTCTAGCCTAATTTCATCTATTGTTACCATGTGCAAGTCTTTTAGTTTGCAAACTTTCTATAAAAACAACTGTACTGTGACAGACAAGACAAAGGCTGGGCATGATGTAAGCTTCAATTGTGTACCTCTTCCCAATGGAAAGACTCTGCCTTCTGCTAAAAACAGGAAGTTAGCAACTGCAAAAGCTTTAGAAGTGGCTAATCAGGAGCGAGGAAAAGTATCAAAATCTCTTTTACTGTCTAAGCACATGAAAAAGGAAACAGACCAACCTAACACTCGTAATGAGGTTGGGAGCAGGAACATAACCAAAAGCCAAGGTGCTGACGGATCTGGTATCACTTCTGCAAAAGAWGCAACCAGCACTAGAACCCCATCTGGTGAAAAATTTAGGGAACCTCTACCATGCCAAGGTAGGAAGGAGCTTATTAGCCTGGTGCATGAAGCACTGCAGAGTGCAAACCCTAAAGCAGTTAGTATTCCTATTTCCAAGAGAAAAAGGGTTGCTGCACCTCCTCGACAAACTGATTGCAAATTTATTTATCTAACACCGATGCCTCTGCATTCTGGTGGAGTTGCTGTTGGTGGTGCAGGATTGCTAAAGAACAAAGGTGAAACTTATGTGAATATTTAGCTTAAAATGATTCGTATTTCTCTACTAGGTTTAATTTTATTTTTCACTTGTTCCCAGGGGATGGAAAACATAATCGAGAAGGTCCCTGTGTCGGCACTAAGGGTTTCCGGGCTCCAGAGGTAAGTAGTTGCAAATGTCTTCATTAGTCTAAATATACGAGCTTTTGCTTATGTTCTTTATAATCATCTCCCACAAGCAGTTTCTTGAGATTTTAATATTTGAGGCCACTGGTCCCAAGTTTATGAATATGACTGGACAGTTGTTTGCCTATCCATATGCTAGTACTTAATAAACAAACATACACATCCAAAGGACATGAGGTTCAAGAGTACTTCTAAAATCAGAAAATGATAATAGAGAAGTTCAAGAAGAAAGGGATCTAAGTTATTCTGTTTATTGCCTTTGAATTTCAGTAAGATAAAAGGCTTCATAAATAATAGTGGAATATTTTGTTGACCAACACCAGACTTTCATTCGCCTATTTGTATCTTGATACGTTTTCTATGCTTCTAAGAACTGTCTAAATTAGTTTGAGAGGGCTTGGTCCGCAAATGAACAAGAATATGCTTATGGTACCTTTTTTTACGGACATCACCTGAGAGGACCATTGTTATGGAGCTGACAGAAATATAAGAAAATCTGGACATTTTCAGTGCCAGCTCAAAATAAGTTGAATGGGATAAACTGAAAAGTTGAATAGCTGAGTTCCAAAAGATATTTAACTAGAGGGAACAATCAACATGTGCCTAGAATGTGGTTGGATGAAACCCATCTTTTTCTACATCTCCTTCCATGCCATTTGGCTTTTTCTTTTCCTATTAAAAAAAAAAAAAAATCTCTTCGTATGATTCAGCTAATAGGTTTGTGACATTCATCTTCTCCTTAAATTTATACAAGTTTTATTGTCATCTGTTAAGTGAAAATGCAAAAAAAAAAAAAAAAAAAAAAAAAAAAAAAAAAAAAGCCCTTCAAGAGGTGAACCGATCTTAAAGCTACAAAATTCACGTGCCTTTGCCATAGTTTTACTGAAATAGCAAGCTTAACGAATATTGTCTTCTTGTGCAGGTGCTAGTGAGATCTCTTCATCAAGGCCCTAAGATTGACATCTGGTCAGCTGGGGTCACGTTACTATATCTGATGATTGGAAGGACACCTTTTGCTGGTGACCCTGACCAGTAAGAGCAGTTCACCACTTTGTTACTAAGTAGCATTGCTTGTTGTGCCTTAAAATGCTGGGCAAAAGAACATCACTAACTTGTGTTTATCTGGTCATAATAGAAACATAAAGGAGATAGCCAAGTTGAAGGGCAGTGAAGATCTCTGGGAAGTTGCGAAGCTACATAACCGTGAATCCTCATTCCCACCGGTATTAATAACTAAAAGTCAATTATTAATGTAGTCGTTAATTTACAGAATCACCACTTATTTCAAGCTCTGGAATGCTATGATTTTGAAACAGGATTTACTTGATATAAAGTCCTTGCCATCCTTGAAACTGCAAGAATGGTGTAAGCAGAATACTCGAAGGCCAGAATTCTTTGATTTCATTCCAAGATCACTGTTTGATCTTGTGGATAAGTGTTTGACAGTGAATCCAAGATCGAGGATCAGTGCAGAAGAGGCTCTCAGGCATGAATTTTTTAGTCCATGCCACAAGGCCTTAAGAAAGCATCGGTTGCTCAGACAAGGGGTGGGCCTGGATTTTGGTTCTAACCCCATTTTACATGGACCATCCCAGACATGTGAAGAAGTTTGATGAACAAGTTAAATAAGGTTTCGTGAGGGTTTCTCCAGACCTTGGTTATCAAGTCTGCATTCTTTTCTATCCAATCTCTCTTTTGTGCCATTGCTCGAGTAGAATTTATAATTCACCATGTTGTAGATATGTTGTGACATACCTGGTTTGATATAGATGAGAAAATTGATAACTTGACATAGATCATATAAGACAATTGCTGCGACCTATGGTTGTAAGCATGTAAAGTTGATTCTACTTTTTGTAGTTCACAGAATTTGAGTAGTTGTAAATAATTGATTCCCAAAAACCCAGGTTATCAGTCCCTGGATGAAGCACCATAATTGTAATCTTGTATGGAGGGAGAAGTTTTTCAGTTTGTCCATCAGTCCATTCCCCATGTAATTGCTTTTCCAAATGCCAATTGTTTCCTCTTCTCTATGGTCTTGTCTCCAGTGGAGTTTGTTTTATTCAAAGAGGAATGCCTGAGTCGGACTGGGGAGGAAAGTGGGCACTGAATCTGCTGGGAAGTCTTCGGTCTTTAAAGAAAACGAAAAATCGGGCCTTCGTTGATGACATGGCATGAGTTTATTGGTTATACAACGTGGATTACGTGTTTCCTGAGTCGCAAGATTTTTTACTTAGCAGATAAGGATTTTATTGAAAAGGGCAGCTTGGTATTAATATTTTGTTTATTWGCTATCAACGTTCACATTAGTTAGCCAGACATTTCCAGAGAATCACTTTTGTTTTCCTAAAATACCCTTCTCAATGCTTTATTAGCAAAATAAGTCGGGCCAAGATTTTGTTGCCCGGCACCTACCCGAGCAACACAAATATCATTTTTCCGGAAGGAATTTTTTCTCTAATATAAAGAGCAATAACTAAGGCACACAAAATATGAATCATACTATTTGGCTATTTGCTTTCGGGTCAGTGAGGAAAAAGGTCAAAACGAAGGGGCACAATTGTCAAAAGACCATTTGAGATGACGTCTTTATTAAACTATATTCTTGGTCGTTCTAGTAAGTTCGCAGAACCAGGGCAGTTCCCCTAGAAAGATAGATCTTCAAACTCTCCTGGCTATTAATACGACTCCGGCTTCTCGTGACGTATAATAGATCATATCTTATCAAGAGTATTACGATCGCTWCGAACAATCTGATTTGAGGTCTTACTGAGTAGGGATGGAAGGTTTCTCTTCGTTTTTTGAATCACAATCGGCCGCTGGAAGCCGTTGGAGTTACGAATCTCTCAAGAATTTCAGACAGATTTCTCCTGTCGTTCAAAATCATCTCAAGCAGGTCTTATATTATTCTGCTTTTTATTTATTTTATTTTATTGACGTGATCTTGTTATGGAAATAAGGTGAAATCATGT
Organism: Rhazya stricta; assembly: GCA_001752375.1. Lineage (NCBI taxonomy): Eukaryota > Viridiplantae > Streptophyta > Magnoliopsida > Gentianales > Apocynaceae > Rhazya > Rhazya stricta. Next base: position 1,289,350 of record MEJB01000014.1, on the reverse strand, counting down.
TCTTGTTGTGCTGCGTTTGGAATTTGAGTCATGTTTTTTTTTTTTTTTTTCCCCTTTCTTTTGTGGGTACTGCTTTGTCGAATGGGAAAGATTTTGAAAAGAAAGAAACGGAAGATTTGAAGAAATTGCCTGGTGAATTAGGGAGGATTTTTGGTGCATACTACTGTACAACGAGGATAGGTTAAGATTGATTTTTTTTTTTTAATTTCTTGTAATTCTTACCAATAGTATTTGCCTTTGAAGGAAGTTGTGTAAATTCATTTCTTTTTATGCTTTTAGAGATAGATGGATATGGATTTTATAGATTCTATGCTGTTTGCTTGGATAGGTAAAAAAGTGGGGAGAGAATGGCGCGCGGTGGTGTTGGAGAAATTTTAGTGAGAACTTTCTATATTTGGTTTTTTAATGAGGATCACAATAAGTAAATGGAGACAAACTTGGTGGTGATATCTGTTTTTCTTTCCCGCATTGCCAGCTTCTCTAGCCTGAACTAATTTTTGAATTTGCAGTTCGCAGTTTTCAGATATTTGGTGATATGAAAGTGATTTGATGTGCTTTTTTGGTTCAAACTAATATGATAGCGCTCTTTGTTCTGTTCTATTCCGAAAATTTCCCCTTTTATAGATATAATCCAGGTTTGCATAGACTTGCACTGACTGTGTACTGTAATGTTTGGGTATTATTGTAGGTATATCTCACTCTATGTTGTGCGCTGGTAGCATCTGCCATTGGGGCTTATCTTCACATCCTGTGGAACGTAGGTGGATTCCTTACTACCCTTGGATGCATGGGAAGCATGATTTGGCTACTTGCCACTCCACCTTATGAAGAGGTTAGATTAGCTCTCTTTTTCTTCAATTATATCTGTGATGCATCTATTTTCTGGGTTTGATTATTTTTATCCATCCTGATTCATGGGAATGTCTGTGTTCCATAACGAGGAGCAGCAAAAGCGGGTTGCACTTTTGATGGCAGCTGCGGTTTTTGAAGGCGCATCTATTGGCCCTCTGATTGAATTAGCAATAAACTTCGACCCAAGGTACATGCACCTGGCCTTACACATGCATATCTTCGCTAAGTTGTGGTTGGGAATTTTTTGGGTCTCTTTTGGTTTTCGGTTCATGTTTAATCAGATATCTGTTTGTTAGTATGATTGAAGTTCTGTGCTTTGGAGAATGATTTCTGAAACTTGGTTCGGGGGAACATGAGCCAGATTTGGAAGAAGGTATACAAATTCTTTGGTTTGGGTGAGGGAGGGTGGGAAGGATGGTAGCTTGATGCATAGACAATTGGCCTTCACAACTTTCTGTTGACAGTACGGTGCCCTAGTCCCCTCCTTGAAAGTTCAAACTAGGACCGCCTTGTTTGCCTATTATGCTCTAACTAGATTCGTCTGTGATACTGTGGTGCCGCAATTAAATTGAAATTTTACCGGATTTAGCAGTGGGGTTCATGGAGCATTTTTCTCAGTTTCTGATTTTTGAGGGTCAACAGTTTTAGCAACCATTGAGATAATACATATACTTTACTTTTAGAGTTGTTTCACTGACGTGAACATGTTTTGCTTGAAACTTGGGTGACATTGTAATATTTTATAGTTTTGTTTATTGGGGCCTGAGGGATCAGTTCAATGACATAACGTTTGTGAGCTTGTTGTATCCGATGTGCAATGTTATCCTCTTGCAGTATACTAGTCAGTGCCGTTGTTGGTTGTGCTGTGGCCTTTGGTTGTTTCTCAGCAGCTGCAATGGTAGCAAGGCGTAGAGAATATCTGTACTTGGCCGGCCTACTTTCTTCTGGTCTGTCTATCCTTTTCTGGTTGCACTTTGCCTCCTCTATCTTCGGAGGATCTACAGCTCTATTCAAGTTCGAGGTATCAGTTTGAGTTCACTTCGCGTTTTGGTGAATTTTTTAGGAATAGAATTTTATCTTTAACAAGCTTCCTGCTTTCTCTTGCAGCTCTATTTTGGGCTATTGGTGTTTGTGGGCTATATAGTTGTTGATACCCAGGATATGATTGAGAAGGCACATTATGGTGACTTGGACTATGTGAAGCACTCGCTGACACTCTTCACCGACTTTGTGGCTGTATTTGTCAGGATTTTAATAATAATGGTTGGTTACTTTTTCTCCTTTGCCCATTCTCTCTGCGATAGATGTTCATTACCTTCGGAAACAATATGATGTTTCTTTGATTGCATGCTTTGTAATCTCATTCTGTGTTTCGAACTGACTCGATTTTTGGTTGTGCAGTTGAAGAACTCGTCGGAGRAGGAGGAGAAGAAGAAGAAAAGGAGAAACTAAGAGATTACAACAAGGAGCATTTAAAAGGAGCTTTTCTTTATCGTCAAATGGGATGATGTTTTGTTTGGCATCAGAAACTTATTTTGTTGCACAAAAACATGTTAATACTTTGTGCATGGGTTGATGGTGTAAGTATTGAGTATCAGCTTGTTGATGCTGACGGTACATACTTGAGTAGTTGCGATGCAAGCTTATTGACATAAATAACCGTTGTGGTTGTCATCTTTTTAAGTAGGTCTTATTACTTGCGACCATTTGTTGTGATACACATGTTATATTCTTCTACCCCCTTTTGAAAGGCGAATAAAAACTATTTGAAAGAAAGTGTATTCTGATATCCAGGATGAATCTCAAACTGTAGTTCGCAGGGAGGTCTAGAGATAAAAATGGTTTTTGAAATTAATTCATAAATTCACGAAATAGAAAATAATTAATTATTGTGTTACATATCAAGTTATTTTAGTCATTTTAAAATAATTATTTTTCTAGGTATTATTAAAAAATTATTAAAAATCATTAATTATTGTGTTACGTAGTAAGTTATTTTAGTTATTTTAAAATAATTATTTTTCTAGGTATTATTAAAAAATTATTAATTTTTTAATAATGTTAACAATTTTACTATTATTTTTTGTGAATTGAAATGTTTTCATAAGGATATAACAGAAAAAGGACATTTAATTTATTCTTTAATTTTTTAAAATATTAAGTAATTAAAAATTAATTAAATAATAAATTATTTAAAAATGAAGAGCTATAGCGTTAGTCAAGTTTATGTGCGTTTTTCATTAGTTGGGAGTACGATGTATGTCTTCTTCTCCATGTTATTGGGCAGACCTTCCAAAACGAATATTGAAATTTTCTTTTCTTGAAAGCCAATAAGTTGAGGCAAGCGCAGTTTTCAAATGATGAGAGGTAGGGTGTATCTGGATTGACTTTTCATTGGTCTGTCAAAAGGGCCTGCTCCTTGTCGGCTTGCCAGGAACCTGCTAAAGTGAGTTGTAGGTTAGTCCTGCCAAAAATTTTAAAAAAGAAATGAAAATTTAAAAGAATCTCACAAATCCTTACAAATCTATACCAGATCATATTTAAAACCATATCATAATTTATATATTATTCCTTATATTTCACTAACTTTTCCAATTCTCTAGGAAAAATATTAATTAATTCATTTAAAAGGTCAGCCTGAGCTGCCACAGTTACATCCAGGTTCGCACAGTCGACCTGGAGACGATTCACTCTCAAGTTCTGCAAAACTATGCGTCGGCCTGTTTTTAAGTCRTGGTATAACCCAACCCCAGAGCGAAGGTTCTTTACCAAACCTCTAATATCTATAACCAAATACCCTACGACATGTCTATAAAGCTTAATTGATCTTATTCACGGCTGTCTGGCAGTTCGATTSCGGGAGGAAGCGACCGAGCTTTAACCTGGCCGCAAGTATGAGGCCTGTGATCGCATGTAGATCAGTATGCTCTGGTCTTGTAGCTGCCTTAAATTGCACTACAATGGACTCCAGAATGCCTCCAAGCGAATTCCTCATAGTTGCTCCTACCCTAGCTGGCTGATCGACAAGGAATGCTCCATAAACACTCCCCTTGAAAAACCCCGTTAGAGGCGGTTCCCATCTTCGAGTTTTACCCACATCACCCAAGCCATTCAAGCTGTGAATACGCCACACATTCTGGAATTCCTGTAGATAGCTCAGAGCCATCTTGGTCACGTCTTCCTCTGTGGAAGCTTCATTTTCAGAAACCTTCAAGTTCCTCTCGCGCCAAAGTGCCCATATTACCATGAACAAGATCGCTTGCTCTTCCTCCCATAAAAGGTTCGGATAAGCAGCTATGTTCACTAAGACATCCTTCATAGACAATGACCCCTGCAGCACCCGAGGGAAAGATAGACCAACATTGCGCCATGCACGTATGGCAAACTAGCACTCCAGTAGCGGACGTATTCCGGATCCCAAGTCGCAGCAACAGGGTACACAACAGGGAGATCCTATAGGAATTCCTCTGCACATGAGCTTATCCTGTATTGGCAGGACTCCAAAGCAAACCTTGCAAATTTGTACCTTAACCTTGGGCAGAACCTTGTCATCCAAATGCAGCGCGAAATTGAAGGSTTTCTCTCAGCAGAGGTCGACTCATTTGCGGGCTGCCCCTCACAGCTTTCCATTAAGCCTCGCGCATCCAGAATGTCGACTAACTGAGAAACATCCATTTTGTTTATAATACTAGACCACAATGTCATCCCCAGGTGCATGTGGTAAAGGCATTCGTCTTATTCATAAACACCATGCGGGAGGAAAAGTGCTTGGAGCAAAGATTCATTTGCTTAAGTAAACTGCTCACCTTAAGATCATTAGGGAGGAATAAGTCGGGAGACATAACTTCAAAATCAAAAGGCGCCAACAACAACGGTTGCTTCAAGATGCTGATTCTTTTCCCATTCCCTCTCTTTATCCTTCACTTGTTCTTGGTATTTAAGGTGGCACTTGAGATTTTTTAGAAATCAGTCAATCTTATTAACTATCTTCTGAAGGATAGAGAGTATTTTGATTATATGATTTCTACTTCCTCAACACTAACTGTTTTAGATTTTATCGTTTTCCATTTCCACTTTGCCATGTTCATCTTCCTTCAGATCTAGACCTTCTACTTTCGGAAATATTGATTCTCTTTATGAGATATCATATACACCAGATGAACAACTTCCTAATACCCAAATATCACTCATAAATCCTTACCACATATTTATCAAGAAATTGTCATCCCTTATCCCAAAAGCTGTTACCTACTTGATAAAATCCTCATCTTCACCACAAGTAAAAGAATATGTTCAGGCAGGTAACTTTTCGTCTTGTTCTATTCTAGCAATTTCAGAAGAGCAATTTTTATTCCTAAACATCCCCTCGCAATTTCCATCTCAATGGATGAGATAGGGTTACACGCATCTTCATTTTGGAGGCATTAGAATTAGGTTTACACTCCATGCTAGAAAAGGTCTTGCTGCCATAGCAAGATTAGCACTATTAGACTCCAAGATAAAGAGTTACCAACAAGCATGTATTGGTACCATACAGACAACATCAAAAGCAGGAACAATCATGGTGACTTGGTTTCCTAATTTTAACATCAGTCTTGGAGTCCAAATCTTCTAAAAGCTCTCAACGTGCAAGTCCAGATCACTAACTTAGATATGCAAGAAGATTTGGTCCAAGCCACACTCCATTTTCAAATGGTCTACAGAGTTCAAAATCAGGCTCTTGATTTGGCATTACCATCCTCTAATGAAGCAACTTTTGTGAAAATAAATTCTGTATCTGCACACCAAACTAGATCCAAATGCCCAAGCAAATCTCTCGAGATAAGCTTGTGAAACTCCTACCTGAAAACTGGATCACCGGTTATGAGAAGCTCCACCAGGCTTCTCAAAAGCCCATCCAAACTACATATGTCAGATATACTTCCTTTCAAGGTGACCAAACTAAAATTGCTTTCAAGGCTGAATCATTCATATCGGCAACACCTACTGTTTTCTCCACCCAGTTTGCTTTTTACGAGATTTTCATCCTGTAGTCAAGTTTCTACCTGATGGTAGACTTGTCTATGAATTTAAAGATCAAGATGGTCATATCCGATGGGATCCATTTTGTATGCAGTTACTGTAGAAAATAGCAAGGATATGAATGGTTATCTAGTCTTGAACTTGAGAACAATCCAAAATCTAGATCTGAAAAATCTATATTCAAATCTTGAAAATCTCTTCAAAAGAGATATGAAGCTGGAGATCGTACAGTAGGATTGTTTAAGGAACCTAGTGRCAAGTTTGATTACTATGTCACATATGGAAATCGTAAACCTACTATGCTATCACCTACTTCCTCCCCTTCTTCACCTGTTGAGACAGATGATGAGCTGGATCTACCCATGATAGCCACATTTCAGCTAGAAGAATTCCCACCTCGCAAAACATACACAAAAGAAAATGTCYAACATCAACCAAAGATCCCTACTCCAAATATTGTTGATTCTTTAGGACAGCATCAACCTCTTTCAGTAGCTGAAAAGGTTCTAAATTGGCATACTGAAAATCTTTGAGCCAAAATAAGATGCTCTTGAGAATATTTGTAACACTTCGAATTTTACTTTTATGAATATTTGTTTGATCTCGTGAAATTATGTGCCAACTAGAGTTAGACACTTCATATGTGGTCAATATTTTTTTAAATCGTACATTTAATAGGTGTAAAAATATTTTTCGTGTCGAATAAGAATTATCATTAATTAAATGCTCGACTCGTGGGCCTATTTATTTGTTAGTCGGAAGTTGAGCTTTTTTATCGAAGAATAGCCCGTTATATTAAATTTATGAATTTTAGGTTAGATTTGGACGGGAAGGTCTGAAGGATTTGGGTTACGGCCCAAAATATAAATTAAAAAAGAAAAGAAAAGAAAAGAAAATATATAAGAAAATAAAAAGAAAGAAAAAGAGGAGGGAAAAAAAAAAAGAAAAACCCCAGAACCCTTCATCTTCTTCCTCCCGCCACTGCCGCCGCCACCGCCGCCGCCGCCGCCGTTGCCATTTCCCCTCTACCTGACCCGACGCTGCTCGTCGTGGTCTTCCCTTTCGCTTCCGCAGCACTCATCGTCAGCGCCCGATTTCCGGAGCAACGATCAGATTGATATCAGATCCAGTGGCTCGGAGAGACGCAGCGACGTGACCCATCTTCGGCTACTGCATTCCGTCGCCTCTGGTCGTTTCACGGCGAGTCGCGTCGCGCGAGAGACCCGCGATCTGCGTCCACCGAAACCCTTCTGCTGCGACACCATCGCCGAAGGGCTCTGAACCAGAAGAGATTTCGTCCTTCAGGCCATCGACAAGGTCTTGCTGAGACACCATCTCCGGTTCTGACCACATGAAATCTCCATGCCAAACAGTCGCCTTTGCTCGCCGATTCTCTACCCGAACCGACCCTCGCTGCTCGGCGCAACCAGAGCCGTCGCGGCGTACTCCATCTGCTCGACGAATTTCCCTCAAAAACAGAAGCTAAACGTGACAGATTGGCCGCCGTTTCGGTCTCTGATCTGCCGCCGCTATCTTCTTCTCCTTCTCTGCTCAACATTTTTCCTCCTCGACAGAAGCATGATCCCTTGCTGCTGGTCGTCACTCTGCCCTCGTCCTTGCTGTTCGTGTCGCCAGTAGTCCCTCGCCGGTTTCAGAGTCGCCGGAAGTCGACCAGGAACAGATTGGCCTGTCTACTGAATTGTCTGGCCAGAAACAGGGCTCGGCACTCAGTAGTGCCAGATCCAACCTGGTGCCCAGCAGCACCAGGCGCCAGCCAGGCGCCCAGCGTGACGCCCAGGCGTCCAGTGAGCAAAGCCAGGCGCCCAGCGAGACGCCCAGGCGTCCAGTGAGTGACGCCTAGGCGCCAGAGCGCGACGCCCAGGCTCCCAGTGCGCGACGCCCGACGTTCCGTGCCCGACGCTCAGGCGCACCGACGCCCAGACGTCCAGAACCATTTTGCACATGCCTTTGACGTACGTTTGGGAATCCATTATCGTTTAACATCCGGATATTGTGAATTCGAGGTGAAACACTGATACTTAATATTGAAATTGTATGACTTGTAATAAATATACCTTGACGTGAATTCGCGGAGAATATAGTTAGGTAGGTTTATACCCGAGCTAAGGAATCGAATTGTACCCTTAAAACTTAATATGCAAACTAAATGGGATTTATAAACTTATAAAGGACATTTTCGATTAACCGCATAATACTTAAGTTGAAACGATCGAAACTAAGTAGACCCTCCTTCTGTAATCAACTAGGTTATTTCGAGGGCTTACGTTGAGATCGATTGGAGAAGTCCACTTCCAATTTAAGTAAGAAACCGTTTACGTATAGGACTTCGGGTAAGTAATCCTCTCATTCATATCATTATAAATAAATGAATTTGAATGCTTTTAATTGTCAGAATATGTGTTGTGTGGAATTCTTATGTTGATGTGTGGAATTGTGACGAAAGTTGAATTGTTCATATTTAGTAGTACTTTATGTTAAAGAATGCTGTCGTGATTTCATATCATGTATTATTTACTGAACTTTATCTTATGTAAGATTGTATGCGTTTCACGTCATGAGCATGTAGTTAGAAGTTTACATCACATTTGGCATGAGCCGTTCACGCATTTAGGAAGTGAACGGTTAGAAAATGGGATTTTGAAGGAAAAGGTTAAAGTTTTAAGAAAGAAGTGTAATACTAGCTACAAAAGATGTGAGTGGAAAATGGGGTGTGGGGGACCCGCGCATCCGACCCTACCCTCTTGGAGGGTAGGTAAGAATGGAATGTTTACCTCCTTGGAGGTGGAAGAATGGAAAGAAAACTTTTTTTTGAATGTTAACCGCTTTGCGGTTCTACCGGTAGGAATGGAATCGGGTTCCAAATAACTATGGCCTACTGCATAGCTATGTGGCTAGGCTTTACACTCTAGTGAGCTCGCGATTGAAAGGAAATGGAAAGTTTTTACAGTAAGTGAATTTTGAAGGAAAGTTGTAAAGGAATTTTGAAAAGAGAATGTTTCGGAAAGTTTTTCATTTAAAAAGGCGAAACCTTAAAATTTCATGATATGTTTCATGCATTCATGCATGAGGTTACTTACTGAGCTTTTTAGCTCATTCCTTTCCCTCATATTTCATTCCAGATGATATGTAACAAGATGGGGAAAGGAGGTCGCTTGTGGGCGAGCTATGATACCCTGAAACTGATTTTCGAGTCGATTTATGCAATAATATATATTATTTTTGAATAGTTTAAATTCTTGAAGCTTCCGCTGTCTTCATTTTTAATGGTTTCCTTTATTTTTGAATGAATGTTGAGTATTAAATGTAGTTGATTATTTGCGAATGGAATGACGTAACATTCTCGGGTTAGGATAAGGTTCCTAATCTGGGGGTGTTACAATATCCTCACAACTCTCCCACTTAGATCAGAAAGTTCCCACCAAAGTTGAATTCATATCCAGCCCGACTGCTGCGATTCAATCAAAAATTGCTATTCTTCATGAGGAACTCATGAATATGGCATGAAGGCTCGATGTCAATTTTCCTTGCTCTATGCCAAGAAAAGTGAGAAGAAAAGCCTTGAAGATTAACTAAGGTACTTTGAAGAAGAGGATAGAAGAAGAAAAAAACCCCAGTATCAACAATACCAAAACCAATTCCCTCCTCTACTCCAAAATGTTAAGCCGTTCCAATCACCCTTCACAGTCACAGCCCCTTCAYAACCTACGATACAGTACCTCCCTTCGATCTCTAACCCTTTCTTTATAGGATCACCAGTATTCCAACCTTCTACATCCATACCCAAATCACAACTGTCACAACCGAAATGGAAGTATTCTAGACCACCATCTTCTAGATTGCCAACATTTGATCCACCAAGACCTCCACCTTCGGATCCATCCACATCTCAAACTCCATCACAAAATTAGTACATTGTAGAATCTCAGGAGTTCTCCATGCCTGACCATGTATTGCAACTTGCAGCACAACAAGATGCACCACCATCTCTCCCTGAACTGTTACCAGTAATTGATGGCTCAGAAAGCTCTACCCCAGTCTCAACTTCTTTATGATGAGTCCATTTCTCGGCTAGATATATTTATGGCAGCCCAGAACAATCCGCACATTCTGTAGTTCACTTCGAAGCACCCAATCCAGAAGAACCATATGTGGAAGAACCATAAGTTGAAAGTCAAAATCCAAACTACTTTCAACAAGGACAACCAAGACCTATTCCAGTCCATTCTACGGGGTCTAGATCTTTCACTCTTGATGATATAYTCCTAGAAAAATGGTTCGATCAGATTAGTGAATTTCACTCCTGGCCGTATGCAGAAAAATTRAAAACCTGTGAATCAGAAGCTGCTATTCTTAGCAGATTTGCAACAAGGTTTTTAGGTATGTTAAAACCTATTGGATTAACCTTGGTGCTTACAGGCAACAGGCATTTGTACAATAGATCTTTGATCATGCTATTTGTTTATTACATGAAAATTTTCTTGGTCATCAACAAGAAAATTTTGACATGATGAGAGAAGAATTCTTTAAGGCTAAATGTTACTCTTACAAGTGTAAAGATTTACAACACYATTATGAGTTCATGGCCAAAAGATTCATTTCCATTGGTGGAATGGACAACGGAGATCTAAAGCAAGTATTTGTGATTTGGTGAATTCCTTGCCCAACAAACAGTCAAGACAATTTAGGCTCAAAATTTGGCAATTAATCAGATAACTCTAGGGTAAATATTTCAACAAATCTTGCTCACTATCTTTGATTTATGTGCTAAGCAGCAACTAATGAAAAAGTTCACACAGCATTCTGAACAGCTTGAATCAGCTTGCAGTCCAGATTTTCTGATTAAGTCCCCAAAGAAAGGATGTGACTGTGGGCTAAAGAAGAAATGCTACTATAAGAAATATTATAGGCAGTAGAAAAAATCCCAAAGAATCCAAATTCAGGCCCAGAAAAGGAATGAAGAAATTCTTCAGAAAAAAAGTTCAAGGTAAAATCTAAAAGATGTTTCTTCTGCAATAAAAAAGGCCATTATGCAAAAAATTGTCCTAAGAAGTCCAAAGAAAAGAAGCAACATTTGATTGCCTCCATCTAGCAGCACACAATGGTAGATCTTTTTGATCATGAATTTGAATTTGTTCTATCTTTTGATGATGAGTTTACTCTAGATGCTCTTTGTGTTATCATTGATGATATTGAGTACTCAAGTCAAGAGGATAACTTTGTAACACTCCCAGATTAGGAACTGTCCTAAGCTGAGAATATTACATCACTTCGCTAGTAAATAATCAAACTATCCATTTAAAAACTCAACAATACCTGAAAGAGTGTAAAGATGTGTTTTAGCAAATCCTCACAATCCCAACATTTATTCAAAAGAAAAATCACGAAAACTTCAAGAATTTAAACCATTCAGAAATATTATCTTATTACATAAAATTGATTTGAAACAAGTTCCAGGATATCATAGCTCGCCCACAAGYGACCTCCTCGCCCCATCTGATTACATATCATCTGAAATGAAACATAAGAAAAAAAATGAGCTAAAAAGCCCAGTAAGTAACCTCATACATGAATGCATAAACATGACCTACATGTCATGAAATTTTTAGATTTTGCCTTTCAAATGAAAAACTTGCCAAACATTCCCTTTTCAAAATTTCTTTATAAAAYATTTCCTTCAAAATTCACTTACAGTAAAACATTCCATTTCCTTTCATTCGTGAGCTCATTAGAGTGTAACGCCCAGCCACTAAGCTTTGTTGTGGGCCATCTTATTTGCAACCCGATTCCATTTCTACCAGTAGAATCGCAAGGCAGTTAAAATTACATTTCTTTTAACTTCCATACTTTCACCTCCAAGGAGGTGAACATTCCATTCTTACCTACCCTCAAAGAGGGTAGGATCAGGTGCACTGATCCCCAATGCCCTATTTCCCACTAACATCTTTCGTGGCTAGGTTTACACTCCTTTCCGAAAACTTTAACATTTTCAAAACTTAAACATTTTCCTTTAAAATTTCATTTCYTAAACCATTCACTTGCTAAATGTGTGAATGGCTCATGCTGGAAGTGATGTAGAATTCTAACTACATGCTTATGACATGAAATGCATACAACTGTATATGAAATATCATTCGAAAAATAGTACAAAATATGAAACATTATAACATATCATTCAACATAAAAGTAATATAGGATATGAATACATGTAACATTCCACACTATTACACACATCAACATACAATCCCATACACAACATATTAGAGCAACTAAAAGAGTTCAATTTCATTCATTCATGACGTTAATGAGATGGGAGGATTACTTACCCGGAGTCCTTTACGTTAATGGGCTCCTACTTAAATCGTGTTATGAACTTCTCCAATCGTTCTCAACGCAAGGCCTCAAAATGACCTAGTTGTGATTTTAGAAAGAAGGTCTACTTAGTTCGATCGTCCCAACTTAGATATTATGTGTTAATTCAAGAATGTCTTTATCAATTATAAATCCATATTCAGTTATCATATTATCAAGTATCACGTTTTTAAAGTTAAAATTCAATTCCTTAGCTCGGGTATAAACCTAATCTATGTTCTTCCACCAATTCACTTCGGGGCATAATTATATACAAGTCATGAATTTCAATTTCAAGTGTTAAAATTTTCACCTTTAAGTTCATGATATCCAAATGTTGCGGGAGCGGTATTGGATTCCTGGCATGCGCTCAAGCGACGCGCACAATAGCATCTGGGCGCCTGGGCATCTGGGCGTCGATGCACCTGGGCTTCTAGGCGTCGGTACACCTGGTGCTGCTGGGCTTCCGATGCTTGGCATTGGCACTAGGCACTGCTGGGTGCTACACTAGGTGCTGATCCTTGATGCACGACTAGAGCACCTGTTGGCGTTAGACACTGCTGAGTATTGCTGTTTCTGATCAGGCTTCCGGCGACTCTGAAACTGGCAAGTTGAGGAGAACCCGTAACTGGCCTGGCCAACCTTTGAGCACCATGACTGTGTACAGCAATAGCTAGCAAAGTGACGGCCAACGGCAAGGATTTTGGCTTCAGTTCGAAGAGAAAAACTATTGAGCAGAGGAAGAAAATAGGGACGGCAGATSTGGCGAACGGTGTCGSTCAAATTCGATCGCACAGAAAAGGAATGACGACGGCGGATCTGGCGAACTGTGTCGCATAGATCCAGTCGTACAGAGAAGGAATGATGACGGCAAATCTGGCAAATAGTGTCGTGCAAATCCGGTCACGCCGAGAAGAAGAAGAAGAAGAAGAAGATGGCTTATCGAATCTGGAGGTGGACCGCTTCGTCCTGAGCGGGTATGGATCTAGTAGGCGTGGATCCTCTTGGCCAAACTTCCTCGAGCCAGCTGAGTGGCACACAGCGACGGTTTCGGACTGGAGCTTTGAACACGCGAGAGACGATAACGTTTCCAGATGAGCAGTGGCAGTAGATCGATGGCGCGATGGGGAATCACTACAACTACCACTGATCAGACTGCGATCGGTTGCGGCGTCGATACAGGAGCGAAGAGAAGAGAGAAGAAGAAGCAAGGAAAAGCCACGACAAGCGGCGTCGGATCAGGCAAAGGGAGAAGCGGCATGGCGGCAGCTACGGCTGCGGTTGCGGCTTAGGGTTACGCGAGGAAGAAGATGGGTTTTTCCTTTTTTTTTTTCCTTTTCTTTTCTTTTCTTTTCTTTCTTTTTATTTTGTTACATATTTTCTTTTTTCTTTTTTTATAATTTTATATTTTGGGTCATAATCAAAACCCTTCGGGTCTTCCTATCCAAATCTAACCCAAAATCCATGAATTAAATATAACGGGCTTACATTGATAAAAAGCCCAACTTCCRACTAACAAATAAATAGGCCCACAAGTCGAGCCTTTAACCAAACGATAACGCTTATTTGACACAGATAATATTTTCGTACTTATTAAATGTGCGATTTCAAAATATTTATCACATATAAAATTTCCAACCCTAGTTGGTATGCAATTTCAAGCAAAATCAAACAAAATTAATAAAGAAAAATTTTTGGGTATTGCAATACCCCACGCCATAAAACAAATTTCGTCCTTGAAATTTAAAGTTTACTAAAAAAATATCGTGGCTACTTATTTTGCATCTTATCTCTCTCGTTCCTAAGTTACCTCTTGAAAGCATGGTTCCTATAGGGAATCTTGATTAATGTTATCGTCTTCTTCCTCAACTTCCTTTCCAGTCATCATGAAGGCACGTGCTTGCTTATCCTTACCTTTCTCCTTACAATCCTTAGCCATATGTCCAGGTTTGCCATAGTTGAAACAGACTCTACTAGGATATTCCCTAGTAAAATGTCCTTGCTTTCCACACTCGAAGCACACCCTCTTGCCAAGGAGGCACTCACCTAGGTGTTCCTTGCCACATTTGGAGCAAGCCTTCCTCTGTTGTTTGTTCGGTTAGCTACTTTGTCCACTCTCTTGATCATATCTCCTCTTTTGGTCACCCTTATCCCCACTTCTGAAATAACCGTCCCTAAATCCCTGACCATTGGGTTGACTCTTGAGCTTCTCCTTACTCAACATTTGAGCCATCTCTACTAGGAGAGATTTATTGACAATCTCTCAGTACGTAGAAAGCTCAAAAGGGATCATCGCTAGTTTAGTCTGAGGCCTGAGTCCCTCCTCAAAACGTGTTGCTCTCCTTTCCTCCGTAGCAACGAAATCGAGAGCAAACTTAGCTAATCGAGCAAACTCAGCTTCATACTCACTAACAGATTGGCTTCCCTGCTCTAGCCTCACAAACTAGTGCTCCTTCTGCTGTTGCACGCTCTTGGAAAAATAATTATTGTTAAAGACCTCGATAAACATCTCCCACGTGAAGGGGTTAGTATCTTCCTCATGTTGGCGTTGAACCATCAACCACCAGTCATACGCCTCCCCTTGGAGCATGTACGCAGTAAGGTCAACCTTCTCTTTCCTCGAGCATCGCATGACAGAGAAGGTTTTTTGTATCTCTGTCAGCCACTTCTCGGCTTTCACAAGATTAGTGGTACTTGAGAATGGCAGTGGGGCGAGCCTCTTAAACTCTGAGATCTTTCCATATTCTCGTATTTTGCTCCTCCTCGACTGGTTAGCCTGTCCAAAGGTAGTCATTACCTACATAAAGGCCTCCATGGTCATTGGAGTCCCTTATGCGGCACGGGTACTACCTACCCCATCGTCCTGGGATTGAACTGCCCCTCTTGGACTTGAGAATGTGTAGTACGAACCATTACTAAATCGAAAAAATATATCGTGTAAGAACTTATACATAGACGTAGCACATGATTATAAAACCGAACATTATACTTTACCCCAAATTCAAAGCAAAATCAAGACATACCACAACACTTAACATTCAACTAATTCAAGAATTTAAATCAAAATAGAAAATTAACACTTAACATTCAACTTATTCAAGAATTTAAATCAAAATACAAATTTAACACTTAACATTCAACTCATTCGAGAATCAAAATCAAAATAGAAACTTACCAGATAGTCTAGGAAGGAAAGCTTGTGGCATTGCTTGATACCCTTATACTTTTCCAAAATTTATAAGCCTTTCTCTTATCCAGTCTACAGAATCATTTTTAAAAATCCTAGGCTCTGATACCAAAACTGCAACACTCCTAGATTAGGAACTGTTCTAAGCTGAGAATATTACATCACTTCCCTCGCAAATAATCAAGCTATCCATTTAAAAACTCAACAATACCCAAAAGAGTGTAAAAATGTGTTTTAACAAATCCTTACCATCCCAACATTTATTCAAAACAAAAATCATAAAAACTTCAAGAATTTAAACCATTCAAAAATATTTATCTTATTACATAAAATTGATTTGAAACAAGTTTTCAGGTATCATAGCTCGCCACAAGCGACCTCCTCGCCCCATCTGGTTACATATCATCTGAAATGAAACATAAGAAAAAGAAATGAGCTAAAAAGTCCAGTAAGTAACCTCATGCATGAATGCATAAATATGTCCTACATGTCATGAAATTTTAAGATTTTGCCTTTTAAATGAAAAACTTGCCAAACATTCCCTTTTCAAAATTTCTTTACAAAACATTTCCTTYAAAATTCAYTTACAGTAAAACATTCCATTTCCTTTCATTTGTGAGCTCACTAGAGTGTAACGTCTAGCCACTAAGCTCTGTAGTGGGCCATCTTATTTGGAACCTGATTCTATTCCTACCGGTAGAGCCGCAAGGCGGTTAAAATTACATTTCTTTTAACTTTCATACTTTCACCTCCAAGGAGGTGAACATTCCATTCTTACCATCTTCAAAGAAGGTAGGGTCAGGTGCTGCTAGGCGCTCGATGCTTGGTACTGGCGCTATGTACTGCTAGGTGCTGCACCAGGTGCTGATCCTTGATGCACGACCAGAGCACCTGCTGGCGTTGGACACTGTTGATCACTGCTGTTTTTGATCAAGCTTCAGGCGATTCTGAAATCGGGGAGTTGAGGAGAACCAGCAACTAGCCTRGCCAACCTTCGAGCAGCACGACTGTGTGCAGGAACAGCTAGCGGAGTGACGGCCACCGACGAGGATTCTGGCTTTAGCTCGAAGGGAAAAACTGTTGAGCAGAGAAAGAAAATGGCGACGGTAGATTTGGCGAACGGTGTCGCGCAGATCCGGCTACACAGAGAAGGAATGATGACGGCGAATCTGCCAAACGGTGTCATGCAGATACGATCGCGCAGAGAAGCAATGACGACGGTAGATCTGGCGAATGGTGTCGCGCAGATCCGGTCACGCCRAGAAGAAGAACAAGAAGAAGAAGAAGATGATGATGTCTTATCGAATTTGGAGGCGGACCTCTTCGTCCTAAGCGGGTATGGATCTGGTAGGCGTGGATCCTCCTGGCCCAATGTCTACGAGCCAGTGAGCGGCACACAGCGACGGTTCTGGACTAGAGCTGCGAACACACGAGAGACGACAATGTCTCCAGATGAGCAGCGGCGGTAGATCGATGTCCCGACGGGGAATTGCTAAAACTACCACCGATTAGACCGCGATCGATTGCGGCGTCGATAGAGGAACGAAGAGAAGAGAGAAGAAGATGTAAGGAAAAGCCACGATGAGTGACATCGGGTCAGGCAGAGGGAAAAACGGCACGACGGTGGCGGCGGCTTAGTGTTACGCGAGGAAGAAGATGGGTTTTTCCCCTTTTTTTCTTTTCTTTTCTCTTTTTTTATAATTTTATATTTTGGGTCGTAATCCAAACCCTTTGGACCTTCCCATCCAAATCTAACCCAAAATTCGTAAATTAAATATAACGGGCTTACATTCGATAAAAAGTCCAACTTTCGATTAACAAATAAATAGGCCCACGAGTCGAGCCCTTAACCAAACGATAACTCTTATTCGAAACAGATAATATTTTCATACTTATTAAACGTGCGATTTCAAAATATTAATCACATTAATAAAGGAAAATTTTCGGGTATTACAAACTTAGAACTAGAACCTAAAGATGACTTTGATGATTATCATTCTCAGATCTTCAAAGTCTCACTGATCCTGCCCAATTCCAAAGCCATTCCACAAATCTCGGTTTCACTTTTCTTATCTAAATATGCTAGATGGGTTCACATTATTGCCTTCATTGATACAAGAGCTTCTATATCTATTCTGAATCCGAAAATACTTTTTGATACTTTCTGTCAGCCACATGAGAGGAAATTTAAGGTAGCTAATGGGGAGTCTTACATTGTTAATTTAGTCAATAAACCCACTATGCTAGAAACATTTCATGGATCCAMTATTAAAACTAAAATCTTGGGAGACTCATCTCCCGGCAAAGATTTAGTTTTGGGGTTTGATATATTTTCATCATTACAAAGGCGATACAAACTGTTCCTTGGGGCTGATGGAATTCGATGGAAAAACCAATTCAAACCCTTCATCATGGTCCCACATTTATGTTAGATTGGTGATTCCTCACAATAGCAACATGTTGAAGATTTCAGGCAGATGCTCATAACTTCAAATTGTGCAGAGACTCATACATAATTTMTGGAAAAATGCTCATCTCCTTTATGGGTTAATCTTGATTTCTTCATTCATTTGCCATTTAAATTGAATGAAGATATTAATCCTACAAAGCCTAGTCATTTTGGCATGTCTCCAGATCTTATCCAGCATGCCATTAAAGAATGTCAGGAGTTACTCAAGCAGAGTCATATTGAACCATCTAAGTCTCTATGCGCATGTAAGGCGTTCTATGTGAACAAGCGAGCAGAGCAAGTCAGAGGAAAACTTTGGTTAGTTATCAATTATAGACCACTAAACCTTTTCCTTGCTGACATTAAGTTCCTCTTGAAAGATAGAGAAACTCTCTWYAGCTAGCTTTTCAAAGCTACATGGTTTTCAAATTTTGACCTTAAATCGGATTTTTAGCGATTGCGCATTCATCTAGAAGCTTAAGACTGCATTCTGCATATCGGACCATCATTATCACTGAAAAGTTATGCCATTTAGGCTCAAGAATGCACCATCCCTATTTCAACAAGTGATGGTAAAGATATTTGAACCCATCCTTCATATGGCTATTGTCTACATTGATGACATTCTTTTATTTTCTGAAGACACTCCAACTCATATGGGCTTGTTACACAAGTTTGCATATATCGTCAAAAAGTACGAAATCATGATCTCGACCTAAAAAATGAAATTGGCCTAGCTAGAAATTGAATTTCTTGGATTGCACATCAAGGATATGTCTATTGTCCCTCAACCTCATTTGGCCCAAGCCCTTCTCAAGTTCCCAGACCAACTCTAGTCCAGACAAGAAGTCCAACAATTTGTTGGAGTTATTAATTATGTGGGTGACTTTATTTTGAAGTTATCACAATACACCTCTCTCTTGCAGGATTAATTGACAAGGAATCCTTCACAGTGGATGGAAAAATATATTGAGGTAGTTAAAAATTTTGAAATGTCTCATCCAACATTTACTGCTATTATCGATCCCATCCACAGTGCCAAAGATTATTCAAACAGATGCAAGTGATTGCTTTTGGGGAGCTGTACTCCTTGAAGAGCACAAAGGCCAGAGAAAAATTTGTGGCTATAAGAGTGGCAAGTTTAAAAAATTTGAGTTGCATTATGACTCTACCTTTAAAGAAATTCTTGTAGTGAAATGTGGCATTGAACGTTGAGTTCTTTCTAATCGGCCATCACTTCCATGTTGAAATGGATATGTCTTCTTTTTTCAAAATGATAGAGTTTAAGCAAAAGACTGTTCCTCACAAACAATTGCTTCAATAGGCAGAATTGTTCTCAAAATACAGTTTCATGGCTATCTATGTAAAAGGTRAGAACAATGTTCTTGTAGATATGCTCTCAAGACCTAAACACTAAAAGGTGAAGTCCATAATCCCCCTCTTCCCTCAGATCCATTTCATTTCTAAAATGGACCTTTCTCCCCACATCTCTGCTTCGCCTCCTGAAATCACTTTCCATCTTAGACTTACCTCATTCAAAGAAGTAATCTCTACTACAAGCTCTTTCATAGACTCATTCTTCAACAATATGGACCTCAGGTTCTTATAGGGATCGATAATAATCCAGACTTCACCCACATCTGAGATTTTAACTCCTTTCCAAAGATAGTTTTATGTTATTTTTGGTATCTTCTTGAAATATACTCGATTGCTATCACTCTTAATGTGGATAAATTGTTTGTCTAGCTCTGGATATTGGATCATGGAAGAGATTTTTCTCCTGAGAGAAAATAATTCTACAAAATGCTTTGTTGGTTCCAAGATCTAGCATGTTGGTACAAATTTACTACAAATAGGTGCAAAAGGTATGTAGTTGTCAAACTACATAGGGCTGTAGTAAATTTTATGCCCGAAGGGCAACCCCCCAGCGTTTATCATCTTCCATCTTGTGAAATATTAGGATGGCATAATTTCAATATTGCTAGTCCATTATTTCAGCAGCATAACATGGAATCTAGAACTTGGTTTCTAACTTCCATGGCACATTCCAATAGAGTAGATGTCAGTCTCATCGCCGCAACAGTTCTATTATGTCCARAATGGTCAAACCATCTGTATTATGTAGAAGCATTGTTGTATCTTGAAAATCATTTAGAATATCACTCATACTATCAGAATGGATGAAGAGAGCTCATTTATCTAGGACCAGCTTACTCAGATAAAGATTCATAGGGCCACTATATGCTTACGTTCATCATGGATGATGACAGTGACCTTGATAGTAATTATGATTAAAGATAATCATCAAGGACGAAAATCTTCACTTAAGATTAATCTTTATATTTAAGTTATGTGTCATAGTGTTGTCATTGTCATCTTTACTTTTCAGAGTGTTGTCTTTGTCATTTTGACTCTAGCTATAGTCTTGTTTATTCACATTTGCCTTTAGCATGTGAATATCTTATCTCTTGTAAGAATATAGTATATTGTGAGTTTGAAATCCAGATTTGAAGTCCGAAAGCGACTTTAAATACCAAGGCCTTTTGTAACACCCCGAAATTAGTAACCTTATCCTAACCCGGGAATGTTACATCATTCCACTCATAAATAATCAACTATCATTTAAAAATCAACATTTATTTAAAAATGAAGACAGCGGAAGTCTCAACAATTTAAATCATTCAAAATTAATATATATTATTACATAAATCGATTTGAAAACCAGTTCTCGGGTATCATAGCTCGCCCACAAGCGACCTCCTTGTCCCATCTGGATACACATCATCTGAAATGACACATAAGAAAAGAAATGAGCTAAAAAGCCCAGTAAGTAGCCTCAATGCATGAATGTATCAACCTGTCCTACATGCCATGAAATTATAAAATTTCGCCTTTAAATAAAAACTATTTTCTAAACATTCCTTTTCAAAATCTTATTACAAAACATTTCCTTTAAAATCCACTTACAGTAAAACATTCCATTTCCTTTTATTCGTGAGCTCCCTAGAGTGTAACGCCTAGCCACTAAGCTCTGTAGTGGGCCATTTTATTTGGAACCCAATTCCATTCCTACCGGTAGAACCGCAAATCGGTTAACATTACATTCTTTTAACTTCCATACTTTCACCTCTAAGGAGGTGAACATTCTTACCTACCCTCTAAGAGGGTAGGGTCGGGTGCGCCGGTCCCCCACGTCCCATTTCCCACTCATATCTTTTGTGGCTAGGTTTATACTCCTTTCTGAAAACTTTAACACTTTCCTTTAAAATTCCATTTCCTAAACCCCTTCACCTTCTAAGTGTGTGAAAGGCTCATGCCAAATGTGATGTAGACTTCTAACTGCATGCTCATGACATGAAACACATACAACCTGATATAATATAACGTTCGACAAATAGAACAAGATATGAAATATAATAGCATATCATTTGACATAAAAGTGCTACAAGATATAAACACATTAACATTCCACACAATTATACATACATCATCATACAATCCCAAACGCAACATATTTGTGCAACCAAAACAGTTCAATTACATTCATTGATAACTTTAACGAGATGTGAGGATTACTTACCAGGAGTCATGTACGTAAACAGATTCTTACTTAAGTTGCGAAGTCAACTCTTTCAATTGATCTCAACGTAAGGCCTCGAAATGACTTAGCTTATTACAGAAGGAGGGTCTCCTTAGTTCGATCGTCTCAACTTAAGTATTATGCRTTTAATCCAAAAATATCCTTTATAAATTTATAAATCCAAATTTAGTTCTCATATTGTCGAATATTAAGGGTACAATTTGACTCCTTAGCTCGGGTATAAACCTAACTATATTCTCCCACAAATTCACTTCAGGGCATATTTATTTACAAGTCATATAATTTTAATATTAAGTGTTAACGTTTTCACTTTAATATTCATGATATCCAAATGTTGCGAAATGGCAATAGGTCCTCGGGCGTCGGGCGTCGGGCCCCTGGGCGCTGGACGCCTGGGCGCGCCCTGGCGCCTGGTGCTGCTGGGCGCTGGGTGCCCACTTGCACTTGCGCCGGCACCTGGGTGCTGCGTTGGGGACCTGTTGGCTCTCGGCACCCCCAGAACTAGCGAACAGCCAGCCAAAAGAAACCAGCAATAGACGGCCTACAAAAGGCATGTTTCCGACGAACTCCGGTGAGGCAAGAAGTCCTGCCCCGATCTGGGTCGTGAAGCAGCAGCGTGGGTGGATGGTGGTGTCGCGTAGGTCGTCGAGCAGAGGAGAAGAAGAAGACGATGAAGGCAGGTCTAGCTGCGCGACAGAACGTTCGAGGGCGGCAAGACACACGGATCTGGCGAGCAGCAGCCGCAGGCATGGACCTAGCGAGCAGATCAGCGGAGTGCTTCGTCCCGAGCGGCTATGGGTTTCAGTGGACTCGGATTGAGAGCCTTTGGCGTGCCGCGACTTGCTGCGGCGTGCCCAGCAGCAGCGACGAGCAGTAGACAAGGGCAGCTCCAGTCGCGCAGATCTGGGCAATCCGTAGCGTCACGAACAAGTGTTCAGTGATCTCCATGAGCGAAGGATGGGCGACCTCAGGCACGGCGAGGAATTGAGCAGTGGGTCGCTTGGCCAGGAGTTGTTGCGGGGCTTGGATCTGGACGATCTCAAGCACGGCAATGGAGATGGCAACTGAGCCATGGCGAATCTCCAAAGAATGGCCGCGTAAAGAGGAAGAACCGCGATCAAAGGGCAACGGCAGTCCTAGACGGCGGCTGCTAGAAGAGAAGAAGAAGAGGCGAGGGGTAGGGTTTGGGCGGTGGCGGCGGGAGGAAGAAGATGAGAGTTTCTTTAGGGTTTTTCTTTTTCTTTTCTTTTCTATTTCTTTCTTTTTATTTTCTTATATATTTTCTCTTTTCTTTTCTTTTTTTGAATTTATATTTAAATTTATATTTTCTTAAATCTAACCCAAAATCTATAAATTTAATATAACAGACTTTCTATCGATAAAAAGCCCGACTTCAAACTAACAAATAAAAAGGCCCATGAGTCGAACTTTTAATTAAACGATAACTCTTATTCGATACGAACAATATTTTTGTACTTATTAAACGTGCGACTTAAAAATATTAATCACATATAAAGTGTCCAACCCTAGTTAGCACATAATTTCACAAGATCCAAAAAATTCATAAAAGTAAAATCTCAGGTGTTACAATAGTCCCAGATTGTATGGCCCGACCCAGAGTGTGTGATGTGATAAATTTGATATGATTTGATTGGTACTACTCGTATTATCAAGATGCATTTTTTTTTCGAGAGTTTATCTCATAAGAACTTCAGTGTTAAGTGAGCTTGACTTGGGGTAATTGTGGGATGGGTGACCCATTGGGAAGTTCTCGGTGAGAGCGTGAGTGAGCAAAAAAATGTGCTGAAAAGATTGTGAGGCCAGTCCATCAAATTTAATAACGTACCGACCCAGTGTATTGGGGCGGGGCATTACAAATGGTATCAGAGCAGAGCAGTCCGAAAATGTGAGAACTGAGTGCTATGTGAGCCACCTCTAGAATTTCACACGAATTTTGAATTTGACGCTCAACGAGGACGTTGAGTATTTAAGTGGGGGAGATTGTAAGATCTCGACCCAAAATGGGTGGGGGCAGATTGTAAGTGATATGGTTTGTTCGGTATTACTTATACAATGTGAGATGGTACGATCCTGAATTTGAGGCTCAACGAGGACGTTGACTATTTAAGTGGGGGAGTGATAAATTTGATAATCCCAGATTGTAAGAACCCGACCCAGAGTGGGTGATGTGATAAATTTGATATGATTTCATTGGTAGTCCTCATACCATCAATATGTATCTTCTTTTTGGAAGCTTATTTCATAAGAACTTCATTGTTAAGCGAGCTTGACCTGGGGTAATTCTGGAATGGGTGAGCCACTGGAAAGTTCTAGGTGAGCGCATGAGTGAGGACAAAACATGTTGAAAAAGACTCGTGGTGATTTGTGAGGCCAGTCCATCAAATCTAATAACATACTGACGTATCGGGTAATTCTCGGTGAGCGCGTGAGTGAGGACAAAATGTGCTGAAAAGACTCGTGGTGGTTTGTGGGGTYAGTTCATCAAATCTAATAACGTACCGACCCAGTGTAACGGGGCAGGGCGTTACACCTTTATTGTTGAAGGGCATCACTTGGTTGGCAACCATTCTCTTGTAAGAAAGTTGTCATTCAACCATCTGCTTATCAAAAATCGCCATGGCTTCCTTAACTAGATAAATCTTGGCGAGATAAGACTTGCTAGACAGAAAGATCTTGATTCGATGAACAGGGCTTGACCATAAAAAGCCAAGAGGGCTAAGAGGGTTGCCTAACATTAGCTTCATTGAGTCATAGTATTCGGGTTCTTGCAAAGGGGTCTCTTGTAAAGTACCTAGAATTTGGTATCCCATAGATAGGAGCTCCGTCTACACTCCCTAGCTTGGAAAAGTCCGTCAGATGGCAATACCTAGTCTTTGAAACCCTTGCCACAAACGAATTTTCATTCTTAATTGATCTCCACCTTTGCTTAGCTTAACAAATCAAGATTGAATGATACAATATCCCTAAAGCCTATACCTCTCTCCTTTTATCTCCAGAAGGCCTCCCAACTACATGAATACAACCCCCTAGTACCCTTTTTCTTACCCCACTAGAAGTCGCAGTAGGGACATTATTTCCTTAGATAGGCTTACTGGCAGTGAGAGAAACGGCATGGCGTAAGTTGGAATGGCCTGGACCACCGATTTAATTAGGATTTCCCTAGCAGCCTACGACAAGAGCTTGTCTTTCCAAATTGCAACCGCTTCCATATTCTGATCCCCAAATAGGTAAACGTCTCCTTTTTACTTTTTTCCACCAAATAGGGCAGCCCAAGATATTTACCAACAGCCCATACTCAAGTATCCCTAACTCCTGACAAATAAAATGTCTCATGTTCGCCCCTACTATCTTATCAAACAACACCCATGATTTTTGAAAGTTGAAAACTTGCTCGAAACCCTTGCATAAGTGTTTAGGATTTCTTTTGCCTTACTATCATTTTCATCGATACTCGTATTAGCAGTAAACTGTAAAAGAGGTGTGTTAGCTCAGGGGGGCATGAAATCCCATCTTTAATCCCTGCAATGCCCTTTCCTACACCGCCTTGTGAACAAGTGCCGAGAAGCCCTCCATGTAGATTACAAAAAGCAAGGGAGAGAGTGGATCTCCCAATCTATTACCCCTAGTACAGGTGATCACCTGCGTCTGCTCGCTGTTCACCAATACCTAAAAGGTTACATAGTGAACGCATTACATAATGAAACTAAAGAAGTGACACTAAATAATTAATATAATGTTATTGAAAATTCATCAATATTTAGTACATCATTCATATTAAACTTATACAAAAATAAATCAAAAGAACCCTAATAATGTTTTCTTCAAATTATTAGCTAGAAGTAACTTTTGTACAAAAAAATTGCTTTTAATTCATATACTAACATATGATATATATGGTTTGCTTATAATGTATATCTAAATTTTGTAAGTTTTACTTTTGAATATTATTTAGGCATTAATGAATAACCTTCTTGATTGCAAAAACGGTTCATTCCAATGATACTTATCATTCTTTGTTAATAAGGAAAAAGGAAAGGAAAATTGAATAAAAATAAAGTAAAATAAAACCATGATTCAAATCCTAAATTTACTTTTCAAAATTACTAATGAAATGTTGACAAACCATATATAATGCGAATGTGCCCCATGAGTATAACTTTAATTGTTACCAAAAGATATAACTTTAAACTTTGACTTGATATAACTTCAAATCACAGTAAATCTAATAACAAATAAAAGTGTTATTTTAATGAATAGGTGAGTTGCACACCCTAATCCGCTCCTCCATGATGCCTACATTTTGGCTGGCTAAGAAAACTCTAATACACCAATTTTGACAATTATAGCTTTTTGTGGGAAAAAAATAAATTTTTGAAGAAAATTTTTTTGGCCAAAAAAGGCGTAAAAATGAAAAAGAAAAAAAGAATCTTGAATTTGTTTCTTAAATGAAAAAGCTTTTGGTTGAAAAATTCATTTGGATTGGAAAGTTGAAATTATAGTTTTGTTGGAAAAATGTTGACTTTAGGTAAATTAGATATTTTAGATAAGAGAATTGGATTGGTGCTATTAGTATTTTTGAATCCTCAAACTAGAGCTTCGTACTTTGGGGACTTGATTATGCCTAGTCGTTAGGCTTTGTTTCTTCCTACCAAGGTTTCGATATCCATTGGCAACAACGACTGACTCTACTGTGGCTTTGCACTACATCACCCATGCAGGGGGAAATCCTTCAAGAACTGCAAGGCATGAACATCACACTAGAAGAAGAATGCATTATCACTATCTAGGAGGAGGAAATATGACACCCTTTATAATGTGACCATAGCTGCATTACACCAACAAGGAAATTTTCTCTTTCAACACTTAAACCGCTCATGTGGATAGTGTGAAAGGCTGAGAAGCTTTGCATTTCCAAGCTTCCAAAATGTATTGCCCAATTTCTTTCTCAAGGAGACAATTAAGCATAAGCACTGACCAGGACCTTAGTTCTTTGGCAATGAATTATTGGTACTTCGCCCCTAGTGCTGGGGTTTGGACCCTCAGTCTAGCATATTTACACACAACTGGGGTTGGCTATAATTCATGGCTGAACTTTTGAGTGCGATACTATTGACGTGGAGAATAAAATAGATGTTTAATTTGTAGAAGTAGGGAACATCTAAATCCAAGGAGTAAGCTATAGATAGGTCGATATTCTTTTGGATTCATACCTCCGTCGACCTCACAATTCCCACTTGATGCCTTATCCGACTCCCCATGTCCTTAGGCATCATTGAATGGGGAATTCTATGAAATGAATAATTATGTATTGTCTGCTATTGTTGTTGACTGATTGGGGCATAACCTCATAATGTGCACGTAGGATGGGGAGGCTGTGATTACCCTAGAGATTTGGAAATCCTAAACCTATGGTCTWTTGCATGCCAACTTCGGGTGCTTTAATGTCCTTCAGTCTTGGCCAGCAGATGATAGAGCCATTACATTGATAGTCACTGGTTCCCTCGGTACTCTGACTACTTCCTAGGTCGGGTACTCATGATCGAAGTCAATGGCAGATGGAGGTTCTTCACACCACTGCACTTGTGCTTCCTAGGTTGGCCTGACGGACTTTAGGTGTTAACAGGCTAGCTACAGTTGGTTCAACAAGAGAGATGCTCGAACTAGGGTGTGGGTGAGATTAGATCGAGCAATGTTGAATGATGCTTAGTGTGCATTCTTCCCCAAAATAGTGGTCGGGTGTGGTATACCTTATTAGTCTGACCACTTGCATCTCCACATACACTTGGTTCCTTGCCAAGCTTAATAGTCCACTCATAGAGCACATCTTCAAGTTTGGGCCATTTTAGCTTCAAGACCCAGAATGTTACCTATCATTGAGTCCYATTGGCAAGCCCCTATTACCAACTTTGGACAGGATCTTCTCCTAAGCCTCCAATTCCTTACTTAAAAGCTTATGTGCTTAAACAAAATTAAGTTTGGCTATCTCCAATTCCTTTCTCAAAACCCATAGAGCAATTCTAATGTCTACCGGAGCTCCAAGACTCTAAAATTTAACTCAATCAAGCCACTAGAAAGTTGGAAAACCTCCTATGGTTGCAACATGACTTTTGGCATGTGAGGTCCCAATCGGATTGACTCAAAGATAGGGATCATATACTACCTATTTTCACCACCATGCAATCTAAGGAAGAAAAAATGATAATATTGTTCAACTATATGATACTTGGGGTAACTTTCACACTATTGAGCATCAACTCAGAAAATTTATTGCCAAGCACTATGAAAATATCCATATCACAGTTGCGGAAACCATCAGTTGAGAGTCGAGAGCCATGAAATAATTTGTACTTTTTGTTATTTTATTTTTTCAATGTGAAAATTTAAGTATGGGTTAATCTGGGTGAGTGATGCTCGTATGATAAATGATGAATGTTTTAAAGGTGAATAGTGATGTTAAATGAATATTATTTTTGTAATAAAAATTAGGATAATTTTTGGTACACATTGACATTGTGGGTAGCCAAGGGACTCCGCTTTGCATTTAAATTAAAATTGTTACGTTAAGGACTTCAGGTACGTAAACTCCTTTCTTTTCCCTTAGATGAAGAACTTCYATTTTGAATGTGATGTGATATACAATATTGTTTTTAGTATGTTAGTTACTATGTGATCATGCCACATTAAATTTGTTAGAATACTATCTTTTACATGTTAGAACATTGATTCTGTTGTTATGGAATGAACATGCATCTCATTATCATAATGTATCTTCCTTAGGGAAAGTTTGCATGTTCATGGTATCGATATGGAAAATGAGTTAAAGGATAAGGTCTGAAAATGAAATTTTAAAAGTTAGGAAATGGAAAAAGGGTGTAAGCCTAAGCCATGAAAGGTGTGAGTGGGAAATGGGGCGTGGGGGACCGGTGCAACCCACTTAACCCTYTTTGTAGGGTAGAAATGAAAGTAAAATGCACCTCTAATGAGGTGAAAGTAAAAGGAAATGCTAATGAAATGATAAGCACATGGCGGCTCTACTGGTAGGAATTTATCTGGTTCCAAATAATAATTTCTCAATGCAGAGCTTAATGGCTAGGTGATACGCAAGTGATATCACGTATAGAATGGAAAAATTTAGGGAATTTAGACGAAACGAATTTTGAACTTCATAATAGACAATGCATGTTAGACGCATTCATGCATGGGAATTTACTTACTGAGCTTTGTAGCTCACCCCATTCCCCTCATTTTGCATTTCAAGTGATGAGTAGCCAGATGGTGCGTGGAGATTGCTAGCACGTAGGCTTGATACCCGAGTGCTTTGTTTTAAAGAAATTCTTGTTGAATAATGAGACCTGTTGGATAGAGTAACCTTTATTTATGTGTTTATTCATTCTATTGCTTTTTATCCATTGAGTTATTCTTTCAAATTTTCTATGCGTTCTAATTAAAGGAGTATTTTCTTAGCTATTGAGGTTTTGAGTTGTTGGGGATTTGAAGTATTTTTGTTCTATAAGATGGAGTATTGATTGTGGTTGAGTGTTGTTTTCTTCCTGTGAACAGGGGAAATATGTTGGTATTATCGGAGAGACTCTGGCAAAATTTTTATAAACCCTTTGCATTTCAATATCCAAAATTTTTATTTTTCCCAATTTTGCAATATATGTGAAGGTAAATTGGTAACATTCCAGGGTTAGGATAGTTTCTAATTTGGGGGTGTTATAACTTGGTATCAGAGCTTAGAGTTTTTAAAAGCGATTCTGTAAACTTTGTAAGAAATATAAATATAAATTCTTGAAAGGTATATGGGTATTAGGTAATCCCACAAGCTTTCTTCCAGGACCATTTGGTAAGTTTATGTTTTAGTTTAAATGATTGTTTGATATTTAATGTTCATTTGTTATAAGTATTAGCTTGTTTACGTTTGGAATTCTTAAGTTTCATTTTTAGAATAAAACGCATTACATTCCGTTTGTAATGCCCAAATGGAACCATAGATGTTTTACTTACATATCTATGGGATGAATTTGAAGTTGCCAAAATTCTAGATCTGATGTCAAATTTAAGAAAAAGTGTTTGTAGAATGAAGTCTCTGAAGAAGATCTTTCTTAAAGCATTGTTTTAATGCTTAGGATGTGGGACTTCTCTCTCGATTCAGAAGTCTTGTTAGCACAAATGTTGGGGAACTATAAGGAGATTGGTTAAGTTGGATGGATGATTTTTGATAGAGAAGATTTTGAATTTCTTTTTGACAATGGTGAAGAAGTTCTTGTTTCATTTGAATAGGCTAAGCTTTGGTTGGGATAGTTCTTTAAACAAAGTATTTTTCATACGAAGAGGTAAATGGTATGTGGTTTTCGATTCCAAGATGCTCTAAGAAATTAAGAACAAATTTATGATTAGATTTYGGACTCTAAGACTTCAATTTTGACTTTTGATGATTTTATCTTTTGATGAGAGAATCATTGAGTTGAATTTTTATTTTGTTTGGAGATTGTTAATTTTCTTCTTTTGGGAAGTTAATTTGATTTTATTTATGTTTGAGAAGAATAAGATTCTCTATTGGAGTTTTGAGGAAAATAATTAGAATATTTTGAAAAAATATGTTACTTTGGGTCTAATGCCATTTATGAAGTATTTATATATGTACGTTTATCAAATATATATGTTAGGGTTTACGAATTTTTCAGAATTATAAAGGGTAAAAAATATGGTTAATAGAGAGGAAATTTAAGATACAACGGACATAGCTAGTGCTGTTTTAATATTCCAAGAAAGTTTTGAGGTTTGGTTGGAAAACTAGTCTTGCTAATAGAATTATCAATTGTGTACCTGTGATATTCATGTAGAAGAAAGATGCATCTATGAGGCTATGTATAGATTATATAGAGTTGAACATGGTGACAGTAAAGAATAGGTAAATGTTGCCCAGGATTGATGAATTGTTTGATAAATTTCAAGTTGCTAGATATTTTTTCTAAGATTGTTCTGTAATCTTGCTACCATCAGTTGAGAGTCAGAGAAGAGGAACATCCCAAAGACACTTTTCGATGGTATGGACATTACGAGTTTTCAGTGATGCCTTTTAGGTTAACCAATACACCTGTTATATTTGTGGATTTGATGAATCGGGTTTTAAGGAGTACTTGGATCAGTTAGTCATAGTTTTTATTGACGATATATTGATTTGTTCTCGATCTAGAAAAGAGCATGAATATCACTTGAAGATGGTACTTTAGATACTTAGAGTCAAGAAACTTTTCGTAAAATTTAAGAAGTGTGAGTTTTGGTTGGATTGCATGCTATTTTAGGACATATTGCGGTCAAGGAAGGTATTGTAGTTGACCTAGTAAGTTATGACAATTCAGAAATGATCGACACCTACCAATGTCGATGAGATTCATAATTCTCTTRGGTTAGCTGGCTACTATCTAAGGTTCGTAGAGGGATTTTCTAAAATTGTCTTGCTCATGATCCAATTGACTAGGAAGAACACGAGGTTTCACTGGAGTTTAGATTATGAGCACAGCTTTGAGGAATTGAGGAAACGACTAACAACCACTTCAGTCCCGACAATTCGACAAGCTTATGAGGAGTTTGTGATAAAATAGTGATACCTGAAGGAAAGGTTTGGGCTGTATCTTGATGTGACATGACCAATTGATTCTTTATGTCTTAAGACAATTAAAGGATAAGAGCTTTACAGATAAAAGATCATTTAGTGCTGAACAAAAGTTGCTGATAGGAAATGTTCAGGTTTTGTGGTTACTGTTGATGGAGCTCTTCGATATGGCAGGCTTGTTGTACCTAATAATAAGGGGCTGGAGGAAGAGATTTTGAAGGAAGCTCATAATAAACCTTAATCAATTCATCTGGGAAGTACAAAGATGTATAGGGATTTGAGGAAGCACTTCTGATGGGTTACTATGAGYCGTGATGTAGCAGATTTTGTTCAGCATTGTCTTACTTGCCAGCAGGTTAAGGCTGAACATCAACTACCCTCAGGTTCTCTACAACCTTTTATGGTTCTGGAATGAAAATGGGAACGTATCAAAGTATGGATTTCATCGTTGGTTTGCCTAGGACAAGGAAGGGATATAATGCCATTTGGTGATTGTGGATCATCTTACAAAGTCGGCACACTTTTTGCTTGTTGAGATGACCTATAACATTGAGAAGTATGCAGAACTATATGTAGCAGAAATTGTCAGACTCATGGTGTTTCACTATCCATTGTGTCTGATCGTGACCCAAGGTTTACTTCTACATTTTGAAAGAGTCTGCATAAGACCATGGGTACTCAGTTAAATTTTAGCATAGCGTTTCACCCACAAAAAAATGGAAAGACTGAGACGATGAATCAAATCTTGGAGGATATRTTGAGAGCTTGTGTGATTGACTTCCGGGAAACTTTGGTGGGATTCTCCTATAACAATAGCTATCAGACTACTATTGGTATGGCCCCTTATAATGTACTATACGGAAGGAAGTGTAGGTTGCTAGTTTATTAGGATGAAATTGGGGAGAGGAAGTTGTTAGGCCTTGAGATAGTGCAACACATCATCAAAACAATAGGAAAGATTCATCAACGGATGAAAGCTGCTCAGAGTAGTCAAAAATGTTATACTAATAGGAGAATGAAGCATTTGGAATTTGCAATTGGGGACAAAGTCTTTCTAAAGTGGCGCCTATGAAACGAGTTATGAGACTTGGGGAGATGGGGAAGTTGAGCCCTCGATTGTTGGAACTTTGAGATTCTCGAAAGGGTGGGCGACTTGGCCTACCGGGTTGCATTACCACCGACCCTATCAGGCATACATAATGTATTTTATGTCTCCATGGTTAGGAAATATATCTCGATTCCTACCCATATCCTTAGCTATGAACGTTGGATCTTCGCGAGGACTTGTCTTACAAAGAGAGGCCAGCGAAAATATTGGAAAGGGTAGAAAAGGCATTGAAGAGGAAGACGATAGCGTTGGTCAAGGCTTTCTGGAGGAATCAAGCTGTTGAAGAAGATATTTGGGAACAAAAGGAGGAAATACGTGATCAGTACCCCGACCTGTTTGGCGAGTCCTAAATTTCAAGGATGAAATTTATTTTATGGGGTAGGGTATTGTAGTACCTAGGACTTTATTTTTCCATTTTCATGAATTTTATATAACCGTAAAATTTATATTCCAATTCACTGATTTATTTATTATTATGAATTTTTAGTGTTTTGATTATTTTGCAGCGGAAGGACTTGGAAGCCATTATGTTCAATCTGCCAATTAAAATTAAATAATTTATTTATGTTATTTTTATTATTTGTGCATTAATGTGAAATTTATTATGCAGTTGAATTAGAGTTTTAATTAATTAAATTAGGATTGACCCATTAGAGCGCATCATTTTTTTTATAAAACTTAGCTTGATTTAATGTTTGATATTGGCCCGAAGGAACGCCTCTAGATTTTAATTTGTATTGGACCTGGATGGTTATGGGATAAGGAGGCCCAAAAAGAGATTGGTTAAAGCCCAATTTTAAAAAAAAAAAAAATGAAAGGGAGCCTCAGATCTGTAACCTAATGCCCCCTTCTCCCAAAATCCTCCCAGAAGCACTACCTTTCGTCCCCCCTGCCGATGCCGCACCAACCGCCGCCCTTGTCGCCCGCGATCAACTCACGCTGTCCATCTTCACGGTTCGTTTGCGATGCAACTTGACCGGAGTTCTTTCTGCTCTATTCGATCGTCGACCTTGTGACACCATCGATCGTGCAACCAGATCGCTCAACCGGGTTGTCCAACTGCTGACTGCAATAGCTGCAAAGATATGGGTTGTCGTCCGCCATCCCACACCTCGGACTAAACTTGCAGCTCATGACTCGAACAGACTCGAATAGACCAAGATTGGCCTTCCTAGCCATAGCCGTGCGGCCTGTTGCTTTCCCCATTGCATATCGTCTATCTACGCCGAGCTTGCCGGTTGCCATTGCTGCTCAATGATTCAACCAAAGTTGCTTCAGGGTTGCTGCTGGAGTTGCTGTAGTCGGTGGTTGATTGCCTTGGTCAGCTGTTCATCGCTTTGAGCTGTCCAGCCTGTAACTCCGACCACTACTCACTAGCTTGACTAGATTAGCTCGGCTGGATCTCATCATGTCGACCTGGAACAATTTGCTCAGAAGCTGATTTGCTGTTCACCGGCTGGGTTTGTCCAGATCTGTAACTCCGGTCATCAACACTCTGGAGGTTTGACCGAAAATAGATTTGCTGGAGTTTGCCCAGGCGCTGTGCATTGCTAGTGTCACATGTGCTACCTGTTCGCACGCCTAGGGTGCACATCTTGCCGAGCACGTTTGACAACGTTGCGCCTTACACCACGCCTAGAATTTGCTGGATTCAAGATAAAACCCTTGTTTCTTCGATTACATTAATTGAACTGTTATTATATTGGTGTCATGTATTGATAATTGTGAAAAAATATAGACTATGGTTATACATGATTTAAGGTGGAAGGTAAATTCGTACAAGGAATATGTTTTTATTTAGAAATATATTGTGATTTTTTTTTTATCATTGTTATTTTTAGGGAAAGTCGAGAGCCATGAAATAATTTGTACTTTTGGTAATTTTATTATTTTTAATGTGAAAATTTAAGTATGGATTAATATGTATGAGTGACGTTCGTATGATAAATGATGAATGTTTTAAAAATGAATAGTCATGCTAAATGAATATTTTTTTTGTAACAAAAATTAGGATATTTTTTGGCACACATTGATATTGTGGGCAATCAAGGAACTCTGTTTTGCATTTAAAGTAAAATTGTTACATTAAGGACTTCAGGTATGTAAGCTCCTTTCTTTTCCCTCAAATGAAGAACTTCTATTTTGAATGTGATGTGACGTACGATATTGTTTTTAGTATGTTAGTTACTATGTGATCATGTCGGATTAAATTTGCGAGAATACTATCTTTTACATGTTAAAACATTGATTCTGTTGTTATGGAATGAATTGCATCTCATTATCATAATGTATCTTCCTTAGGGAAAGTTTGCATATTCATGGTATTGATATGGAAAATGAGTTAAAGGATAAGGTCTGAAAATRAAATTTTAAACGGTAACGAATTTTAAAAGTTAGGAAATGGAAAAAGGGGGGTAAGCCTAAGTCATGAAAAATATGAGTGGAAAATGGGGCGCGGAGGACCAGCGCACTCGACTTAACCCTCTTTGTAGGGTGGAAATGAAAGTAAAATGTACCTCTGATGAGGTGAAAATAAAAGGAAATGTCAATGAAATGATAACTGCATGGTGGTTCTACCTGTAGGAATTTATTTAGTTCCAAATAATAATTGCCCACTGCAAAGCTTGATGGCTAGGGATGTACGAAGTGATATCACGTATAGAATGAAAAACTGTAGAGAATTTTGACAAAACGAATTTTGAACTTGATAACAGACAATGCATGTCATACGTATTCATGCTTGGGAATTTACTTACTGAACTTTATAGCTCATCCCATTCCCATCATTTTGCATTTCAGGTGATGAGTAGCCAAATGGTTCATGGAGATCACTTGCGCGTAGGCTTGATACATTTCGAACGATTAGTTATCACCACAGTGAACTTCTCCTAGATCTTCATTCCGAACAATTTTAAGATGAATCTTAAATTGAACAACATCCTTTGCTACAATCTATCTTAACTTAAGCCYAACATACTTATACACCTAAAATCAAGGAATGAGGTGGAAAAATGTCTTATATGAGCACAATGTCAATATTATATATCTAAATGACTAGTGCTGAAACATGGTCATCAAAGTAACCTCTAGAAGATAAAGTTCACTAATATRGAAGCAAAATCCCACCTTAAAGTCTTGTTTAGAAGTCAAGTATACTGGACCAAAGTCTGTTGTATGCTACAATATTAAAAGCTGTAATTTATAGTGTACAACTAGCAAATAGCTTTTGAATAGAGTGCATTAACGGTCTAGCAATATATTTCATATACTATATTAACTTTCCCTTTTGACATCATGCCAAAAGCTCTAATTTACAATGTATAGCTACAACTTCCCTAATCATGCGTGAGAAACAAGAGAATAATTTATATTTCTTCGATCATAATATATCTGCCAAACCAAATGCTTGAACCAACTAATGTTTTTTACCAAACATCAAGAAAATGAATTTGGAGTCACACAATAATTTATACAATTATCTGATATATACAATATAATTTTGCTTTTAAATGATAACAATAGATTAAGATAAGGATTAGATAATCTGGATCCTGATTTCAACCATGAAATTATCACACATCTAAAAATTCCAAATTATACATAACCATCGTATCATATCCTCTTACAATCAGAGCGTATTACTAAGGTATGCAACTTCATGAATTTTATTCAATATTCAGAAATTAATAGTTAAGTCCCCTTCCCCCGAAAAAAACATGAAATTCAACATCAATCCATTCTTTTTAGTTTAGTTTAGTTTTGTTTTGTTTTGTTATGTAACTTTTTTCTTTTCTGCGTCTCCTTCACCTTAAACGACTAGGCACTCTGGATGAAATTCATGACCGTTAAAGTAATGCAAGAAAAATATAGAAAAGAGAAGGTTAGGACTTTATTCAGAAGGTTAGGACTTTATTCAAGTAAGAAGATAATAATGCAGCTTACCTATAGATTACTAAACAACCAAAAGTAACAAAACACAATCCTAGCCTAACTCTATAAAATAAATCCTAATATAACTCTAATATCTTAACATTCCCCCTGAAACTCATGATGTAGCAATGACAATCATCGAGAGTTTGCTAACTAGAAAATGAAAATGAGAAATGGAAAGAGATTTAGTGAAGAAATCTGCAATCTGGAAAGAAAAGGCAAAGCGRCATGCTTGCAATGATGATGAGTAAAGAAATCAATCTCAATATGCTTGATTCTTTCATGAAAAATCGAGTTGTGAGCAATTTGAGCAAAAATCTTGCTGTCAATAATACATARGAGTTGGAGGAGAATATATACTCTCATATCTGCAAGTAACCATCATAACCAAACAATCTCCTTGGTAATAGATGCCATAGCATGATATTCTGCTTTTGTTGAAGATTGAGAAACAATATATTGTTTCTTGCTCCTTCAAGAAATAAGAGAATCACCTAAAAAGATACAAAAACTAGTAATAGATTTGCACTCTAGAGGATCGGTCCGATGATCAGCATCAGAGCAAGCATGCAGCTCCAAGGAAGATCTGGATGAAAGTAGAAGACTGTTAAATTGTACTCCAAAGATACCTCAAAATACGAAGAATAGCTGCCCAATAAGCTACAGTGGGAGAAGAAACAAACTGACTAACAACATGAATAACATATACAATATCTGGACAAGTAATAGTGAGACAAAACTTCCAATAATAGTAAGATATAAAGTAGGATCTGACAATAGTTTACCATCAGAAGATGAAAATTTTGTATTAACTTCAATGGGAGTATCAATAGTTTTATTATTAGTAAATATAGTCTGCTCTAGAATGTCTACAACATATTTCAACTGAGAAAGAAGATAACCTTTGGGTGAGTTGGCAACCTTAATGCCTAGAAAACATTGTAAATAACTCAAATCTTTCATGTCAAATTGTTGTAAAGAATCCAAATCCTTCATTTCAAACCTTTCATGTCAAATTGTTATAAAGAATCCAAATCCTTCATGTCAAACTATCTAGCTAACTGAGCCTTCAAAACTAAAATACCATGAACGTCATAACCAGTAATAATTATGTCATCAAGACATAAAGAAAGAAAGATATGAACTATAGTAGTGCATTTAACAAATAGAGTAGAATCATGATTACTAGGAGCAAATCCAAGATAATATATCACAACATAAAATTTCTCAAACTAATCACGAGGTGCCTATTTGAGACCATCTAATGCCTTTTTTAGCTAACAAACATATCCAGAGCCATGTAGAACAACTAGAAGGGGTTCCATATAAACTTCTTCTTGAAGATCCCCATTCAAGAAGGTGTTTTTAACACCGAGTTGGGAGATAGACCACTGTCGAACTAAAACAACTGCAATAGGAGTGTGAACAATAATCATTTTTGCAACTGGAGCGAAAGTCTCTTCATAATCCATACCATACTATTGAGAATACCCTTTTGCAACAAAACCTAGCTTTATATCGCTTAATAGACCCATTAGAATCTTCAAGTACTTTGGTTGTCTGAAGCAATCATGTGCTGAGTCTGATATTCGTGCAGTAGATGTTTGGACTAAACTGAGAACTGAGAACTGAGAACCTTCTATTTCGACTATCCAAAATAGGCTCTCTAGGACAAAAAATGGCTAGTATTTTATCCCTTTTTAGACGTTGGTTTCTAAGGGCTTATTGACCATTTAAAAAAGAGCAACTTTAAGAAATATCTTGGCAATTTTTAGAGAAAGCTTGCATCTCGAAGAGTGATAAATTTATTCTTTTATCTTTATCTTATCTTATGAATGAAAATGTTGTCCAGGAAATAGAATCCTCATGGAAAAGGATGAATTTTGAGGTGTGTTGAGATATGTGCGAGGGGTTAAGAGRAGTTGTAAATCTATTTGTGGGCAAATCTTTTGTTATAAAAGTCTTTGTGTTGATATTGAAATTTGTAAATCATAAGGGTATGACACCTAGGTAGTAGATTCTAAAGAGGATTGAACCAATATAAATAATTGTGTTTATTTCCTATACTTTCCTTTACATTGAGCATTAAATTTATCCATTTATGTTATCTAACATATTGTAATTATTTAGCATACCTAGTGTTTCATAATTTTTTTTTAGAAGACACAAAAGTTTCTTCTGTGACTTGCAAAAGTTTTAAAAACCCAATTCATCCCCTCTTAGGTCCTTTCAATCCTTTTATAAATCACTTATCATCTCATCTTCATTCAACAAACTTTTCTTTAACAAAACTTTAATCTTTCAAACTTACAAAAAGCACAAATTTGATGTAGGATAAAAAGAACCATAGATCAAATTGGTTATCATAAAATCGCTCAAGGAAGTCACTTATTTTCTCTCATTTTTTTCCCAATCTTCAATTGAAGAAAAATATTTGTAATTCTTATCATTAAATTGAACAGAAACAAAAGCCTTTTTTATATTTGATGGCACCATCTAACATTAAATATGTTGAATTCCAACAAGTAAACATATCCAATCACAAGCTAATACTAGAATTAATGTTACCAACTGCTTTCACACAATCTTTAGATCTTTTCATCTTATTCTCCAAACCTTTCTCATATTTGAAAGATTCTCTAATGTTATGCAAATCTACGGTGGCCGTGCTTAAACCTTCTTGGACAAGAGATTCAATATACAAATGAACAATGAAAATGAAAAAATTGCCATCCACACAATAAGCTATCATGCAGAGAGAGCTTCTCTTTGAGATGACCTCGCCAATTGTCATTAGTAGATGCATTATCCAAGTCAATGGGTTTTTTTTTTTTTTCAATCCCCTATTTCTTTAAGAATTCAAACACAATGTTGCATCTAATTCAATTCCTGAGTCTAAAAGAGGCAGATGAGAAAGCTAATTATTTTATCGTTCAATTTCCAATCATTATCATCAAAATGAGCAATCAAGCAACCCTCACTAGTGCATGTAGTTCACAAATATGAAGTTAACAAACTCTATTGTGAATAGTAGCCAAAACTTGCTTCTCTTTCTCCCCATGTAGGTTCTTTTAATGTTAGAAACAAGAGCATTTCTAGAAACACAAGTAACATCAGGATTTAAGTACTTCATCTAAGCTCTAATAACATCATGTTCAACAAACGAAAATGAAAAATCATTTCTAATGATTGCAACAGCTAGAAAGTCACTTGCAATCTTTTGGTTTATTTGTTTAAGCCTCATATTCCCATCTTGATCAAGAATTATTTCTCTTACGTCATGAAACTTCCCATTAAGGTGATGCCTCAATGTAGAAGTCTCATATTGTTTACCCCTACATTTATATTCACATCCATTACATTTAGCTTTATCTATACCATCTTTTCCAATCCTTTTGATGTTTTTAAATTAAATACAAAAATCAGAAATTTATCTATACCTTTTAGTTTTAGTGGACCCCTTATCATGCTTTATACTTTCCAATTTATCACGATCAGTGGCGACAAAAACATGAGAAGCTAGTGGAGTACAATCAACATTGAATTTTTTCCTTCATAAAATCATACAATATCTCATTACAATTGTTCCCTATGCGTCTTTATATTTTGATATTTTTCTATAATTACATCATCTTCAATAGTATCATATACATCTACACCCAATAGGGCTTAAGGTCTTTAATATTGTTTTGATAATGACATGTACATATTATGATATCTAACTTGCTTGTTGTTTTTACATGTTTATGTTATACTATAGAACAATGAGACCTATGATCATCTGTGTTAAAATTTCAAGGACATATATGAAGAAGTTGATAAAGAAGACGAAGATCTGCGTGAACCGTTGAAGAGAAGACATCTTTAGAGCACATTCTCCTAACTTTGCATAGGCTATAGGCTAAATACAATGTTTTTCATTGTATAATGATTTTTAGTACTTAGTTGTATATCTAGAAATAGTGATTAACTGCAGTTAGATACTATTTTTTATATGTAAAACTTAAAATGATATTCAGAACATGTTCATAAAATGATCCTTATATGAATTTGTTAGATATAATTGATTTTGATTTTGAAAGTGTGTTATGGATATGGTTTCATGTCTCAGATGCTCTTTCTAGGTCACTTTCAAATATACTCTAACCCTTTGTGCAAGTYAAGTCTGATATCCTCCATAGAGGAATTTAGATGCAACTTGATGGCTTTTTGACCATTCGAAACAATCGAAAGTTCAGCCATCGGACTCGAACTTCCTTGTTTTTAAACAATCTAGAGAACTTTTAAAATTACATCCAATATCCATTCTGAGAGTTTTCATTGGATGAAAACCAGGGTATTTCGATCGTCCGAAATATACGTGTTAAAGCCATAATAGATAGATATACTATCATCTTGATATTATGAGGCTCTTTAAGATAGGGTTTTTCTATAACACCCCGGATTTTACTTTTATGAATTTTTGTTTGATTTTATRTGGAGCTGTGTGCCAACTAGGGTTGGACGTTTTATATGTGATTAATATTTTGAAATCGCATGTTTAATAAGTACAGAATTTCGTTCGTGTCGAATAAGAGTTATCGTTTGGTTAAAGACTCGACTCGTGGGCCTATTTGTTAAGTAGTCGGAAGTTGAGCTTTTTATAAAGGAAGCCCGTTATATTAAATTTACGAATTTTGGGTTAAATTTGGATGGGAAGGCCCGAAGAGTTCGGGTTACGGCCCAAAATGTAAATTAAAAATAAAAAAAAGGAAGAGAAAGAAGAAAAGAAAATAAAAAGAAAAAAAAGAAAAGAAAAGAAAAGAAAAGAAAAAGAAAAAAACCCTAAAGAAACTCACATCTTCTTCCTCCGGCTGCCGTCGCCGCTGCCCAAACCCTATCCGCCGCCTCATTCTTCTTCTCTTCTCGCCGCCGCTGTCTAGAACTGCCACTGCCTCCTTCTCCCTCTACCAACCGCTCGTCTCTCTGCATCTCTGCTTGCTGTTGCACAGCACCCTCGTAGCCGCCACCAGTATGCCGCCCTCACGATTCTTCTGCGACGTGACTGGGCCGGAGTTCTTTCTGCTCCAATCGCTCGACGATGCGTGCGACCCTCATTGCGGTCCAGATCTGCTGGTCCGCAATTGTTGTCTGGTCAGATCGTCCCTTCCACGCCGGTGCTCGGCCGCTCGCAGTACGCATCGCCTCGCTGCTGTGTGTCGTCCACTTTCACTTGCTGCTCTCCGCCGTTTCTGGTCACGTTACGGCTAGTTGTTGCACGCCAGAGGCGCGCGAATCCGCGTTCACCGAAACCCCATGGCCGCTCGGGATGAAGCGTTCCGCCGAGCTGCCTTCATCTTCTTCTTTCTCTTCTCTACTGAACGATGTCGCCAGGAAAGAGGACGGACAGTGCTCGGCCGCTCGACGTAGCAGAGCCGTCCAGATCTGCTTCTTCCTTGACTGGATCTAGAATCCCTTACCACCGCTCGGAAGCTCTGCTGCACGGCCAGCCAGCTCTTGCCGGCCGTCGCTCTGCCCAGGTTCGATCACCATCAACCATTCGCCGGAACGTTGAACGTTGCTGGCTGTTGCCAGCTTCCAGAAGCAACAAACACCTTTCGGTGTAAGGGGGCGCCCAGCGCCCCAGCACCAGGCGCCCCAACGCCTAATGCCTAGCGCCCAGCAAGCGCCCAGCAAGCCCAGTGCCCAGCGCCCGACGCTCGACGCCCGATGCCCAGGCGCACAGATGCTGTTGCGCGCGCCGCTTGAGCACACGCCGGAGGACCTATTGTCATTCGCGAGACATTTGGATATCATGAACTTAAAGGTGAAAACGTTAACACATGATATTGAAACTATATGACTTGTACATAATTATGCCTTAAAGTAAATTGATGAGAGAATATAGTTAAATTTATAGCCGAGCTAAGGAATTGAAATTGTAACCTTAAAAAGACATGATAATTGGTAATGTAGGAACTAAGAATGGATTAATAATTAATAAAGAACATTTTTTGGATTAGACACATAATATGTAAGTTGGAACGATCGAACTAAGTAGACCCTCCTTTTGTAATCAACTAGGTCATTTCGAGGGCTTACGTTGAGATCGATTGAAGGAGTCCACTTCGAAACTTAAGTAAGAACCTGTTTACGTAAAGGACTCTTGGTAAGTAATCCTCACATCTCATCAATGTTATGAATGAATGTAATTGAACTGTTTTGGTTGCTCGTATATGTTGTATATGGGATTGTATGGTGATGTGTGTATAATTGTGTGGAATGTTAATGTGTTTATATCTTGTAGCACTTTTATATCAAATGATATGCTATTATGATTCATATCTTGTACTATTTGTTGAATGTTAATGTTATATATGGATGTAAGTATTTCATGTCATAAGCATGCAGTTAGAATTCTACATCACATTTGGCATGAGTCATTCACACACTTAGAAGGTGAATGGTTTAGGAAGTGAAATTTTAAAGGAAAATGTAAAGTTTTGAAATGCTAAAGTTTTCAAAAGGGAGTGTAAACCTGGTCACGAAAGATGTGAGTGAGAAATGGGGCATGGGGGACCGGCACCCCGACCCTACCCTCTTGGAGGGTAGGTAAGAATGGAATGTTCACCTCCTTGGAGGTAAAAGAATGGAAAAAAAAAACCTTTTTTTGAATGTTAACCACTTTGCGGTTCTACCGGTAGGAATGGAATCAGGTTCCAAATAAGAATGGCCCACTGCAAGCTTAGTGGCTAGGCGTTACACTCTAGTGAGCTCACGAATGAAAGGAAATGGAATGTTTTACTGTAAGTGAATTTTGAAGGAAATGTTTTGTAACCAGATTTTGAAAAAGGAATGTTTGGAAAGTAGTTTTTATTCAAAGGTGAAATTTTATAATTACAAGATATGTAGGACAGGTTGATGCATTCATGCATTGAGGTTACTTATTAGGCTTTTTAGCTCATTCCTTTCCCTCACGTTTCATTGCAGATGRTATGTAACCAGATGGGGTGAGGAGGTCGCTTGTGGGCGAGCTACAATATTCGAGAACTGGTTTTCGAAGTTATTTATGAAATAAGATGAATATTTCTGAATATTTTAAATTATTGAAGTTTCTTTGTGATTTTTGTTTTTGAATGGTTTGGAAAGACTTACGCTGTATTTGCCTTTTGAATAAAATATTAGGATAGTGAGGATTTATAAAAATGTATTTTTGACTCCTTGGGTATGGTTAAATAAATGTCGAGTTTTAAGTAAATAGTTGTTATTTTCGAATGGAATGATGTAGTATTCTCAGCTTAGGACGGTTCCTAATCTGGGGGTGTTACATTTTCATCCTGGTCATCTTGAACTAGCAAAAACATAAGTGAGCTTATTCATAGAAATATCTTTGAAAAACGTAGAAGAACTTTTACGATATTCTTACATTTATCTTTGAAGCTCTTTGTGATA
Organism: Rhazya stricta; assembly: GCA_001752375.1. Lineage (NCBI taxonomy): Eukaryota > Viridiplantae > Streptophyta > Magnoliopsida > Gentianales > Apocynaceae > Rhazya > Rhazya stricta. The sequence goes on along the minus strand of MEJB01000014.1, from coordinate 1,245,761 downwards.
TACCTTTGAAAATCTTTAGCTAAGCTTCATTTATCTAAGAAAATATATTTGTGAGTGAAATCCACATTTTTGCTTTGAGTTTAGAATTGTCAGAATTCTCATTAGTAAAATAGATCTTGGCACTAGTTATAAAAATTGCATTGACTTAAGATTGTCAAGGACATAAAACTCCCTTGAAAGTGAACCTTGTTCGTAAAATCAAGGTTGTATAAAATCCTTTTGTGGGGTAACCTTGTAGCAATAATGTGTGAATATTAAGGTTGTATGAAATACATAAATGTCCCACGAGGTTGAGCTTTGGTTTGAAGAGTTGAAGTCTGTGTGAAAAGTAAAACCCATGTGTGGGTGAGCCTTTCGTATATTCACATATTGCTGAGGAAAAGTATGTGTGACTAGTGGGGTTTGAAATTTTAAGGTCGCGATCTTTGATAGTGGATATAGATCCTGAAAAGTGATTGAGCCACTATAATCACTTGTTCCTTCGTGCATTCATCATTCTTGTGTGTTTATTTTATCTAAACTGCTTGTACAAAACATTTTAACTCTATTTAACTGCAAAACCTTGAATGTATTTCAAGGAGAGTTTGAAAAAAATACTTTTGGTGGCATTAAACTGGGAAAAAGCATCCACAACCCAATTCACCCCCTCTGGGTTCTTTCAACATCTTTATCGATAAATAAAATCAAACTATCATTTGACCACTAATATTCAATTTGATTGCTGAAACTACTCGTGACATAAGTCTTTGTAGAAAATACTATCTCAATTGTGTTCGTAGCTATTGAAAGTATTAAGACTAATGTCGAAAGCTTGTGGAATTTGGAAGTTCAAAATTTATGGTTCCGTTTCTTTGTTTGTGATTATGATAGAGAATGAGAGAAACGAGATATGAGAAACGATTCATACACAGGRTTAATTTTGCGGTTAATGTTTAATTGTAAATTAAAAAGAAATTATACTTTTACTTCTCAATGAAATGAATAACAAAAAATTAGAGATTCAAAAATTTCACAATTCAAATTAAAAAATCCATAGATGAATACAAAAAGTTCAAAGTCCAACCATTTCAAATACATTTTAAAATGAAATTAAAAATAATATATTTTAATCTAATGARCATTTTAGATTGTTGGACTTTATGGTAATATTAACATTYGAAATCCAAGTCCAACAACTCACATTCAGAAATTAGTGAAGACTTGATGGTAAAATATATTCTCAATAATTAAGTTTTTTKAAATAAATAACAAACTGTTATAATGTGAGAAGGAAAGAGAAAGAAAGTTTAGGGAGAGAAGGAAGAGAAGTAGGGAGGAATCATAGACTGATTATCATTAATCTTGATGTGAACTAAAGCCCTCAATTTATAGAGGTTAAACCCTAGGGCTTCTAGAGTTTCAAGGGTGGGGAACTTATTCACCGATAATTATTTACAACACTCCCCCTTGAATGATTAGTCTATACAACAATTGCTTCATAAAAGTTTGTTTTAGAAAAACCTAGTGGGAAAAATCTAAACCAAATTAAGAAAAAGGACGTACAATTGATGTTGGAGTATTAATTGTTGCCTTGTTAAAACCTTATCGGAAGACCYAATAGAACAAAAACTGAATGAAGGAAAAAGAGTACAACTATTCCCCCTCATATAGATTATCATTGAATGTCTTTGATTAGACACATTTCGATCTGATGAATCAATGTTCTCCATATTATCATTTGATCGAATCTGTTGAACATTAATGCTTGTGCATGTAGAAGAAGTTTGAAGAAATATGCTTTGTTCTATCTCCTTAAATGTAGCCTCCTTAGGTTATACAATATAAGCTCATCAATTGCAATAATTTTTGAACTATTTTAGCATCTAACTCTTATAGTTTGCCTAACAAATATCCAGGATATAGTGCTCCCTAGATAACTATAATTTGCAAGGAGATTTATAGAAGAAGTACCAATTGTACTAAGGTGTGGTACTTTAGGACTAAGAATCTTTTCCTCATCTTCAAGTGGGCGAAAATGGTCTTTATCAACTTCAAGTAATTTAACGACTATAAGGGATGCTGATGGATGTGGACTACCCATATAAATTATTTTGTTACTTTTTTTGTATACTTGAATTGTGTAACAGATAATCCTTCAGGGAAATGTTCAATTTGCAAACTAAGATAAATTTTTATCTTTCGTAGATCTTTCATCTCAAATTATTTTGATATAATCTATAGTTTTGTTGAACTCTTAGGGGTCTCAGTTAGATTTAAATCAACATAATCTACTGCAATTGCGAATCTAATATATGTTTTCTTTATGGAAACACAAGAGTAGACATATTTCTTTTTACATCCCTTATTCAATAGATATTTGTTAAGACGATTATATCAAATACGTCAAGATTATTTTAATCCATGCAAGGATTTTTGCAGTCTGATGGATTGATTTTCTCAAGTAAATGTTTTCGACAAATCAAATCCTTCAGAGATTTTTATATAATTATCATTGTCTACTGATCCACATAAATAAAAGTGACAACATCCATCAAACGCTTATCAAGGTTTTCATGTATTGTTAAGCTTACAAGATATTGAATGTAATTATGTTCACTACTGATGAATATGTATTGATATAATTAATACGTTGCCTTTGTGAAAACCTTAGACCTTAATGTAGCTTGATATCTCATGACTTCACTATTTTCATCTCCTTTTTGCATGTAAATGCCCATATACAGTCAACTGGTTTTTCACCTTAGTGTTTTTGGACTACGTGTCCAAGAACCTCAGGTTTCGATAGTGAGTTTAATTAGTATCCAATTGCATCTTTCCATCTTGACCAATCATGTCTATGTTGACATTTTCAATTGATTTTAGTTCAATATCCTCATTAACATCTATGGTATCGAGAGCTCTCTATATTACTTCGAGGAATTTGAATCTCTTTATCAATATCTCTTGAATATCTTTATTTGATTTCTAAATATGACCATTTTGATCATATAATCACTCTTTCGAGGATTTTTTTCTTTAGGACAAAGAGATTGGTCATGCTTCTGGCATACTTTAGAATCAAGAGATGGGATTTATTTATGATGTGCATTAGAATCACTACCATCATTCTAGCATGTCTTAATGTCTTAAAATCACTACTATACTTTTGGTGTGTTTTATAATTACTAGCTAGTATATCAAAATCTTGTCCTCTGGGACTTCCATCTGTATGGAAATAATTATTGATGATAAATTTGATTTTGGTAATTCTTGATAAACCGGGTGATGGCATTCTTTTGACATATTTTATCCAAACAATCACAAGTCTTTTTCCCTTGTATAATGTGAAAGCAATAACATCCGGAATTGATCTTTCTGACAAGGAACTGAAAACCAAAGAGTTAATCAACTGGAGGCAAAGGCCAAGCTTCACTTGGGATGGGATCCGGGTGCCAGAATTTGGATTTATGTTCTTTTTTTTGGCAAATGGGCAATCTTTGAACTTCCAATTCACCTGCCCATAATACCAATTTAAGAGGAGAGAATCTGTGACAACCAGTTGGCCCTATACGCACTAGTGTTGTTTCATACAAAAGAGYATATATTTCTATGCATTTGTAGGGAGYTTTGTTCTCATTTGCAATGGTCTAGCAATCAGTTGCAACTGTTTAATAAAATATTAAGCTAAGCCATGTTGGATATGAACTTGAGCTACCGAATGTTCAACAATAATTCCAATTGACTTGAAATAAGATTAAAAATGTGGGATGGACATATACCAGCTTCATCCAAATGAATATTTTTAATTTATGGTATGAAATTGTGCTTGTAATCGAACTTTTTGAGCAAGTAATCTCACAAATTTCAGATTGCAGTTATAATCTCACAAATTTCAGATTGCAATTATAATATCGCAAACTTCAAGTTGCAATTGATAATAAACTCACATGTGATCATCATGAATATTGATGCATCAATTAAAATCATAAAATATTTAAATTAATCACATGGTGGATAAATCAGTTTGCATATGGCACCATTAATATATTATAAAAAGGTAGGACTTTTAGCTCCCACTTTTGTTGATGACTGTCTAATAATTAGTTTCCTTTGAGAATAAGCAACACATAGTGAATTCATTTAAGTTCAACCTTTTTTCATTTCTCAATGGGTGATCATGCAAATTCTCAGTTATTTATTTATTAATTTTGCATCATTATAGATCTGCTATGGCTCAATCAATTATGCCAATTGATAAAAATGTTTGGATCACAAGCAAACTTTTGGTTTTATGAGATGATGCACTTCCATTCCTGGCATAATACAGTCAGGAGGAAAGAGACGCTAGTTTCACCAATTTATATTCCTGAGAGTGACTAAAGTGGTGATACATAAATATTTGAACCACTTTTTTTTATTGTCTCAATATGATACCATTTCTACGGATATCTTTAAAACTTAATAAATTTCTTAGGAACTTTAAGGATAAATTGCAAATGAAATCTATCCCTTCGTAGACAAAAATACAATAGTTCTTCTAGAACGAAATGCATTAATTTTGCCCCTTTTCTTTCTAGATAAAATATGTCAGTTCTTCCAGAACAATAAACCAATTTTACACTATCATTTATAGTATTTACGTTTGTCTATCTCATCCTCAGGCGAGAGAAATACTCCTTATACTTGAGTATATGGTATGTACTGTTGCACTATAAATGAGAAGACATATATCTCAATAATATATTACAAATTTATAAAAATTTTGTAACAAAAAGTAATTTAAAAACTTCTATAAAAATAACATTAAGGTAAAAATAATTCAACCAAATGAAATAGTCAAAATGTAAAAACTTCAAATACTTAAGAAATCCTGAATACTTAAAGAATGTCCATGAAAAATTTAAAAGAAAAAAACATGACATGAGAAAGTAATCTTGTTTTCTATCACATCACCTCAAATTAAATGGTGAATTTTCCTGTTGCATTGACAAAAGAATTGAAGACATGTAAGTGAACTGTATCAACTGGACCATCAAAATCAATGAAGCTTTTTGTCTCCACTCCCCCTGTTTCTTGATCGACTTTTTGTAGAGATCCATTATAGATTGGTTGTAGGACAAATGCATACTCTACTTCACGGAGATGATGACGAAGGAAAATTAGCACTTTTGTATGATCTTGTAGGGATTCATTTTCCTTTTTTTGTTGTCTTCCTAAAACCCTTTAAGGTGGATTTTAGCGTTAAGGGCAAATGACAAATAATTCTTGTCAGATATGTCAAGTGCAACGAATTAAAATTGGATAGTATTTGCCATGTGTATAATTCTACAATAAGAGTAAGGGATACCATATGTTCGAAGGATACAGAGTCGTAGCAAAGCAATCGATGTCAACATGACATATATTGTATGCATTCCCTTAGGGGTTACATATTATATCACCAAAGTATCTCATTTTTCTCAAAACAAGTGCTACTTCAAGGGTTTGAGGGAGACAACAAAAGAAGGAAAAATAATTCTTGTCGGATACGTCAAGTGCAACGAATTAAAATTGGGTAGTACTTGCCATGTATATAAGTCTACAATAAGAACAAGGGATAGCATATGTTCGAATGATGTAGAACAAAGTAATCGATGTCAACATAACATATATTGTATGCATTCCTTCAGGATTACATATTATATCACCAAAGTATTTTATTTTTCTCAAAACAAAGTGCTACTTCAAGAGCACAATAATAATATATTAATAGAATAATTGATTCAGCCTATCAGTATTTCAAGAACAATAGTTTAATATTCTTCAAGAATATTAGATTGGAATATACACTTCAAGAGTAGATAATATTAACTTATAGATAAATTAATTTAAAATAATACTTCAATATTCTCCAGGAATATTTAGACATACCCTTCAAAAGTATATAATATCAATTTAGGATAATATTTTAATATCCTTCAGGAATTTTTAGATTGTAAYAAACTTTTAAGGAGTATATAATGTTAATTTAAAATAATAATATAATATTCTTCAGGAATATTGAAATCATAATATCAAGCTTTTCAAGAGCAAATAATGTAAATTTAGATTATTGCTATTTCAGGAGTAGTAGTTCAATATTCTCCGGCAATATTACTATTAAGCTCTTCAAGAACAAATAAAATCAATTTAGAATAATTCTTTAATATTCTTCAGGAATATAAAATGATGTTCTTAAAAAACATGTAATCTTAATCATTTATACTATTACTACTTCAGCAGTAATAGTTCAAGGATATTGACGATGCAATCATTGGATAATAATAAATAAAAGTAAACTACAATGTAATGACTTGAATATAAAAAAATATAAAAAATAAAAAATACATGATATTAACATATAACAAAAAGTATCTTTTACAAGCATCGATATAAAGATATGTAAATTAAAAGTATTTAGCTACCAATAGTAAAAGAACAAGTCAACAAAAAAAAAAAAAAGAGCATGGTACCAATATAATAGACTTTCAATGAATATTAAAAAGAAAGAAAAACAGTAGAAGCATTAACTTAAACTCAGCTGAGGAAACAAAATACACGTGTCAATTCAATTATATACACTCAATATACAAAACAAGAACTAATACATTGCAAATTAGTACTAAAATAAATGCCACATAGATTTTATTTACTGCGTACTTCAATTAATTTGAAGYAGCAATACAAAAGTAAATTATATAATAATTATGTGACTACCCTTGTAGAGATTCAAGGTCAGATGTAGAGATTCGTTTTAATCAGATATGGTAAAGACTTATGTTCAGTTAGATCCTGAAAAGGCTAAGTTCAATCATATCCGACAAAGATTCAAGAGGTAGAGAGTCGTGCTTGTTTACATAAATCTCTTGTCCGCAAAATATAATAGGAAAACAAGAGAAGTGCGTAATAAAGAATTAATCTTATAAATTTGATAAGAAAATTGTTACAATCTCTGAAATGTCCTCAAGTCAAAAATCCAATCCTTTAATTCTTCTATTTGAAATTTTTCGAAGCCTTCGCAACTTGATCTCGGGATTTGCTTCTTTGAAATTTTTTGAGGGTTTCGCAGCTTGATCTCGAGATTTGAATAGAAATTTGGTGCTCTTTCTTCTAAACTTCTCTCAATATGAATTTTTGGATCTCTTTTGTTTAGGCTTTGGGCTTTATTTATAGGCAAAGTGAAATGATTTGATCTGTTGAAATTCCAACTTGGAGCAACGTAGCATTACTTGATTCACTGAGCTACATCCTTGATTTCCATTATTTGAACCTTGTCATCATTGCCACGTGTCAACCTTTCATTGGTCAATATGTCAAATACTCCCAAATTTTAATGAAAGTGTTTGAATTAATTCTTAATTATTTACATAAGTTATGAAAATTTAATTTAATAAAATTTTCATATCTAAGTTGCCTCCTGGGACTTGTTCACGAGTACAACTCAAAGATGGGTATTGAGCGTAAAGTTCTAAATTGATTTACGCATTTGGGTCATCGCATGTCCAATAACTTGGATTATTTCTCTTTGGCCATCTTTAAATCATTTCAACCTTTGTATTGCTCCTTTTTTTTTTTCTTTTCTTTTGAGTCATGAACTTGCTGGCCTGCACCTTATTTCTTGCAGTTTTTTTTCCTTCCTTTTCGTATTTCCTCTCTTTTTCTATTTGTTTGAACTCCCTCGATTTTTCCTCTCTATTTCCTTATTCTTTTTCTTTTGCAGCTGTTTTTGCACATTTTCTATCTTTTTCCCCCCCTTATAATCATTAATTCACTTTTTTTGATCAATTTGTTTGAAGGTGGAGGTCATCTTATACTTCAAGTCAAAGACACTAAGGAAGGATTGGCCATCTTCCATTCACTTCAATTTGAAGCCAAAGATGCCAATGAGGGGCCATCTTTATTTCGAAGTCATGGAGTAGCAACTTGAAGCRATGAGAGGCTCCAATTTCAAGCACCAACTTGGAGAGAGAAGTGAATTTCATTTCTAGCCATGGACCGCCAACTTGAAGTGACAAGAGGCTTTGATTTCAAGTCAAAGATGCCATCATCAATGAGGCATTTCAATTTCAAGCCATAGACACCAACACCAATAGAGGCATCGATTTCAAGCCAGAGACGCCATCACCAAGGAGGGCTTCAATTTCAAGCCAGCTACTAACACCAAAGAAGGGTTTCAATTTCAATCCATGGTTCATCCACCTACTTAGCGCGAGGAGGGGCCATTTCACACTATCACTACTAAAGACATCGACTTTGAAGGCTTTGATTTTAAGCCTTAAATTTCTTCGAGGTTGTAATTTTCTACAAGAGGAGGGTTGATTTACACTATTACTATGAAGGGCATCGACTTTTGAAGGTTTCGACTTTAAACCTTGGATTTCTTCAAGGCCCCATTTTTCTGCAGGAGGAGAATCTATTTACACTATCTATGAAGGACATTGACTTTGAAGGATTCGACTTTAAGCCTTAGATTTCTTTGAGATACTAATTTGTTGTAGGAGGAGGGTTGATTTACACAGTCACTATAAAGGACGTCGACTTTGAAGGCTTGGACTTTAAGCCTTAGATTTCTTCAAGGTCCCAATTTTCTACAAGAGGAGGCTCAATTTACAGCACACTAAGAAGAACATCAACTTTAAAGGCTTTGACTTTAAGCCTTGGATTTCTTCGACGTCCCAATTTTATATAGGAGAAGGATCGATTTGCACCATCACTTGAAGGGCATTGACTTTGAAGATTTCAACTTTAAACCTTAGATTTCTTCGAGGTCCCAATTTACTGCAAGGGGTCTTAATTTCATACTGTTGCTGGATGTCAACTTTAAATGATCTGTTAAACATTTGACTCTGCCATAAGAAGTAAAGAAAATGATATATTATTGAAGATAGAACCGAGCTTAGATGTTTTTCTAAGCTGCCTACATATCTAAAATAGGAACCAAGTAAAACGTGGTTCATCTTTACATAAATTTGAACTTGCAATTTAAACCGTGCAATTGAAGAGAAATTTGAAGTTTTCAAGATAGTTTTAACGCTTATCAAGGAGTAACATGCAGTAGTGCAGGCTCAAGTGTTAAGGAGAAATTTGAAGATTTCTTGAGATTTCTATATAGTTTTATCTATTATCAAGGAGTAGCATATAGTTTAGGCTCATGTACTAAGGTGGACTTGTTGGGGTGTTTTAACAGTTTCAACACATGCGACACCTTTGGTGGTTGTTTTTCACAATTTTAGCTTGTGCAGGGTAGGAGCAACTTGCAATTTAAGCTCGTGCAGTAGGTTAGCGTCTTGAATTTTGTTGAGGTATTTAAATAGCTCTAACTCTTATCAAGGTGTATGTACAATTTAGGCTTATACGCTAAGGAGCATTTTCATTTCTTGTTGTTGACTTTTTGGCTTCGGATTCTAATGAAAGGTTGCCTTCCACTTTGAAATTCCAGCTTCTTCTCATATTTATATGGTGCCTTTAGAGGAATTCCTTGATTTTGATTGGCAAGGATACTTATTTCCATATCATGTGCACAAGTAACCAATTCTTCACATGTTTTCGGTTGAATGTTTTTAAGGATATATTGAAGACCCCATTGCATGCTTTGGATGCACATCTCGATTCTAGTATTCTCACAGATTTGATCTCTACAATTTAGACTCAAGTTCCTCCATCAATTGATAAATGTAATGATAGGCTCATCTTTCAACTGTCGAATTTGGCTTAATTCAAGCATGCTAACAGTTTTTCGAGTGCTATAAAAGAGATCGAGAAATTCTTGCTCAAGTTGACTCCAACTATTAATTGATCCAGGAGTAAGATTCATGTACCAAATAAAAAACACTACCTTTAAGAGATATAACAAACTGTTTAACTAGTAGATCGCCTTCCGTGCCTGCATTATTACATGTTTCAACAAAGTAGGTTATATGCTATTTCAAATTTCCTTTCCCATAAATTGAAACTTGGGAGGTTGATAACTGATTGGAATTTGAAGACTACTTATCCTTTGAGTATATGGTTTGATGTACCTCAGAGAATATCTGGTACTTCCTTCATACTTTCCTTCAATTGTTTTCGTAGTAACACCTTTCAAGTAATTTTATTGAGATCAACCCATCAAAAGAAATTTGAATGTTTTGTACTTCCATTGTAGTTTTAGACCTAGCTTTGGATTGAGATTGTATTTGAGGAACCTTAGCATATTCAACATCATTTGCAATTTTTGTTGCTGTGGAGCACTTTGACTTGTTTTTTGAGGACCATCGAGGCGATTTAACAATAAGAAAGCATGAATCTTGCAGTTRGGAATTCCCTGCAAGTCCTTCTGCAAATTTGGCCAACTTTGCGGTTTGTTCTTTGATGGTGGCAATATCAATCATCATAACAGATATGACATCTGAAGTTGTCGTAGAATCTTCATGATAGAGCTTTCTTAATTGTACATCTCCTTGGCGAACAACAGTTACAGAGTTTCCAAAAGACTTACCATCATCTCGCTTGGATGTTTATGACTTTTTCAACATTCAACAAGGACATGGTTGTCCTTATGGTAAAATCAACTCCCACATTTCCTTCTTGAGAAGGAACATCCTTGAAGATGGGGTTGGAGTATTCGAAAAGACTTGATCATCTGAGAAGTACTCCTGCACTTCTTTTCCTACAACAAATAGTATCATACTTCATGTCATAGGTCCTGCATATGTAGCCAATATGGTTGAGTTGGTAACAACATCAATTGTTGCAAATTTGGAAGGGGTGACTTTCAAGATGTTGTTCTCAAGGGCCACTAATGAATTTGACTTGATTTGATTTGAAGAGAAGAGATGAACGGCAGAAATAGTTCCACTGAGCATGCTGAAATTTATTACTCGAATCTCTCATCTGTAAAATATAATAGGGAAATAAGAGAAATGCATAATAAAGAATTAATCTTATAAATTTGATAAGAAAATATTTACAATCCCTGAAATGTTCTCAAGTCAAGAATGCGATCCTTTGATTCTTCTCTTTGAAATTTTTTGAGGGCTTCGTAGCTTTATCTCGGGATTTCACTCTTTGGAATTTTTCTAAGGCTTATGATTTGGAGAGAAATTTGGTGATCTTTCTTCTAAGCTTCTCTCAATATGAATTTCTGGACTTCTACCTTTATTCTTTGGCCATCTATTTAGGCAAAGCGAGTTGATTTGATTGGTCAAAATAGCATCTAGGAGCAATGTGGCATTACTTGATTCGTCGAGCTACATCCTTGATTTCCATTAGCTGAACATTATCATCTTTAACACGTGTCAACCTTTCATTGGTCAAGATGTCAAATACTCCCATTTTTAATGGTAGCATTTGAATTAATTCTTGATTATTTAAATAAGTTACGAAAATTTAATTTAACAATATTTCTAAGTCTACAGTACTGATAACGTGCTATGATGTAAGAAGGGAAGAGAGAGCAAGTTTAGGGAGAGAAAGAAAAGAAGTAGGGAGGAATCGTAGACTAATTATCATTAACCTTGATGTGAACTAAAGCCCTCTATTTATTGAGTTAAATCCCAGGGCTTCTAGGGTTTCAAGGGTAGGGAAGTTATTCACCAATAATTATTTACAAGACAAACAATATTTATTAAGTAAAAATAGCTCTAGAAAAATTTTGGGGTTTTTTGTTTTTGAGCCTAGTCAACCAATATATTTGGGAAAAAGGCCTTAAATAATATTTATTAAAAGGCCTCACTATTAAATAAATTTGTAAAATATTTCATTGAATGCCCAAAATAGCTATCTGTATTGTACTATTTCATCCCAATATATTTTAAATGACCAGAATACCCATACCGCTTATTATCTATAGGATGCCCAACCAAACAACCAACCAAAATGGGCTAAAAATCTTTTCTCTTTCTTTTTCACCATGAATCTCAGCAAAACAAGTGTGCGCCATTTTACTTATTTGAAAAAGCTTTGAACTGAGAGCTTTTTTCCCATTTTACTCATCACTGTTGAAGACCAAAGAAAGAAGAAGCCAACACCATTGTAAAGGAAAAAGGTGAAATCTCTATCACCATATGCAAATCTCTAAACATCTATATACTACATTGCTTCAAATTTCTAAACATATACTCATGTTAATCCKTTTCCTTCTATATACTATATTGCATGCATTAAGTTCAATCTTCTTGTTTATAGGTATTGGTTTATTGATTTATTCTTTCAACTTTTTTCTTTTGAATTATAATTAAATGATTACATTTTGGTTGGTGAATGGATTTGTTGGAAATTGAAATTAAAAAGGGTCATATTGAGTAATTGTGGAGGTTTGAGTGTTGAGTTTCTATTTTTGCAAACAGGTTGCATATATATATATATATATATATGACAGATATCTTATGTTCAATTGTTATAAGCCATTTGTCTATGTTTAGAATTCTTATGTGTATAATTTTCCTTAGTTAAGAAAAGGCCCATACCACATGTTTACAAGTTCAAGGAGGAGTGTCGTAGGCCCATAACGAAGGGACGTGCAATATCATGACTGCTCAAGGAACTCCAATGACCATGGAGCCTTTCATGCAAGCGATGGCTGCCTATGGGTAAATTAGCCAGCGGAGGAGAAATGAGACACGAGAATACTGAGGCAAATTTTTGAATTCAAGAGTCTCTCTCCACTATCGTTCTCGAGCACTGYTGATCCACTGGAAGCGAAAAAGTYGTTGATAGAGATTCAAAAAGCTTTCTTCRTCTTGCGATGCAAGGATGAAGCAAAGTCCGACTTTGYTGTTTACATGCTCCAAGGAGATACGTGTGACTGGTGGCTGATGGTTCAATGCCAACATGAAGAGGAAACTAACCTCTTCACTTGAAAAATGTTTACTAAAGCCTTTAATGACAAATATTTTCCCAAGAGAGTCCATCAGCAGAAAGAGAGGGATTTGTGAGATTGGAACAAGGAAGTTTATCTATGAGTGAGTATAAAGCCGAGTTTGCAAGGTTAGCTAAATTTGCTCCCGACATGGTGGCAACTGAAGATAGGAGGGGAGGCATTTTGAAGAGGGACTCAGGTCTCAAATTAAACTAGTAGTGATTCTATTTGAGCTATCCATATACTGGGGAGTTGCCAACAAATATCTTTTAGTAGAAAGGGCGCATGAAATGAGTAGAAAGGAGACCAGAAGTCAACCAATCAGCTAGAGATTTAAAAGTGGGAGTTCCAAGGGCTGCGTTAAAGATGGTTAGAAGAAGAGACGCAACCAGGGAAGCAAACAAGGTTACCAACAAAACAAATAGCAAGGAAAGGCATGCCCGAGATGTGACAAGGAATATTTGGTTGAATGCCTTTTACGAAARAGGGTATGCTTCAAGTGTGGAAAGCCAGGGCATTTCACAAATTGARTGTAAGCCAACCTGCTTTAACTATGGGAAGCCAGGGCATCTAGCCAAGAATTGCAAGGAGAAGAAGAAAACTACACGAGCACATCTCTTCACCATGTTGAGAAAGGAGGCAAAGGTGCCACCAATTTTGGCATCAACCATAGTTTAAATATTGCATTAATTCAACTAATATAGTATAATTGCATGCCTGTACAAATACCTTGTCATGTAGGCACCTTGTCAATGTGTAATAGACTAGCTACCGTACTGTTCAACTCAGGAGCTACCCATTCCTTTGTTCATCCTATGTTTGCTGAGAAACTCCCAAACTCTCTTACACGCATGGATACATAGTTTAGTGTGCCTACACCTTTTGGGGTGATCATGAATTCAAATTATGAGTTGAAGAATTGTCCAATTGTATTAGATGAGAAGGAGTTGATGGTTGAACTTGTAGTATTAGACATCCAGGAATTAGATATTATTTTAGGGATGGACTGGCTATCGAAGTATCATGCCACTATCGACTGTTACAAGAAGAAGCTTATATTTAAGCCCCCTAATTAACCACAGTTTTGCTTTATTGCTTTAAGGTAAAGAACCATCCATTCAAATAATATCAATAATGAAGGCTCGTCAAATGATGAATAAGGATTGCACTACTTTCTTAGCTTTAATGATCAGGTATAAGTAAAGCTTACTATTAAACGAATCCCTGAGAATATCAGATGTGTTTTCAGATGATTTCCAGGGTTTACCACCAACAAGGGAGATTCATTTCGCCATCGACTTGGCACCGGGAACAACCCCTATTTTTAAGGCACCATATCATATGCTCCTACTGAACTTAAGCAATTGAAGGAGCAGTTACATGATCTCATGGATAAGGGTTTCATTCGACCTAGATTTTCACCATGTGCTCTTATTTTGTTCGTGAAGAAGAAGGATGAATCTATGAGGCTATGTATAGACTCTAGAAAGTTGAATAAAGTGACGATAACGAATAAGTATCCGTTACCCAAGATTGATGATTTGTTTGATTAGCTTTAGGGTGTTGGATACTTCTCAAAAATTGATATGCAACTTGGCTACCATCAATTGAGGGTTGGAGAAGAGGACATCCCGAAGACCGCCTTCCGTACTTGGGATGGACATTACGAGTTTTTAGTAATGCCTTTTGGGTTGACCAATGCTCTAGTAGCATTTATAGATTTGATGAATCGAATTTTTAAGAGTACTTGGATCCATTTGTCTTAGTTTTCATTGAAGGTATGTTAGTTTATTCATGATCCAGGAAAGAGCATAAAGAGCACTTGAGGATGGTGCTTTAGGTACTTAGGGCCAAGAAACTCTTTTCTAAATTCAAGTGTGAGTTTTGGCTGGACAATGTCCCATCTTAGAATATATTATGTCCAAGAAAGGTATTGCAATTGACCCGAATAAGATTGAGGTAGTTCAAAAATGGCTAGCACCTACCAATGTTGGAGAGGTTCACAACTTCTTTAGGTTAGCTGGCTACTATAGGAGGTTTGTTGAGGGATTTTCTAAAATTGCCTCACTTACGACCCAATTGGCTAGAAAGAACACGAAACCTCTATGCGGTCCAGATTATGAGCTCAGCTTTGAGGAATTAAATAAACAATTGACAACTGCTCTAGTCTTAACAATCCCTCAGGGTTGTGAGGGGTTTGTGATCTACAGTGATGCTTCAAAGAAAGGGTTGGGCTGTGCCTTGATGCAAAAATGGCAAAGTAATTGCTTATACCTCAAGGTAATTAAAGGAGTATGAGAAGAATTATCTGACTCATGATTTGGAATTGTCTAATATTGTCTTTGCAGTAAGGATTTGAAGACGCCATCTTTATATGGGAAGATGTGAGATATTCACCAATCATAAGAGTCTCAAATATTTCTAAACTCAGAAGAAGTTGAACATGAGACAATGATGATGGTTAAAGCTCGTGAAAGATTACAACTGCTTGATAAACTATCATCTCGACAAAGCTAATGTGGTAGCTATGCTTAGCAGGAAGAATCATCAAGTTGTGGCTGCTTCATGATTTTATCAAAAACTATTATTGGTAGATATTCAAAAGCTCGTGTTGGATATTGTTCCTCGAGGCACATCAGGCTGTTTTGCAGATATAACTCTTACACCCACTCTTCTTGATAGATAAAAACTTTGCAAGTGGAAGATCCTCTAGTATTGAAATGGCAAATTGAAGTTGCTGATGGGAAATGTTCAGATTTTGTGATCACCATTGATAGAGCTCATCGGTAGGGTGATAGGCTTGTGCTCCCTAATGATAAAGGGTTGAAGGAAGTGATTTTAAGGAAAGCTCATAATACCTCTTATTTGATTCATCCTGGAAGAACGAAGATGTATATGGACTTGAGAAAACATTTTTGGTGGATTGGAATGAGCCGCAATGTAGGAGACTTTGTCCAACATTATCGTACGTATCGGCAAGTTAAGGTTAAACATCAATAACCCTCAGGCCTTTTACAACCTCTTACGGTTCCGAAGTGGAAATGGGAACAAATCAGTATAGATTTCATGTTTGGATTGCCTAGAACAAGGAAGGATTATAATTCCATTTGGGTGATTGTAGACCGTCTTACAAAGTCAACACACTTTTTGCCGGTGAAGACTTCATATAATATGGAGAAGTATGTTGAATTATATTTGGCAGAAATTGTCAGACTTCATGGGGTTCGACTATCTATTATGTCGGATCATGATCCAAAATTTACTTCTTCGTTTTGGAARAGTCTACATAAGGCCATAGGTACTCAATTGAATTTTGCACGACTTTTCACCCACAGACAGGTGGACAGTCAAAAAGAAGGATTTGAATCCTGGAAGATAAGTTGAGAGCTTGTGTTATTGACTTTTAGGGCACTTGGGATGAATTTCGTCCCTTGGTGGAATTTTCTTATAACAATAGTTATTAGGCTACTATTGGTATGGCTCGTTATGAGGCACTCTATCGAAAGAAGTGGAGATCGCCAATTCATTAGGATGAGGTTGTAAAGACGAAACTTTTAAGCCCAGAAATAGTGCAGCAGACATTTTAGGCAGTTGAAAAGGTTTGCCAATGGATAAAAGCAGCTCAGAGCAGATAAAAGAGTTACGCTGATAGGAGAAGGAAGCCTTTGGAGTTTGTAGTTGGAGATAAATTCTTTCTAAAAGTGGCACCTATGAAAAGAGTTACGAGATCTGGGAAAGGGGAAGTTGAGCCCTCGATTGTCGGACTCTTTAAGATCCTCGAAAGCATGGGTGACTTAGCTTATCATGTTGCGTTGCCACCAACCCTRTTAGGGGTGCATAATGTGTTTAATGTCTCCATGCTAAGGAAATATGTTTCAGATCCCTCCCGTTTAGCTCTTCACGAGAACTTATCTTATGAAAGGCGCCAGTGAGAATCCTAGAAAGAGTAGAAAAAGTGTTGAGGAGGAATATGATAGCATATTAGTTAAGGTTCTTTGGAAGAATCATGCAGTTGAAGAGGCGACTTAGGATCGCGAGGATGAGATACGCACTAGTATGAACACCTTTTTGGTTTGCTCTAACTTYGAGCACGAAATTTATTTTGTGGGGTATGGTACTGTAACACTCATGATTAGTTTTTTTATTTTGACGAATTTTACATAATTATAGAATTTGTATACTAATTCACTATTTAACTTATTATCGTGATTGTTAATGTTTCACTTATTTTACAGCGGAAGGACTTGGAAATCATAACGATCGATGTGCCAATTAGAAAAGTGAATGATTTATTTCTCTTAATTATTATCCATATGTTGCATTATTGTGTGAGTTTGTCTTTTTGATAATGAAATTTTAGTACCTTAGTTTAATTCAAAGCTYATAGTTACTTGGTTGAATTAATTTGGGTATAGTCCACTAAAGCCCATTCTTTTTATCCAAAATCCTAAAGCTTTATTTCATTTTGGTCTTGGCCCAAAGGGAATCCTTAAACCTCAGCATAATTGGGTTTAACATGGCACAAGGTGTTTAATATGGCCAAAGTCAGAGTCAAAAAAGGAAAAAAAAAAAAGGAAAATCCTATCATTTCAACTGCCATTCTTCGCTTTGGTGTTGTTGAAAAAGGATAAGAAGAAAGAAGCCCCATTTCTTGACTTGGTGAGTTTGGGAGTTAGAGAGAGACAGAGAGAGAAGAAGAAAAAGAAGAAACTAGCCACCATATTTGAGTTTGTGCGTCTGGGAGTTAGGAGAAAAAAGGGAGATAAGGAATAAAGAAAAAGAAGAAGAAAAGCAATTGGGTTACAAACTCTGTAATTTAAGGTGAGTTGAACTTGAACAATTTCAATTGGTCAAAATCTTATACACGGCCTTTGACTGTTATTTATGGTCTGGATATACACTTTTGGTCCACTGTCCTTCATGCATTTCATTTGGTTTGTGAATCCGAAGCATTTGCATCCTTTTCATCTTATCATCTTGTTTTGGGTCTGTATTTCACTATTAATAGGACATCAAAGCGATGATTTGAAGTATTGAGAGACAGTTCAAATGCTAACATACATTGAGACTTCATAATCCAAGGTACTTCAATTTTGAAATAATAAAACTTTTAGTATGTCAGAAAAGGTGCTGTAATCCATTCAGTATGTTTTGTTTTAATATGGAAATCGAAYAGTAAAGGAAATTAATGTGAAGAGAACAAAACTAAAATAGCAGAATAAGTATTTGGGTAAAACATAGTTCAATACTATTGTATAAGAGCTTATTTGTGTCAGTTTTTTTGGCGTTATATTGGTTTTTAGTTGGTTATGGATTCAAGATTTGCTAAAGTGTATTTGTACATGGTTCTTAATAAATTGTAGTTGGTTTAAATCCTTTATTCTTTTTATTGTTGGGTTGTTTAGGTTCAGTATGAGTTAAAGGAATCTATTTCATTAAGTATGAAAATGAAATTGCTAGGAGACCAACGCTACAGCGCCAGCCAACCAACAAATGGCGGAAAAAAAAAAAAAAAGAGGAAAGGTGCTAGAAGGCCAGCCGGCAGCGTCACCTGAGCAGTGCTACGGCACCAACTGTCTAGTATTCTAGAGTTTTATTTTCACATTCTTAATACTATGAACGTCTATGATGGTTTTAAAATTCATTTCTTTTGGATGATTTACACTAGGATATTGTTTTCATAATGAAATTAGGGTAATATTTGGCACATTCATGTTGCGGGTAGTTAAGGCACTCCGTTTACAATTTAAAGTAAAAATTTATTCCAGTAAAGAGTTCGGGTAAGTAAACTTCCTTTTTCATTTTTTAATCAAATGAGAAATTTCTACTGTAAATATAATGTKAGTTTATGGTGTTCTTTCACGTAACTAAAATACTATTTGTTTACATGTTAAGACTGTAACTTTGTCATTGTTATATAAACATGTGTCTCATCATCATGTTGTAACAAAATTCCTACCTCTCTATCTATCTCTGAGATGTTTGGCGTTTCTTGGTTCTAATGAGCTTGGGCATAGGTTGTACAATCTGATACAACTTTCTTTTGGGCAAATTGAATGTTCATGATGTCAATATGGAAAAATGTGTTAAAGGATAAAGTTTTGAAATAAAATCTTAAATGTTGAATGAATCCTAAAATTTAGGAATTCGAAAAGGGTGTAAGCCTAGGCCGTGAAATCTGTGAGTAGGAGATGGGGAGCAGGGGACTGGTGCAACCAACTTAACCCTCTTTCTAGGGTGAACGAAAGTAAAGTTAACCTCTTTGTGAGGTGAATGTGAAGGAAATGTTAATCATTTGCGGAGCTACTGGTAGAAAACATATCTGATTTCAAATAATAGTTGCCCACTATAGAGCTTAATGGCTGCACAATACACTAAGTGAGCTCACGTTAGAAATGGTAGACTATGGTGGTTAGTTTTGTAACAATTGCTGTCTCCGATGGACATCTTTAGCAATGATAGGGACTCTTTTGTTTCCCTTCTTTTTTTCTTGGTTGATATTTGGGATGGGCTTGGGCAAGTGATTTTTTTCCTTGGGTAATTTTGGAGTTTCTATCAGTGGAGTTGRGCTTTGGTTTGGGGAAGTCAAGGGGTTTTTTTGCTAATGCTTGAATTGGGCTTGCGGCTGGCATTTTTTATGAACTTTGCTTCCTTTTTTTTTGCTTGACCCATACTTGCTTGGGCTTAGGCCTTTGCATCTCTTTTTCTTTGTTTTTGTTTCTAATGCTGCTTTTTCTAAACAAAATTTGAACTCTCTCTTGCTCTTTTTGCAATCCTTTTTTTTTTCCCTTTTTTTGCCATGTTTCTATTTCTAGTTTTGATTTTTAAATGTTTTTGAACTCCCTCTATTTTTCTTCTTTTTGCAGTCTTGTTTTTGGTTTTTGCTGCCCCCATTTTATTATCTTTTTTTTTTCTTGCATCTTTCTATCTCGTTCTTTTTTCTTGATAACTTTGACATCTCTTTTTTTAAACTCTTAATATACTTACCCTTTTGAATTTTTTTCAAATGTCATGCCATTCAAAATCCCTAGCAAATGGAGATCAAGAATTTTGAGAAGCAAAAGTCACATATCTTCATCTCAGACAATCGAAGGGGATCTCAATTCAAACCTATGACTTTGGATATTCTCTAGGCAGCAATGAAATAGTTAAATGCGGATCGATCTTCCAACGAGGTGAACTTCCACATTGATAGATGATCTTCATCATGCTCCAAGGAAGTAGTCGAGTCATCCTTTGTTTCATCAACCCAAAAAGTCCTACTGTTTTTGTCTTCAACTCATGATGCGAATATAAGCTCCAAAAATTTTTATCTTCCTTGTACAGATTGCAACATTGACCAAGATACTTGGAAGGCTCCTATTACGAACTTTGGTGAGACTACATACACACAGAACTACTAGAAGTGGCTAGAGACTATTCTCGTAAAACATAAGAAGCTTCTTTGAGACATAAAAATATATAATGATATTTACGCTTCCTTGTTCACATATGATCGCTATGACAATGTCATGCATGCCTTTTATGAGCTTTAGTAGCCCTCGATGAACATATTGCACACTTTGATTGACGAGTTATTCATTTCACTTTGGGACTTGAGGAGCCTCGGTGATCTTCCTATTCATGGCACATTTTACGATGAAGTGATCCCTCAAAGTTGCAAATTTCTTTTCTTTACTTTTGGAAGGCTTGTGAACGGCAACTGAGATGGAGTTTCCTTCAACAATTAGGTTCAATTTTGGTTTAAAGGACCAATTAGATACACACAGCCTCCTCCAAGACTATATAATAGGTGAACTGCAAAAAAGCCGAGGACATTGCATAATCCTACAGGCGTTGTGAATAGTATTTGTTTGACAATTGTGGAAGGGGAAAGTGAACCCTTCGATATACTCAATATTCCAAAAACTTTGAGATGGGAAGTATACTGTCTGCATTTTTTTCTTGTTGGATATGTAAATTTGATTTTTTAGGTAGAGAGATCAATTGCATTTGTCCTGGTGTCTTTAAGGTGGCGACCCTTGTGGCTTTCGGGCAGAAATTCTCACTAGCCATACCAACTTTGGCGAGTATCTACAATGGGTTGAGCAAGGTTACCCGGTCTCCATTTCTGAAGGAGTATCGTGCAACCTTCCTAATTCATTATGTGTACACGTGGATTCCTCAATATTTTGGCACCCACCAAGAGAGAAATAGCTGCACTTCATTTGCACATATGCTCAAGTTCCATGAAGAGAAGATTGCCAAATATTTCTCTCTTTCGGAGGCACATGCAATTTTCAGACGTGTGGATCCTTCTTCCATGAATTGTAACTATATGATTGGTGACTTTGAATGATTGTTGGCGGATGATGGCTCTCTATCACTGACTTAGTTTGATTACATTGTTAGTTACATTCTAACATTTTGACCCTTCGACAGGATACCATGTATTTAATAGAACCTTATAGGCTGCACAGATTCTACAAGTAATTTGGATTTTGTCAAGATGTTCCTGGTGACTTGAGGGAGAAATCCTATTTGCACACATTAGAATATGTGATTCGACTGTGGAAATTATCTACTCATTTTAAAACACGCTCCCTAGTTATACTTCCAGCGATGACATTAAAGCCACTTACTACTAAAGAATACAATACTTGTTGGAACTCTCGACTAAGTGGAATTGCAAGAATTTCTTCTAAGAGAAAGCGTATAGCAACTCCAGTCCTCTAAGACCTTCTTCTACTGGTGGCATTGGTGCTACTTCTAGAGAAGTTACAACACCTCTAACGAATATGATATTATTGCACATCCCTATAGTAAAATTTCAGTCTGGAGTTGTTGGTTCTTCTACAGTTGGCAAGCAAGTTAATACTCTTTCTAGTAAAAGCGGGACGGTGAGTGATACTGAGTGAGGTTGTCCATGGAATCGTCCTTTGAAGAAGGAGACATTGGATGGAGCTACTACTTTTTCTAGCCTTTTGTAAGGAGTACCTAGTTCGATTATGTCTTCCCAAGCTTTAGCACTTCATGTAAGTATATCACTCTTAACATTAATACTTTTAATTTTAGACTTCTTTTAACTCTTCATTTTTCACAGTTAGGGACATTTGAAGGTTCTTTGCAGATGGATGAAATCCCTCTTCTTACGGACGAGATATATGGCTGCTCGCCTGAAATCAAATTGTGCCATAATGATGACGATACGACTGAATCCCCTATAACCGATATGCCATTAACTAGCAACCCTGTTGGCGAACCAATTAGCACACCTTTGAAGTTAAGTGGACATGGTCCATCTCTTCATTCATGCAATGAAAGGGCTATGCCTTCTCAAAGGCAATCTATTGCTACCGCCGTTTTTGAATTCCACGGAGTTGATATTATAAAGACTACCAAACTTCAATATCTTCAACTCTTGTGGTGCCAAATTTTTTAAAAGCTTACCCTAACACCAAATTAATCCATTTCTGGTATTGAAGAAGAAGTGTTGATAGTATTAATGGATCATGAAGATGAGTTCCATTCATTTTTTGACCTTCAAGGAGTCTTTGGTTGACCTTTTTGAAGGAGCTCGTAAATACGACTCTTTAAGGTCCTCTGCCATGTGACTTGATAACTAAGAAGGTGCATTTTCAGTCTCTTTCTAGAGCCAAATTGCAACTCATGGAATCCGAGATGAGCAAACAGATGACATCTGTGAAGATTGACAACTTGTAAGAGGTACTTGATGCTTTTGAGGGGAAAAAAAGGGAACTCCAAGCCCAACTTAATGCCATGGAGAGATATCAACAAGAAGTGTCCATGTGCATCCATGAAAACAAAGAAGAGTTGAAGAAGGTGGAAGTCGTTTGCTTTATCAAGAAAGAAGAGGTTGCTACCATCGAAAATATCTCTTTTCAAACTAATGAGACTATGAAGAATTTGGAAGATATGAAGGAGCTCCTTRAAGCAAGCAAGCAAGAGATGATAAACTTTAAGTTCATTATTTTAATGCCCACTACTTAAATATTAGTATATATATAAGGAATAAATAAAGTATGAATTCCTTCTTCTATTGCTCCTTCTCTTTTTCTTTTACCTTGTTTTTTTAATTGTTTCTTTTTTTTTTATTTACAAACTATTTACTTAATTAAAGACTATCTAATTTGTTATGTTATGACTAAACTCAGAAATTAACTTCCATGTTACCTGCATATCCTTTGAAAAGGAATCAAGTCACAAAGTAGTTCAAGAGTGTCAAAGAATTTATAGGGAGATTCGTACACAGTTTAAACTCTTRCGCACCAGGAATAACCATTTTTACTAACTTGGAGTTATTAGGGCGTTTTAGCAGTTTTACCATATGCGATGCATTTAGTGGTTGTTTTTGCTATTTTAGCTCGTGTAGGCTAGGAGAGTCCATTTGTACCAACTTGGAATATTGGAGCATTTTAGCAATTTTACCACGTGCAACACCCTTGGTGATAGTTTTTTGGAGGTTTAGCTCGTGCAAGCTAGGAGCACCTTGCAGTTTAGGCACATGCAATTGAGAAGTGTCTTGAATTTTATTGAGGCATTTTGACAATTTTAAATTTTATCAAGGAGTACATGTAGTTTTTAGACTCGTACACTAAGGAGCATATTGTAATTTATGCATAGTAACGCTTCAAATACTTACCATTGGTGGAGTCAACAAGTTTGTATGAACAACTAAGATATACTTCCTGCACAACATATGAATCATCCCATTTTACTGCGAGCTTCTTTATCTTTTGAGGGTATATGATTAGCCTTTGAATGGGGAGCACCATATCACCAACTTGAAAAGAACAATGACGAACTTTTATGTTGAAGGCTCTGGAGATGCATGCTTGATAACACTCCAAACATTGTTGCACTTCCAATCTTCTTTTATTGAGTGTTTCTAACTCTTCAAGACGTAAACACACATTTTTTTTTTCTTTGAGTCCTTGGATAGCTATCCTTAACAAATGTAATTGACACTCAAGAGAAAGAACTATTTTGATACCATAAACCAATACATATGGTGTAACTTGTGTTGAAGTCCAAAATATTATTTGATACGCCCACAGAACTTCTCCAATTATTAGATGTTAATCTTTTTTTAACCTGTTGATAACTTTCTTTAAAAAATTACAAAGAGTCCTGTTAAAGGCTTCGATTAATTCATTAGCAGCTGCATAATATATCGAAGAGTTATATGAAAGAATTGTATTGCCTGAAGTTGAATTTTCCACAAAGTCTAATCATTCGCCAATTACTTTCATAAGATTACTAGAGATTTTAGTTTCACATATAAATAAAATAGCGGGATCTTCAGATTGAATACAATGTGTAAGCACGTTAATTGTATAAGGGTTCCTAAGCCCCAACAATTCCAAATAAAAAGTTTCATTGCTGCCGATGGGGATGCTCAGCAACCTTTGTCGATGAAAGAGAATAACAATGACAAACTAAGGTGGCATCCGGATACATGAGAAACAATATCTTGTAAAGAATGAGCAGCTTCTCTGGACCATTTTGAAGTGTCATGATCTGTGGAAAAAGAGAAAGCAAAAGACCTTCTTTCATGAAGCTCTTGGGCCCCTTCCTTAGGCTAGATAAAGATTATGTTAAATTAGATTGTGCTTTAGGCTGGACTTGAAGCATATGATCTGTAATGTCCTGGGTCATCTGGGCCACATCTAATTAGGTCTATAGTACTCTCTCCATCCGGTTCGGAACCTCTAGTAGTTTTAGCAGCCAAATTTGCAGAAGTTTCTCGTTTTTTGGCAATGATGGATCTGTGGGGTTTGGTGGATTGTCAGACGCTATTAAGGCCCTGTGGTCATCCGTGGCCAAAGTAGTATGGAAGTGTGGCTCTAGGGCTTGTGTAATGCAGGAAGTGACAGTAGATGGACGGGGTGTCTCGGGACTCTCCGTCTGTATTATCAGCGTGCATAGCAGAGGGCTCAGTATCTCAAGGAATGATGGCTGGCAGTGGCAATGGTAATCGTAGTGGCGAAAAAGATGAACTCATAGGAGAAACGAGTACTTACTTCTCTTGCGGAGCATGCAACCACGTACCATATTGAAAACTTTGTCTAACCTCCTCTGTAATTTGCTGACCCTTCCCTTCAGGGCAAGTGACCCAATTGATCACTTTGATAACCGATAAATGATAGTCATTCACAGCATAATAGATTTGTATGAATATGCATATAGAAGGAAGACTGATCTTAATAATGATGGACGTGGTGTCTCGGGACTCTCACCTGTGACGTCAACATGCATAGCAGAAGGCTCACCACCTCGAGGAATTATGGCCGGGAGTGGCAATGGTACTGGTGGTGGCGAAAAAGATGAACTCATAGGAGAAACAAGTACTGACCTCCCTTGCGGAACATGCATTCACATACCATATTGAAAACTTGGGCTAACCTCCTCCGTAATTTCGCTGACCCTTCACTTCCCAGCAAACAGCGTTATTGTGACTCAATTGACCACATCGATAACAAATAAATGACAGTCATTCATAGCATAATAGACCTGTATGAATATGCACAGAAGGAAGACTGATCTTAATAACACGGCAATGAGGGGGAGTAATATTCAACGAAAATTTGAGACGGAAAAAAAATGCTCAATCTGATATGTGTTGTCAAAGTTGTATATCCGATGCCTCAAAAGATTGAGATGCCAATTGTCGACCAACTTCAACCGTAAAAGCTTCCATTGGTACCTCATGAACTTGCACACAGAAACAAGAGCAGTGTAATTCTTCATCATGAATTGGAGGTGCGTGGCGCCAGGGAATAAGTACCAAAATGGAGTTCTGATAACACCATGGCCACGTCCCAAAATGGAGTGTGTAGATGAAGTACCAGGGAACAAGATTTGCAACAATTTATCAGGTGTTTGTGTTACTTGAAGAGTTTCAATTTTCCAGGCTTTTGCCATTACAGTGTGCAGAGTAGGGAGTGAGAAATGTTTTGTAGCGAAGGGTCATCCCAGGCAGCTAGAGGCACAAGCTTGTAGATCAGAACAAATCTCTTCTTCTTGGATTTCTACCATGGATTCTTAGGTGGGGCTAAGGGTCAAGCTTGAAGTTTAGTGAGAAGATTTGATTCAATGGAAATGTGGAAATTGAGGAGGGGAGATAGAGATGCAAAAGCACAATGGAAATTACTGGGTCAAGAGAGAGTAGCACAACTTAACCGTACAGGGACGATGTTTTTTAATATTTGGAGCATTGAAAGTTGATGTTGTTTACCCAAACCACCAGTTATGCTTAGAATGCTTGATGATGCATTGAATACTATTTGAGCAGCTATAGTATCTTCTGCAGACGTTCTATAATAATTTAATTAGACCCATTGCTTAATATCCCCGCAACTTACTCCTAAACTTTAAAGCTTCATCTTTTAGCTACAAATAAGTTAATATTGATTTGTTCTCCTAAACTTTTTTATCTAGTGTTTATCTTAAAAGTAATTGAAAAAGCTGATTTCCGAAAGCAGGTTATAGGGTGCTCTTTTTGTTTGCAAGCTTCTACTTTTAGAAATTTTTGGATAAAAATACCTTATTACGCTATTAATTATTTACAAGGCTACCACTAAAATTAGAAGTCGCTGAAAAAATTTCTCTCTACTTCTTCAATCACCCTTCGTGCCGTTGTTATGTCATCCTTCACCGCTAAGCCACACTATAGCTTAGTTTCTATATCCCTATCTCGATTTGCTTCAGATTTAAGATTTGGACATTCGAGAGTTTCATCCTTTCTAAGGTAATTTTTTCATTCTTTGTAGCATTTTCCTTGATTAGGTAATCCTCGTTTGATTTGTTCATTTTTACACCATTGCAAAGTAAGTAGGTCTCTTTGTTGAAAGTTTCACTTCAACTAAGTCTCACTTTTAATTAAGTTTCACTTTCCAGCTGAATGATAAATTAGCTATTCCCAAGATTGACACCTTAAAACTTTTGTAGCACCTTAAAACTTTTGTAGCTATGTTGGTTGGAATGTGAATGTGTCTATTGAATAAAGGCTTGTCTCTTTGAATAGAAAAAGGTGTCTATTGGACAAGGCGCTTGACTTGTTTGTTCAATTTACAACCATTGAGACTAAATGACAAAATCCCAACACATGAATCTATTTGTAAAATGAATTCTGGAATATTATAAATAGAACTCCTGCAAAATTGGAAAGTTTCATTCATTATTCAACATTCTATTATCTCTCTTTCTTCTTAGCTTTGATATGAATCTCTTCTACATTCTTCCATTTGAGAATTTGATCTTTTCATCTTAAGAGAGTACAATATGCTTTTCGATTAGCTGTTTCTTTTGATTTGAAGTGCTTCTATTGCGAGAAATGATTGTTGTATCTTGGAGGTGCTGGGGCTTAATCTATTGCGATTAAACCAGCACAAAGCAAGTACACATGGTCAAAAAGTAATAGGTGTGAATAGGATGTCGATCTCATGAGGATAGTTAAATGAGAGGAAAATTGTGGAAACTTTGTACCAAAAAGATAAAAATATTGTAGTAATAAAGGGTGACAGTTAACAGGGATGACTGAATAAGTAAATGACTTAAAGCGAGTAAATAAAGGTAAATTGACTGAAGTAAGTATAAATGAAAGTAAGACAAAAGGCAGTAAAATTTAGTGGCATAACTTAGGAGTTAAAGTCAGTTTTGGAGGCTATAGCACCAATGAGTAGTCTCATGTAATGTCTTATATGAAGTTATTCGTATTGCAATTGTAGGAGATGTAGGGAGACCATGCCATATTTCAATGGTAATCTTCCTAACAAGTCCTTAATGTTGTAGGACACTTCTCTCATGAGAATTTTCCTTTTCTATACCAAGTACTAGAATGATGTAGCAACAAGTTACTTAAAGGTCTTAAAGATTGTTATTCCTTAAACCTTACTAGCTATTTTGCATATTTCACTCAGTACATAAACCATATGACTATAGCCATGATACTTAGTTAGTTTTTCTTTTTTTTTTTTAATCAATATTGAGTTTCAAAAATAGATAGGTTCGGATTATGGCTTCCTAACCCTAATCAAATACCTTCAACCTCTCAAAGAGGACCCTCAACATAGACTTAAACAACCTTGATCTTGAGTTTCAGCTTTATCAAGTTGTTCACTTGTGAAATGGTTATTAGAAATATAGCTATTCTAGAAGAATAGATTCAGAACCGACAAAGAACTCTTGATGAATTGCCAAAGCTGAAAAAACTCACATTAAACCGTAAGAAAGCTTTTGAATAGAACTAAAGATGGATTACACTATAAGAGAGGTGATTTTCATCCCTTTTCTTAACTCTAATTACAAATGAAATATAAGCAAACTAAAATAGCTCCTTCTGTCGAAGAGAACCTTAGCTTAGGCTGAGAACTAATTTCTAATTCCTAAGAAAAGTTAGCTCTCTTTATGCTTGTAGTGTTGTTCTTTATATAGAGCCCGAAATGTAGCTGAATTGGCAATTGCTATAGCATTCCTCTTTGAAAGCTCAGTGCTGACCCAGCAAATATTCATCTTGTAGTGCATATTTCGGGTAATATGGTCCTCAATACTTTTCTTCTGTCTGGCCATTTTGGGTAAACTTCGGAAGCAGACCACCTTCTTGAAGTCATTTTCACAGGGACTCATTAAATGCATGGATTTGTGTTGCTTTATTGGAAGATGCACCTCAGACCTATTCCTCAAAATTATGAATGTTGTAGCATTCTTGTTATCCTACAAAACTTTATTAAAGATCAAGCTTTTTAGGTTTCAAATAGCCTGTTTTGCATTCTTAAATGTATATCAATAGAAAGAGCATAATTGAGGCTACAAACCAAGATAATTTACATAAATTCATAAAGACTCAGTCAAAGTTCGAAAAAAATGGGGATCAAAATAGGGATTTTATCAACTATTATAACTCCCCCAAACTTAAATCATTGCTTGTCCTCGAGCAGTGCTATAGCATTATATCCATACTTAGATAACTTTCTTGCATTCGTTATGCAGCAAAGACAGTCAGGTAACCAGCAAAATTTTGAAACATCAAAGGGATCAAGTAAAAGGTGTTTGAAGAGAGGCCAATAATTAAATTAGGTAAAACTCATCAATCATTCTACCATSTTGTAAATCATTGAGTTTATTGTTAGTAGCAACAAATTCATCTAACAAAATTTCATTTAGAAAACTTTTGATGCAAAAGAGCCTAATCACGGGAAATTCAAAAATTAAGAGCAAAAGGGTGGTGCTTTCCATTAGCATGATTTTTTCAATAGGTATTCTCTTGTGTCACAAATGTAGTTTTTACACAAAGGCATACATGGATAACATGAGTGCCTCTGGTTACTTAGCATCTATCACAACTTACAAATTGCTATAGCATACTCTTATCTCATTCCCCTTTTGACGAAAAAGCATACATGGGTAACCTGACTGTCTTTAGTTACTTWGGTACTAAAAATAGTGGAATAGTTTTTCAATTAAGGCTCCTTTTATTTTCCCCAAAACTTATTCAAAAATTATTTCCAAATGTAGCTCAAAGCAACAATAATTTTCGTAAAAATTTCTCAACTCCAAATTCAATGCTCAAAACTCTCTTTTACTAAACTGTAACAAATTRCTAGTTTAAAAAGAAAAAGAAACTTTTGCACAGCCAAAATAATATTAACACCTTAACACTCCAAGTCATTTATCAAAGTGCAAAAATTTCCTTAGGCAAGCTATCACAACTAGTTCAATCAAGCATATCAAGTGAAACAAATATTTGTTATAGCAAAGAAGATTCATAGCATGATAAACTGAACTAAAATACCAAAATACCAAATATTCAAAATAAAAAATAAACAAAATGATAAAGAGAAATATTCAAAAACCAAAAAAA
The DNA here is from genome assembly GCA_001752375.1 of Rhazya stricta. Taxonomy (NCBI): domain Eukaryota; kingdom Viridiplantae; phylum Streptophyta; class Magnoliopsida; order Gentianales; family Apocynaceae; genus Rhazya; species Rhazya stricta. The sequence goes on along the minus strand of MEJB01000014.1, from coordinate 1,216,065 downwards.
TTTAAAAATATTGTTCAAACTTCTTCCTAAGCTTCACTTAATTTTTCAGAAAAGAGGGCTTACACATCCCTTTGGGTAGATCAGTAGGCAAGCTTGGCCTTGCTATGCTGTAGGGGTCTTAGCATCCTCATCAATCTTCTCAGCATTAGATTTTGGTAGCAGTTCAGTGAGGAAGATTGGATGGAGCGTATGTTCATCGCCTTCAACATCTTGGTCATATTTAGCCAGTCCACGACATCCCTTTTTTCCACATAAGCCCAGAACTTGACCATTTGCTACTTCAGTTGATTTTGAAATGTTGCAGCATCATTAATATCTCCTTAACTTCCACAAATTGCTACTTTGCTACCTGATGGTTTTAGTCGGAATAGGCTCATGCTCCTTAATCTCCAGGACTTYATCATCATCATCATTTGTCGGCTTATCTTCTCCCTTCTCAGACACATATTCTGATTCTGATTCTTTCTCAGCCTCCTTCTCAACTTCTGATACTTTAGTGTCATATTGTTCCTCCAGCATCAACTCAGCAATAGTAGCCTTCTTTTTCCTTGTGGTGGGGTGAGATGCATCTCCTATTTTTTTTTACATATCCTTGCTATGGCTGGCTCCTTGATGGGGCAATGTTTTTTATTGTCTCTTCATCTGTATTTATCAAGACTTCTGCTTGTTGGCATAGCAGAGTTATGAGGGAAGGAAAGAAAAGCGCAAGCAAGCATCTCAGTATAGATAATCTGACAAACATTGATAAATTTCCCAGTAAGAATTGAACACAAAAGCATTATACGTTCATGTGAGATTTTATAATCATAGGTTGTGGGGTGAGGCGAGATTTAAGGAAATGATACCAGATTTTTGCTAAAGGGATGAGTGAGGACCTCAAAATCGTCCTTGCTCCAGTGCTGATACACTCCATTCTTTTCCCTCCACTATAAGAGTTTTCAAGATTTCTTCATTTAGGTCAACTTCAAGGACCATCTTCTCGTGTTTGGATTTTCTATCAACGAGCCCGTAGGCCTTGTTCACAGTCTTTGACCCCATTTTCATTGCTACTCCTCTTACCATGATAGTTCCTTCTTTTATATCTCCCAAACTAGTGTAAAATTCCCTTACCAAGTTTAGGTAAGGGTCTTCTGGATGTTGTGCAAACTTCTCCTATTTGTGATAAGAGATGCCTTTCTTGACATTTAACGATTTTCCTAGCATCTTTGGTAAAAATGAAACCTTTTTCCACTGGCAGAATTTTTTTTCTTGAAGACGTCATCGTACCTCTTCTCTGCTTCACCGGTTATGAACCTCGACAGAGGGGATAGTTTCTTTGGGGTGGTAGCCAGTTTGCACACCATTGTTGAGGAATCTGTTATTTTGCTATAAATCTTCTTCTTTCTCTCAATCATTTTTGTTGTGCAAACTCTTCTAGCTGATTTATTCTCTTATTCAAACTCAATGTTATCTTTTCATTAGACCTGACGGTTCAAGATTTCCCTCTTTATGCTATTTTCATTATAGCTTTTGAGTTCCAAGAAAAACAATGGCTGGATGGGAGTCTAATCTGGGCTTTCCTTTCTGACAATGAATGGCATGCCGCCACCTATCTGCTTTTCTACTGAATCAAACAATTCTTGGTTATATGGCAATTCCTTGGCCTTTCATCTCCTTTTTCTATTTTACAAATTTTCCTTTTCTTCTTTTACAAATTTTCCTTTTCTCTACAAAAAATTCATTAAAATGGTGAAGTTGAATACTATCCTTCAAAAGTTAGTGAAATTAAGGATGAGTAAGAATCAAAATAAAACAAATTAACAAAACAAAAACTAAGAATTGCCTCCCTTTAGAGCTTAGCTTACTGTCCTCAGCTTGACTTTGCTATAGCATCCTTCATCATGCATTGCTACGTGTTAAGAAAGTCCTTTCTCCTTTTTGTTCACTAGCTTCATAATGCTTAAATGTCTAACCATTGACTTGGAACGTTTCTCCATTCCTTTCATCTTTCAATCCCACTACCCCCATAAAGGTGTACTTTGATGACCTCAAAAGGTCTTGACCAATGAGACTTTAACTTTCTAGGGAATAATTTTAACCTAGAGTTATATAACAAAACTTGCTCCTTCCTAGAATTCCCTTTTTAATCTTCTAATCATGTCATCTCTTGGTCTTTTCCTTGTAGTCTTGCACTCTCATATGCAACATTTTTTAATTTATCCATCTCATTAAGTTGTAGCATTTCGTGTTGACCAACTTATTTCATGCTTTGTGCTCCAATTCAAATGGTAAACAAGCCTTCCCATAGATTAATCAAAATGGAACATTCCCAATGGTGTCTTCGAGGCTGTTCTATAAGCCTATAATGCCTCATCCAATCTTTGAGACCAATCTTTTTTGTTTAGACTAACATTTTTTTCCAAAATCCTTTTGATTTTACTATTTGAAACTTCTGTTTGCCCACTTGTCTAAAAATAATATGCCRTAGCAAATTTATGCCTCACCCTGTACTTTGCAAGAACTTCTTCCATCATCCTGGTGCAGAAATGTATGTCTTCATCACTAATCAAAGCCCTTGGTGTACTAAATCATGCAAAAATGTTCTTTTGAAGGAATTTGACCACTGCTATAGCATCATTGGTTGGCAATCCTATAGCTTTGATCCATTTGGACATATAACTGACAGGTACCAAAATATAGGTTTTCCCAAAGGAGTTGGGAAAGGGTCCCATGAAATCTATTCCTCACATCAAAAAGCTCAACTTCCAAAATGTTAGCCAATGGAATTTCATGCCTTTGGGAAATATTTCCTACTCATTGGTATCTATCACAAGACTTAACATGATCATAAGCATTTTAAACAACGAAGGCCAAAATAACCAGTTTGAAGTACCTTAGCAGCAATTCTAGTTCCTCCAAAGTGTCCTCCATAAATTGCGGTGTGACAATGCTGTAGTATACTTTGGATTTCCTTATCAGCAATACATCTCCTCATGATTTGATCTGCACAAAGCTTGTATAGAAATGGTTCATCCGAATAGTAATACTTCACGTCACGCATGAATTTCCCCAACTGTTGCTTACTCAGTCCAGGAGATTTGATCCCACCGACTAGGAAGTTGATAATRTCGGCGTATCATGGTGTTGTATCTTTTGAGATAGTAAGAATTTGTTCATTAGGGAATGATTCAATGATTTTCACTTTGGGATCTTGTTCTTCTTTTTCCAATCTAGGCAAATCATTCGATACTTGATTCTTAGTTCCCTTTTTATCTTTAATCTCCAAATCAAACTCTGGTAGCAATAATATCCACCAGACGAGTCTTGGTTTAGCATCCATTTCTAAGACCAAATATTTGATTATTAAGTGGTCTGTGCACAAAATCACTTTTGTTCCGATCAAATAGGCTTGAAATTTCTCAAGGGCAAACACTACCGCAAGAAATTCTTTCTCTGTTGTTGTGTAATTTTGTTGTGCTTCATTGATTTGCTTGCATAGGAAATAGGATGAAAACRTTTTTTCTTTCTTTGCCTGAGTACTACTCCTACTGCATAATCACTTACATTGCACATTAGGTCAAATGATAATGTCCAGTCCAGTGTTATTATGATAGGAGCGAAAACTAATACCTTTTTGAGCTGTTCAAATAATTTGCTACAACAATCATCAAAATTGAATGGCATGTTGTGCTGTCGCAGAGTGCAAAAGGGTTTTGAAATCTTTGAGATATCCTTGATGAATCTTCTGGGAAAAAACGGCATGCCCAAGAGAACTCCTGACTCATTTCACATTGGATAGTGGGCACAATTTCTGAATAACTTCAATTTTTGCTTTATCAACCTCCATTCCTTCCTTTGAAATTCGACGTCATAATACAATAACTTTTTGAACCATGAAGAGTAATTTTTCCCAATTCAATATCAAGTTGGTTTTTTCACATCTGATCAGCAATTTTTCAAGATTGTCTAGGCATTCCTCAAATGTTTCTCAAAAAGCTGAGAAGTCATCCATAAAGACTTCCAAAGTCTTTTCTACCATATCTGTGAAAATTCCATCATGCACATTTTAAATGTGCTGGAGCATTACAGAGCCTAAAGCGCATCATTCAAAAAGCAAACGTTCCATATAGACAGGTAAATGTGGTTTACTCTTGATCTTCTGGTGCTATAGCAATCTGATTGTATCCAAAGTATCCATCTAGGAAGCAGTAGTATTCTTTCACGGAAAGCCTATTGAGCATCTAGTCCATGAAGGGAAGAGGAAAATGATCCTTTCTTGTAGCATTGCTGAGCTTCCGGTAATCGTTACATACTGTAATACCCGAAATTTTTCCTTTATCAATTTTGTTTGATTTTACGTGAAATTGTGTGCCAACTAGGGTTAAAAATTTTATATGTGATTAATATCTTGAAATCRCACATTTAATAAGTACAAAAATATTGTCCGTGTCAGATAAGAGTCATTTGTTGGTTAAAGRCTCGACTCGGGGGCCTATTTATTTCTTAGTCAAAAGTTAGGCTTTTATCGAAAGGAAACTCATTATATTTAATTTAAGGATTTTAGGTTAGATTTGGATGGGAAGGCCCGAAGGGTTTGGGTTATAGCCCAAGATATGAAATTTAAAAATAATGTGATACTTGATAATATGAGAACTAAATATGGATTTATAATTGATAAGGACATTCTTGGATTAAACACATAATATCCAAATTGGAACGATCGAACTAAGTAGACTTCCTTTTTGTAAACATAACTAGGTCTTTTCGAGGCCTTACGCTGAGAACGATTGAAGGAGTTCACTTCACAATTTAAGTAAGAACCCATTATCATAAGGGACTCCAGGTAAGTAATCTTCACATCTCATTAACATTATGAATGAATGTAACTCAACTCTTTTAGTTGCTCTAATATGTTGTGTATGGGATTGTGTGTTGATRTGTGTAAATTGTGTGGAATGTTACATGTGTTCATATCTTGTATTACTTTTATGTCCAATGATATGTTATCATGTTTCATATTTTGTACTATTTGTCGAATGATATGTTATATACAGTTGTATGCATTCATGTCATGAGCATGTAGTTAGAATTCTACATCACTTCTGGCATGAGCTATTCAAACATTTAGAAAATGAATGGTTTAGGAAATGGAATTTTAAAGGCAAATGTTAAAGTTTTGAAAATGTTAAATTTTTCAGAAAGGAGTGTAAACCTAGCCATGAAGGATGTGAGTGGGAAATAGGGCGTGGGGGACCCGCGCACCTGACCCTAACCTCGGGGAGGGTAGGTAATGATTCACCTCGGGGAGATGAAGAGATAAAAGAACGTTAACCGCTTTACGGTACTAACGGTAGGAATGAAATCGAGTTCCAAATAAGATGGCCCATTGCAKARCCTAATGGCTAGGCATTACACTCTAGTGAGCCTTTAGCCAACGGTAACTCGTATTTGATAAGTACAATATTTTTGCATCTATTAAACRTGCGATAAAAATATTAATTATATAAAATGTCCAATCCTAGTTGGCATACAAATTTCACGTAAAATTCAAACAATTTATAAAGGAAATTTTGGGATGTTACAATACCCCACCCCATAAAATAAATTTCRTCCTCGAAATTTAGTACTCAGCGAACAAGTGTGAGTACTTATCACGCATTTCCTCTTCTCGTTCCCACGTAGCCTCCTCAACTGTATGATTCTTCCAGAGGACTTTTACTACGGTATTGCTTTCCTTCTCAAGACTTTTTCTTCCCTTTCAAGTATTTCCACCGGTACTTCTTCATAGGAAAGATCATCGTGAAGGTCCAATGTTTCATAACTCAGAATGTGGGAGGGGTCCGGGATATATTTCCTTAACATGAAAATATGAAATACATCATGCACATCTGATAGGGTCGGTGGTAAGGCAATCCGATAGGCTAAGTTGCCCACCCTTTCGAGGATCTCAAAAGGTCCAACGAAACGAGGGCTCAACTTTTCCTTCTTCCCAAACCTCATAATTCCCTTCATAGGTGCTATCTTTAGGAAGACCTTGTCCCCTACTTTGAATTCCAATGGCTTCCTCCTCCTATCCGCATAACTCTTCTGTCTATTCTAAGCAGTTTTCATCCGTTGGCGAATCCTTTCAACTACTTTTGCAGTGTGCTGCACTGTCTCAGGGCCCAACAATTTCCTCTCACCCACTTCATCCCAATGAATTGGCGACCGACACTTTATTCTGTAAAGCGCTTCATAAGGGGCCATACTAATGGTAGCCTGATAGCTGTTGTTGTACGAAAATTCCACTAATGGTAGAAATTCATCCCAAGTTCCTTGAAAGTCATTTACACAAGCCCTCAACATATCTTCTAGGATTTGATTTGTCCTCTCGATCTATCCGTCAGTTTGTGGGTGAAAAGTAGTACTAAAATTTAGTCGTGTACCCATAGCCTTGTGCAAACTCTTCCAAAATGTAGAAGTGAACCTTAGGTCACGATCAGACACAATAGATAGTGGGAATCCKTGTAGCCTGACAATCTCAGCCACGTACAACTCTGCATATTTTTCCATGCTATAAGTAGTCTTAACTGACAGAAAGTGTGCTGACTTCGTAAGACGATCCACAATTACCCAGATAGCATTAGGCCCTTTTTTCGTCCTAGGCAACCCATACTATGAAATTCATGCCAATGTGTTCCCATTTCCATTCTGGGATCATAACGGGTTGCAGGAGACCAGAGAGTCGTTGATGTTCAGCCTTTACTTGTTGGCAAGTGAGACATCGCTGAACAAACTTCGCTACATCACGGCTCATGCTAACTCACCAAAAATGCTTCCTCAAATCTCGGTACATCTTTGTACTTCCTGGGTAGACTGAATAGGGCGTACTGTGAGCTTCTCTCAAAATTTCTTCCTTTAAACCCTTATCATTCGGAACCACAAGTCTGTCGCCATACCGTAAGGCTCTATCAACTGTGATTACGAAGTTTGAACGTTTCCCGTCCGCAACTTCGATACGCCATTTCAACAATAGGGGGTCCTCCATCTGTGCATCCTTAATTCTCTCAAGAAGAGTGAGTGTAAGAGTCATATTTGCTAAATAACTTGATAAGTCTTGCGACACCATTTCCAAGTCGAACTTCCAAATCTCTGCCCCCAACGGTTTTTCACAGACTCGTAAAGAAGCTATGGCTCCATGATTCAACCTGCTAAGTGCATCAGCCACTACATTAGCCTTACCTGAATGATAGTTTATCACGCAATCATAGTCTTTCACGAGTTCCAACCATCGTCGTTGCCTCATATTCAGCTTCTTCTGGGTGAAGAAGTATTTGAGACTCTTATGGTCGGTGAAAATCTCGCACCTTGTTCCATACAAGTAATGCCTCCAAATCTTCAACGCAAACACAACGGCAGCCAATTCCAAATCATGCGTTGGATAGTTCTTCTCATACTCCTTCAATTGTCTTGAAGCATAAGCAATCACCTTACCATGCTGCATCAAGACACAACCCAAACCTTTCATTGAGGCATCACTATAAATTACGAATCCTTTACAACCTTGTGGAATGGTCGAGACGGGAGCAAATGTCAGCCGTTTCTTCAGCTCTTCAAAGCTACGCTCACAATCCTCATTCCACAGAAATCTTGTGTCCTTCTTGGTCAACTGGGTCAAAGGAGAAGCAATTTTGGAAAATCCTTCCACAATCTCCAATAGTAACCAGCTAACTCAAGGAAACTATGAATCTCTCCAACGTTGGTTGGTGTCGACTATCGTTGAACCATTTCAATTTACTTGGATCCATCGCAATGCCTTCCTTGGACACAATATGTCCTAGAAATGGCACGCTATCAAGTCAGAATTCACATTTCTCAAACTTCGCAAAGAATTCTCGAATCTAAGAATTTGAAGTACTTTCCTCAAATGCTCTTCATGTTCTTCCTTAGATYGAGAATACACCAATATATCATCGATGAATACTATGACGAACTGATCCAAATATTCCTTGAAGATTCGATTCATCAAATTCATAAATGTAACAGGTGCATTAGATAACCTGTATAACATTGCCATAAATTCGTAGTGCCCATATCGAGTCCGAAATGCGACCTTGGGAATGTCCTCATTTCGAACCCTCAACTGATGGTAGCCAGACCATACGTCACTCTTGGAAAAATATCCCGCTCTTGAAATTGATCAAATAGATCATCGATAACGCGTACTTATTCCTTATCGTCGCCTTATTCATCTTTCTATGGTCTATGCATAATCTCATCAATTCATCCTCTTTCTTCACAACTGTACAAGTGTACCCCATTGAGAAAATTAGGTACATGATCATTAATTCCACTAGTATGACTAGTTTTCCAACTACACATCAAAATATTCTTGAAATATTAAGAGAATAGTAGATACCCCATGGTATGTTAACTTTCCGCAATAGTTCATATTTTGACCTTTTTATAATTCTAGAAGATCCACATACCAAATTTTGTATTGATAAACTTACATACATCATCACATTCTTAAATTGCGCTAGATCCAACCTACCACATTTATTCCAATGAATTCTTATTCCTTTCCTCAAAACATCTTAATTTCCTCAATCACAATTAAAAATTAGATCAACTTCTTAAAGAAGAAATTTAACAATCTCCAAACAAAATAAGAATTTAATACAATGATCTTCTYGTCAAAACCAAAGCCATCAAAAGCCAAAAATCGAAACCTTATAGTCCGAAATCAAATCACAAATTTATTCCTAATTCCCTTCAACATCTCGAAATCTAAAAGACATAGCATTTACTTTTCCTTATGCAAAATATTTTGTTTAAAGAACTATACCATCCAATATTAAACCTACTCAAATTGATCGACAAATTCCTTGAGCATTGTCAAAAGAATTTYAATATCTTACTTATCAAAGATTATCCATCAACCCAACAATCATCTTATAACTGCCAACAATTTTCTCAACAAGACATTCTTACATCTTAAGTGTTCAAACATTACCCTAACATAACTTAAGTATCCCAATTCTCGACAAATGATTTCCTTCAAGGACTTTATTCTACAACACTTTAAACATCACAATCCTAGCAAAATTTTCCTTCAGGAACTTTAAAACATAGAATCTCAACATACAAACATAATTAACCAAAAACTGAATTAAAACGTTACTCAACTGCACTCATCAACAGCATTACGAACCAAAAGAAACCCCTTTACCCCTTACTGCCTACCCCTCGAGAACTTCAAGTCAAAATCTTCCTGTTAAAAGCCCAACAAAACAATGAATTTACCTACATTACCACAAGAACGATAGCTACCGCCAGCATATTCTTCCTCATCTATACTACGGTAAACCTCTTTCTCAACAAAATG
>MEJB01000014.1:1100223-1204789 GCA_001752375.1 Rhazya stricta | reverse complement strand
GGCGCCTGGCTTTGCTCACTGGACGCCTGGGCGTCGCACAAGGCAAGCTTAGCGCGGGAGCTGCTGGGTCGCCAAGGAGCAGATTCTTGGCACACGAACAGCGTATGGCGCACAAACAACTGGGTTCTGCTCCGACGCTGTGCCGGTGAAGAAACCAGTCTATGCTCAAACTCCCGGCGTCTGGTTGACGGCGTGGGACAACCGGCGATGCGAGCAGCAATGGCAAAGAGTCAAAACGATGACCACTGCAAGGTTCTAGTTTTAGTTCAAGGGAAAACAAAAGTCTGTTGAGCTGAGGGAAAGCCTTTCGTGGCGGCAGATCTGGCGGCGGCGTCGCGCAGATCTGGTTGCACCAAGCAGGTAACGGGTGACGACATCAGATCCGGTGACGATGTCACACGAATCTGATCGTTCCATAAAGAAAGGAAATGACGACGGCGGGCCTGGCGACGGCATCGCACAGGTCCGATCGACCTTACAGAGAAGAGAAATAACGACGGCGGGCCTGGCGACGGCGTCGCCCAGGTCCGATCGCCCTTCTACAGATACAAAGAGGACGGCGACAGATCTGGCGATAGTGTCGCACGGATCGGTCGCCCTACAGAGAAAGAGCAATAACGACGGCGGGCCTGGCGACGGCGTCGCCCCGGTCCAGTCGCTGTCCTACAGATAAGGAGCGGACGGCGGCAAATCTGGCGACAGTGTCGCACAGATCAGTTGCCCCACAGAGAAAGAGTAATAACGACAGGGGCCTGGGGACGGCGTGGCCYAGGTCCGGTCGATCATACAGAGAAAGAGAAATAACGACGGCGGGCCTGGCGACGTCATAGCCCAGGTCCGCTCGCTCTTACACAAGGAGAGGACGAAGGTGACTTACCGGATCTGGTAGACGCGATTGCTCCGGCTGAACGTCCGAGAGTCTGAGCGGCACACAGCGACCATTTCTGGCTGGCGCTGCAACTGCGGGAGAGACGGCAACGTCTCCAGAAGGTTAGCGATGGTAGCGGCGCCTATCACCGATCGGACTGCGATCAGTGGTAGCGTCGACAGAGGAACGAAGAGGAGAGAAGGAGGAGCTGAACGAGTCACGACGAACAGCGACGTGTCAGGCAGAGCGGCACAGCGACGGCAACGGAGACGACAGAAGGAAGAAGATGGTTCTAGGGCTTTTTCTTTTTCTTTTCTTTTCATTTTCTTTCTTTTTCTTCTCTTATATATTTTCTTTTTTTTTTTTGGGCCATTTGGGCCTCAATTTCTTTTCTTTTCATTTTCTTTCTTTTTCTTCTCTTATATATTTTCTTTTTTTTTTTTTGGGCCATTTGGGCCTCAACTCAACCCGTCGGGCCTTCCCATCTAAATCTAATCAAAACCCATAAATTAAACGTAACRGGCTTCCTTTCAATAAAAGCCCAACTTCGGCTTAATTAATAAATAACCTCACAAATCGAGCCTTTAGCCAACGGTAACTCGTATTTGATAAGTATAATATTTTTGCATCTATTAAACGTGCGATAAAAATATTAATTATATAAAATGTCCAATCCTAGCTGGCATACAAATTTCACGTAAAATTCAAACAATTTATAAAGGAAATTTTGGGACGTTACAGCATTGGTGGAGTGTTGAGGACGCAACCCTATTGTTATGAAGCTAAGATCTTCCCAGCAACATATTGTATGAGGTTTTGGAATTGATCACATGGAGTAGAGCACTCAGTGACATCTCATCAATTAGTAAGTCTAATCGAATGGTGCCCAACGCTTTTTGACCTCCTTGATTAAATCCCTGGATCATGAGGCGACTTTGAGAACTTGAGAGGAAATTCCAAGTTCTTTTAGCATGCGCACAGGAAGGATGTTAACTGCTAAACCCCCATCSAACAATATCCGATTTATCTTCTTTTCTTGTGCATAGTCTGATACAAATAGAGGTCTGTTGTGGGGTTTCGAGCTAAGCAACAAATTATCATTATTGAAGACTATGTCCATCATACATGTAAYTGCATTTGAAGAGCATCCATTGGCTTGAACTGGACAATCCTTTTGAACTGAATCTTTTGGAGAGAAAGGGCCGGATTTACTTACTTTTATCTTATCTGTGACAGCACATGAGACAACTTCAAGATTGTTAGTAAATGTTCTTGAAAAGTACTATCCCAATGTAATCGGTTGTCGATAATTGGGTATGTATGACCCCTTTGATTTGTTGGCTACCCTTTTAGAAATAACCTTATTTGGCTTAGGTATATTCCGTTTTATTGTTTCAATTCGCTGAATGAATTTCTTCTTTACAACTTTCTTTTCATGATTCTTTCGGCTTTTACAACTATCCAACCTTCGGAATCAAAATGATCAACTTTGCTACTTTCAATATTTTCAAATAGCTTTGCAATCATATATGTCACTTGGTTGACTAATTTATAGAAAGATTTAGGTGAGGGCTTTGCGTCGAACTTCATCACGTCAAACTATCCAAATTTGATCTCAACAAAGCATTCAAGAGATTGTGAGACATCCCAACATTTGTATTAGTAGATCTAGAAGATAAGGCATCTAATATGATACTTATTTGATTAGCAGCCACTGTTTCTTCTTCCAGCAAAATGCATCCTTTACGAGCCAATTCCATGACTTTGTCCTTAAAAATGAAGCATTTCTCAATCGGGTGGCCAAGAAGATGATGATATTTGCAATAGTTTGGGTCTCCCAACAGTCCTGCTTCTTCTGGTCGCTTAATCTCTGGCAGTTCGATGATCTTGGCTTTCAACATGTCATCAAACATTTCTGAAATGTCAGAGTCAAGAAATGGATACTCTTTGTTTCGCATGTCTTTCAAAGTCGTGCATTTTCTTCCAAGATCTGGAGCAGTCTTTACTTTCTCTGTAATCTTTCTGCTCACTTTTGTTAGGTATTCTGACAGGTGATGCAATTGTCGTCACGGATGTTTTCGTATCAAATTTCGAAGATGGTTTAGTTATTTCTTGAATTCAAACGTTTCTTTCTTTCGTGGCTTAGGTACCGAAACTCCTTAATCTCCATGCGTTGTAATGCTCAACTCCATATCATGAGCCCAGGTAGTCAATTCGTCGAAGGTTCCTGGCTGGATTTCTTTCAAGATGTATTGGAGGCCCTAATGCTTACCTCAATTAACTCATTTTTTTTGATCGACGAGTAATTGATGGAAGTACAAATGGGGTTGGTCTTTGTATCAGATTCCATTCACCCCACGGTTGGGAATTAATGATTGGCTCTGTCTACAAAGATTTTGGATTTGTTCAGAATGATCAAATTTCATTATACTTTTCCAATATACTTATTTCGATTTTTTTAGTTAGTATAACTTTAGATCTATATCTTTCTCTTACACAAATTCTCTTATTTTCTTTTTCACCTAGAATTCTCTCTAAAGAAACGAAAATCTCTGCAATCCAGGCTCAAACTCCTCCATTGATTGATGTAATCAATGACGGGTTCATCTTTCCATTCCTTGGTATGGCTGAGTTCCAACATACTTACCGTTCAACGGGTACTGTAAAAGCAATTGAGGAATTCATGCTCCAGTTCACCTCAACTGTCAATGGATCCAGTTGTGAGGTTGATGTACCAGTCAAATGAGTTTCCTTTGAGAGATCAAACAAATTGCCTGACAAGGTAGTCACCATATGTGTCAGCATAATTGCAAGTCTCGATGAAATGTGGAATATGTTTTTTACGATTTCCCTTACATCAAATTGCTGGAATTTCGAAGGTTGATAGTCTATAGGCATCTTCAAGTTATCAATCCTCTTGGTATATGGTTTAGTATATGCGAAGGAAGATTCAATACTCCTTTCATTTTTGTCCTTGATGGCGTCCATGATGAAATCTTTTAATTGGTCAACAGAGAAAAGTCCATTTGATGAGACTTGAATTGTTGTGGCTTCTTTTGAAGATCCCACTTCTCTCATGTCTTTAGTCTCGAACTTGACTTGAGGTTGCTTGCCTAAAACTCTTGCAGATCCTGACATATTCGAAGGCTCGGGATGTTTTAAAGCAGATTGACCTATTTCTCCAACATTGTCAAGTCGGTTCAAAAGTTGAGCGATTGTGAGATCTTGCTGTTGAGCGTGTTTTGCAAGATTTTCCATCAATTTCCTCAAATTTTGAGATCTTTTCTTCAACGGTCAAGATGTCCGCCATCATAATGGGCATAGCGAATGAACTTGTGGTTAGATCTTCATGAGCCATTAAATCGAGCTCTTRAGGAGTGGCTAGCGTCGAATCTGAAGTATATCCATCGTCAGCATGTATGGACTTCTGGGGTTTGGTTCCTGCATTCAATAAAGACAGAGTCGTTCTGATAGCATATCTGACTTCCGCTTCTAGAGAAGAAATGTCATTGAACATGGGGTTGAAATATTCGTAGATTTAATCATASGAGAAGTACTCCACTTCTTTTCCAGCATCAGATGGAGCCTTGCTCCGTGTCACAGGTCCTGCATATGTGGTTGGCATGGTTGACTTGGCAACAACACCACGTGTTGTAGATCTGGAAGGGGTAGCCTTTGAGATGTTGTTCTTGGGGGCCATTGATGAATTTGATTTGATTTGATTTGTTTGGAAGAGAAGAGATGAACGGCAGAAATTGTTCCACTGGGCGTGTCAAAATTTATTTACACGAAACTCTTATTTGCAAAATATATTAAGAAACAAGAGAAATTCGAAAATAATTGTATATTGATCTTATAAATTTAATAAGATGTGTGTTACAATTTCTGAAATGTTCTCGTGGTAAGAACTTGATTCGTTGATTCTTCTCTTCGGAATTTTTCGAGGGCCTCGTGACTTGATCTTGGAGTTCGAGAGAGATTTGATGCTCTTTCTTCTAAGCTTCTCTCGATTTTGGACCATGATATGAAATTCTGGACCCGTTCCTCTTATGCTTTGACCTCTATTTATAGGCAAAGCGAATTAATTCGATTGGTTGAGGTGACACTTAGGAATGACATAGCATCGTCTAATTCGCCAAGCTTTCCTTGATTCTGATTGGTAGAACTTTGTCATCACTGACACATGTCAACCTTTCATTGGTTGACACGTCACATACTTTTCAATTTAATAGAAATATTCAAAATTAGTTTGAATTAGATAACTGGATTATGAGAATTTAATTTAGTAAAATTTCCATATCTACAAAGGCGGTCCTCAGATAATAATGAAAATAGAAATAAAGTAAATTCTAAATAATAAATAACAAAATTCAAAACTAACTCTTGGAATTTTTTTTTTTTTTTTGTCTTGAACTTGAAATAAAGCTTGAACTTTTAAGATAGATGAAGCTTATGCATTGATAACATAAGAAGGTATGGAAATTTAAAAATCAGACGTTATTTTGCACAAAATGTAAAAGAGAGAGTTTGAAAGCTTAAAAATTGAGATTGAGAAACATTAACAAAGACTAAGAAGTTTGTGGGTAAAGATTTAATGATTTAGGAGTATTTATATGGGGAAAAAGGGACATATAGCTCTTAAGAATAAATACATATTTTTAATTTTTAATTAATAAATTTGATTTCTTTAAATTTTTTAAAAAAATTACCAAATAAGGAAAAATAATTCTAAAGTCAATTTGTAATATCCAAAATTTTTTCTTTATTAATTTTGTTTGATTTTAGGTGAAATTGTATGCCAATCAGGGTTGGACATTTTATATGTGATTGATATTTTTAAATCGCATGTCTAATACGAAAGTATTATCCGTGTCGAATAAGAGTTATCGTTTGGTTAAAGACTCAAACTTGTGGGCCTATTTATTTATTAGTCAGAAGTTGGGCTTTTCATCGAAAGGAAGCCCATTATATTTAATTTAYGGACTTTAGGTTAGATTTGGATAGGAAGGCCCGACGAGTTTGGGTTACGGCCCAAGATATAAATAAAAAAAGACAATATATAAGAAAATAAAAAGAAAGAAAAGAAAAGAAAAGAAAAAGAAAAAACCTAAAAAAACCCATCTTCTTCTCCCGTGTAACCCTAAGCCGCCGCTGCCGCCGCCGTGCCGCTTCTCCCTCTGCCTGACCCGACGCCGCTCATCGTGGCTTTTCCTTGCTTCTCCTTCTCTCTTTTCTTCGTTCCTCTATCGACGCCGCAACCAATCGCAATCTGATCGGTGGTAGTTGTAGCGATTCCCTGTTGCGCCATTGATCTACCGCTGTCATCGTCTCTCGTGCGTTCGCAGTGCCAGTCCAGAACTGTCGCTGTGTGTCGCTCAGCTGGCTCGCAGATGTTCGGCTAGGAGCAACCACGCCTACCGGATTTGATAAGCCATCTACCCCCTCTCCTCTCGGCACGAACAGATCTGTGCAATCATTCACCAGATCTGCCATCGTCACCCCCTCTCCCTCTTGGCGCGACCAGATTTGCGCGATCAGTTGCCAGATCTGCCGTCGTCACCTTTCCTCCTCTGCCGATCGAATTTGCGCGACACCGTTCGCCAGATCCACCGTCATCATCCCTGCTCTGTGTGGCCGGGTCTGCGCGACACCGTTCGCCAAATCTATCGCCGCCATTTTCTTCCTCTGCTCAATGTTCTTCCCTTTCGAACTAAAGCCAAAGTCTTTGCAGTTGGCCATCGTTTTGGCTCTCTGTCCTTGCTGCTCGCGTCACCGGTTGTCCCTCGCCGTCAACCAATCGCCAGGAGCTTCAGCAGAAACTAATTTTTGCCTGGACAATGTCGGAGCAGAGCCCAGCAGTGCTCAACGCCAGTAMGTGCTCTGATCATGCGTCAAGGATCAGCACCTGGTGCAGCCTAGTAGTGCCCAGCGCCAGTGCCAAGCCTCGGGGGCCCAGAGGCACCAGGTGCCCAGCAAGCGCCCAGCGAGCGCCCAGGCGCCCGACACCCGAAGCCCAGGTGCACCGACGCCCAAACGCCCAGGGCTATTGTGCGCTCGCTTGAGCGCACTCCCAGGAATCCAATACCGCTCCCGCAACACTTGGATATCACGAACTTAGAGGTGAAAACGTTTACACTTGACATTGAATTTATGACTTGTACATAATTTTGCCCTTAAGTGAATTAATGGAAAAATATAGATTAGGTTTATACCTGAGCTAAGGAGTTGAATTGTAACCTTAAAAACATGATATTCGATAATATGAGAATTAAATATGAGTTTATAAATTAGTAAAGGAAATTTTTGGATTAAATACATAATACCTAAGTTGGGACGATCAAACTAAGTAGACCCCTGTTCTGTAATCAACTAGGTCATATCGAGGCCTTACATTGAGATCGGTTGAAGAAGTTTACTTCACAACATAAGTAAGAACCCATTAACGTAAAGGACTCCGGGTAAGTAATCCTCCCATCTCATTAACGTTATAAATGAATGAAATTGAGCTCTTTTAATTGCTCTAATATGTTGTGTATAAGATTGTATGTTGATGTGTGTAATTGTGTGGAATGTTAATGTCTTCATATCCTGTATCGCTTTTATATCAAATGATATCTTATTATGTTTCATATCTTGTACTATTTGTCAAAAGTTATGCTATATAAGGTTGTATGTATTTCATGTTATGAGCATGTAGTTAGAATTCTACATCACATTTGGCATGAACCTTTCACACACTTAGAAGGTGAAGGGTTTAGGAAATGGAATTTTAAAGGAAAATGTTAAAGTTTTCGGAAAGGAGTGTAAACCTAGCCACAAAAGATGTGAGTAGAAAATGGGACATGGGGGACCAGCGCACTCGACCCTACCCTCTTGGAGGGTAGGTAAGAATGGAATGTTCACCTCCTTGGAGGTGAAAGTATGGAAGTTAAAGAAATGTAAGTTTTAACCGCTTTATAGTTCTATCAGTATGAATGGAATCAGGTTCCAAATAAGATGGCCCACTATAGAGCTTAGCGGCTAGGCRTTACACTCTAATGAGCTCACGAATGAAAAGGAATGGAATGTTTTACTATAAGTGAATTTTGAACGAAATGTTTTGTAACGAGATTTTGAAAAGAGAATGTTTAGAAAATTTTTCATTTAAAAGGTGAAATTTTAACATTTCATGACATGTAGGATAGGTTGATGCATTCATGCATTGAGGTTACTTACTGGGCATTTTAGCTCATTTCTTTTTCTTATATTTCATTTCAGATGATATGTAACCAGATGGGGCGAGGAGGTCACTTGTGGGCGAGCTATGATACCCGAGAACTTGTTTCGAACTTATTTTATGTAATGAGATTAATATTTCTGAATGTTTTAAATTCTTGACGCTTCCGCTACATTTTTGTTTTGAATAAATATTGAGTTTTAAATGATAGTTGATTATTTGCGAKTGAAATGATGTAATACTCTCAGCTTAGGATGATTCCTAATCTGGGGGTATTACACAATTAAATCATAAAAATGTTCAAAAATTAGCCAAAACAAAAGGGACAGAAAAATTGAGTTACATGAGCTTGGGCCCGTTAAGCATTTTTTTTTCCTCCTCCTCATAATTAGCCTGATGCCCTAACCGGTATCTGGACCGGTTAGCTAGAGTAACCAAGCGGACCACTCTTTGTCGGCTAGTCCAAGCCAAACTAGGGTGACACTGGTTTATTCACATAACCTAGTTTAGGCTGGCCGATTTTATTTTTAATTTATTAATTTATTAATTTTAAAGTTTAAATTTTTAAATCTTTATTTTTAGAGTTTGTATAAATTTTTGCAAATATATTTATTTGTTGTATTTTTCCTTTATTCAATGTATTTATTTTTTCATTAATTTCAGTTTTTTTCATAATTTTAAACAAATTTTCTTTTTTTTGGGAATTTTTGCACTTATTTTCATTGAAAACACATAAAACAACATTTTCTAGTTTTGAGTTTTTCATTTTTTTTACTTTTTGAAAATGCATTTGAGAAATGGGTAAAGAGAATAAGTTTTCATTGTTTTTAAAAACAGAAAACAAAAAATAGCCTCAAAACACCCAAGAGAACAGCCCTTAATTCTTCGTCAAAACAAAAACTTAGTTTAATGGTAACTAATTTAGCTAATTCTTTTTTTTTTTTTTTTCATTACTCTATTCAAAGAGCGAGCCAGTATGAGTAAAAGAAGTATACTCACTTATTTGTGTTTATATAGATTTTTTATCGATTTTATCATTGTGCTCCCATTTCAACTAATCTGGTAAACTCCCGTACCCTCCTCGTGACTTGAATTTATAAGGCGTTTCCATGCAATCTCTGGCGACCTCCAAATGGATAAAGATCAGTAGCCTGCGCCAAGAAAACAAATGGAACGGTCAAAGCCTATTCTGCTGTCGAGACAGAGAACAGCCTCTCTCTAACGTTTGATTTTCTTTGTTTTCTGTACGGAAGTTGAGATTCTTCTTCAAAAGCTATTCTGTCAAATGATTGCATACTGATATGGGTTGCTTTTCTTTCCCACAAAGTGATCATCTTTTGCGAGAGGAATTAAAGACGCGGAATGCTTAATGCAAAAGAAGAAACCCAGATCTTGGCAGACAATAGCAGTAGCACCTGATTGGATATGGAGAAATTTGCACGAAAATGGAATCTTGTAAGCTGTCCTTGCGACTGTTAGTTTTAGGCCCTCTATTCTGAAGTAGAAGGCCTTAATATCAATATCAATATCAATATCAATATCAGAGAGAGTTCATGGCTAAAGCAGGATGCAATGCCTTTCCTTTCCCATATTTTAGTCGTAACTTCCGAAATGAAACCATAAAAGAGTGTTCGGACACATAACAAAAACATGATTGTTTCATAGGCTTCCTCCTATGAAACAGTGAAGGAAAAAGAACAAACGAGGAAGAGCCTTCGATGACAGTCCCCATTTTTTCTTCAAAGTTGTTCTTCCTCAAGGAACTCTCAAGAACTGGTACGCATCTTCTCTGGCTCTATATATATACCTGAAACTGTTTATACACTCCACGCTTTAGTTGAACTATATATGTGCCTTTGTACTTGAGCGTTTTCTTGGGTCTAGTTAGGTGAAAATGTTATGTGTAAAATCAGGAAATACCCAAGTCTTTTGTGAGGGAATTCGGTGGGATTATACACAAGAAGATTACACTTGAAGGTCGAGACGGTAAACTTTGGAATGTGAAAATCGAAAGAACTGATGAAGGTGTTCTCCTGAAGAATGGTTGGCTTGAGTTTGTCAATCACTATTCCTCGAGGGATGGAGAATTTTTAGTCTTCAAATATACTAAAAATKCCACCTTTATTGTCAAAATATTCGGTACAAATGGATGCAACAGAACTCATAGCACTAGTAAATCAGATGGGGAAGGAGAAGAATCAGAAGAGATCCAAGTCAAGAAGCTTTGGACAAAGCCGCCTTCGTCAGAAAAAACAAGAGGTCAGTGAAATGATTTCGGCTCTACTGTTTTTCCTTTAATTGTACATGTTATATGATAGAGATGAACTTGCAGGTCCAGAAAAATCACAAAGAGTTACTTCTCAATTGGTTAAACAAGAGATGGGTGAAATTGAAGAGCTTGCTGTGCCGGAAAATTCATATTTCACTGAACCTATCAACAAGAAGGATGAATACAATTCGGCAAAGCCATTTCTGTTAATCTTCAGCATGTGACATATATACATGTGTGTATGTTACCAATTCATAGCTCAGGAGGCATAGGATGCACTTTCACCAATATAAAACTTACAAATTTACAAGCGAGAGATGTTTTTGTGATTGCAGATCATTACTTGAGAACTATTTTCTATAAACAAGGTAAAGGTGGAGCGAGAAATGGTGTTGCGCAATGAGGAGGGCGAGGAATGGCCTGTGAAGACAAACAAAAGTGCCGATCGTCGCACACTGATTGGGAGAGGTTGGTTACAATTCAAAAATGAAAATAACGTGCAACCCTGTGATGATTGCAAGTTTACTTTCCTCAAGGGAAGATCAAGCCAAGTCATACGAGTGCAAATTCTGCGCGGTCTCAATAGTACAAAATGCTTTAGTACAAAATGCTTTAGTGTAGAAACTCTAATATGCAAGTTTTTGTATCCATAGAATATGCAATGCTAGAAACATTGTGGTAGATCTTATTTATCCAATCAAATAAGCTCGAGAGAATCATGATTCTATAACAAACTGAACAATAAATAAATGTATCAATCAATTTACAAAGAGACAACAGAGTAAGCAAGCTTTTCCACTCCGAGGCTCAAAGTGAAATCATACAACGGAATTGGAAAGAAAAACTATATCCTGAGAATATGAAACCAAATCAAGTTATTCGGCAGAAGGTGGTGAAAACAACAGCTTCAAGAGGAAGCCAACCATCAAACCTATTAATCCCACGAAAAGGGCAAAAGGAAAGGAGAAGCCAGGGTCATTTTTCTTGTTTCTTCTTCGCTTCATAAATTCCTGTGAACAAGAAAGCAAGGAATGATGGAAAAGGGGCAGACTGCTGATAGTAATGTTCTTGTCATGCATGGAAGTCATATAAGAAGCATCATTTGTGGCTTAAATCTTTAGATACCGCACAAGAAAGTCATTGTCATTTGATCATCTATCCTAGTTTTCAACATAGTACTCTATTTCTCAATCCTTGAGTATCAACCAAAACAAGGTCTTTTCTTATTAAAGGAGACATTCAATACAATTTCAGCTTGGTTTACCATGTGTGTGTTAATCTGACAGCAATTAGTTGACTAAATGAATATTCAACCAAATCAGTTCAACAAACAATAGCTATCATGCAGCCAAAAGTTGGATAAAGCAACTAAGTTTTCATTTTGTTTCATTAGGGCCTCTTAAGTCAAGTTCACCATAATCTGGAACCACTTAGTCTCTTTTAACTACTTAGCGTCAAGATTTCTCATATCATTCATCCCAGTTGCTGCTTCAATAAGTCTATTGGTTGAGAAACCATCTTGACCTATACAAGCCATATGTTTATGGTCTGAAATACTTAGTATTGTCTGTTATTATCTCATTAATTTTTCTGTTACTATTATATGCCCATCTTAACATGCTCATTTCAGATCCTAGTTATGCTAGATTAACTCTGGTGTATTCCCTTTTTGATTTATCAATTCTTACATTCTTGATTTTGATTATATTCACTCAAGTTGTTCAGGACACTTATGTGGTGGATTGTTTCATCATTATCTACTTTTTTATATTCCTAGTATGGCTAGAATGGCTACAAATTCTGCATATCTACACCTACAAATCTGAAACCATTTCGACCCAAAAATTTCGACAGAACTATAAATGCATATCATCCATGCTTTACTCTCACCAAAAGAACAATGATGTCAGGAATCAGCCAATAGGCAGTCAATTTTCCATTAATTTTCCTCAGTAACAGCTCTAGAAGACTTCACTCTGTTATATATTTGGAACCTATCCAGATTTCCCATGTTGAACTCTCAAGGCCAGATCACATAAGCTTCCTTTGAGTGGAGGGCGGGAGATTTGCATTATTTAGATAATTATAAAAGCTTGATAAAAAATCAGTCATCATTTGCTCCTACAAACTATTCTTCTTCTCTGACTATAGACAGTTTTTGGAAGAAGGGCAACTATGTTTGGCTGGCTACAGTTTCTAGGGCTCTATATTACATGTATATTGGAATGGTGGATATGTCTCTATGCTTCACAATGCATCTAGCCAGATTACCCTCTCTTCCAAATGGAAGTAAGTTTTCCATTTCTGCAATTCAATTTTGACTACAAAAACAAAAGCATCTCAATATGCAACTGTCCTTAATGTTTGAATACCTATATATTCATTGTTTTCTGATGTGTTTATATATTTACATGCATGGTCCTTAAATGGAACTCAAGAGAAAATGTGTGGTATGATTGCACTAACCAGTTCTTGTTGCATTTGTTGTGTTTGTCTGACTGCAGCGTCTCTCTCCTCTTTCAGGTGCTGCAAGACCTGGCTCTAAACCAGGCAAAAAGTCGGAAGAATTTCCCACATAAAAAAGCAAGTAAAAAGCAGATGGACTGATGAGGTACATGCTTGAACAAGCTGAAAGGAAAGTATACAGAGGAGATATAGATAAAAATGTCATCGAGTATTTCATGATTAAACTTTGAATCTGATCCAACCTACCAGAAACACACATATGCATGTATTTCTATTTCTAAACTTTGAACCTGATCCAACTTACCAGAAACACAGATATGCATCTATTTCTACCTCTATGTAGCCCAGCAACTTCAACAACATACTATGTTACATCTGAATGTGCAAATTAGCAGATCTAAACTGGCTTATTTGGCCCACCGACTTCTAGCATTTGCCCAACAGTTGCCACCCCTACTCTGGAGTGTACATTGCTTATTTTCAGGGCTAAAGACTAAATGACACAAACAGTAACTTAGCATAGCACTAATAAGGAGTTCAGTTTTTTCTTTGCAACCTAGAATGCTAACCCTTACAACTGATCCAGCTCTTAGAGATGATCATGAGACAAAAGATTAAAGATATTTGCTCCTACCACCCCCCCAACCCTGTTCCGGAGGGAAAGAAAAAAAAAAAAAGGGAAAAGAGAATAGCGACAAAATGATTGATGGTATCATGTCCTCATAAAAGCAGGGACTATTATTGACTCATTATAGGGCCTTTCACCAAAGAAAAAAGTTTCATTTCTGCTCTTAAACTATCTAAACATGTGATTTTTATTTCCTTTCACTTTTATGCATATGTGGAATGTGTAGACGTAGACATGTATTGTAGGGATTGTCAATAACCACAAAAAGAGATTTCCTACTACTTAAACTGTAGAAAGCATGAACAGTCTTGGGGGAAGGGCCTCCAAGAAAAACAATAGACTGAATACTTACATCATCATAGTTTGTAGAGCGACCCATCTGCGATTGAAAAAGCAAAACATAAAGGTTAGAATTATAACAAGTCACAAGTAACAGAAGGAAACATAAACCATATAATGGAAATGAAAGTAAGCAAGCAGAAAAAGGAACTCACTAAGTTTGTATCAATGCCCTTTTCGGAATTTCCAGTAGCCGAGTTGGGAACGTTGTAGACAACCTTAAGCTTCAGCTCCTCAATCATTTTCCCAGCTTCCTTATTAAACTGGACATGGAGAATTCATTGTTGACCCAGAAAAAAGGTGGGAAGGAGGGACAAAAAGAGGTGGGGGTGGGTAGAGAATAAGAGGATATCAATAATCTTTTTTGGTCATTATCAAGCCAGTCTATGAAGAAGCTGCTCTTTTCACAGCACTCTTACATCCTTACCGTGTCCGGTGGAAGCTCGTCCACATCAGTATTTGGAGGCACTCTGGTGCTTTGTAGTAGGAATTTATCTTTGCATTGCATTTCTGCTGGGTAGTCTCTTTGAGCTTGAAGGGTGACTACACACAGATCAGACAGTTGAAGGTAAGACAAGATATAATTCTGAAATAGCAGTTTAACCATCCAGAAAGACAGTGTCCTCTCGCAAGGAAATTAAACATAAGGTTAAACAACCAACAGGACCACCAAACATCTCAGTTCTAGGCTAAATGATTGATACTTGCGATGTCCCATCCAAATAATTAGATATGTAGACAGAACGCTCGGCCCTTTATTATACCCCACATTCACAACAAATGTCAATCAGACAATACCTCAACCTAACAGATGTTCATTGCAGGTTGGACATAAATCAAACATATATTTGATATAGCATGAGACAGTTACGTAAGAAAACGGAAATATCAAGAGAGTGGGACATAGAGAATAAATTGCATTCATCTTTGCATAGGAACGGCATCCAGGTCATATGTTCAAAAGGCAGAGATTGATAAGTTAATTTGGGATGCCCCTATAATGAGATCACAAATTCTGCAATATAAAGTATTCTCATGTTAACCTCACGGCTTTTACTTCCTGTAAACTGTACAGCAGTCCCAACAGTGTAGCTGTATGTTTCTAAATACATGCAGATGCACCACTATAGCATCTGAAACGCCGAAAAAACATAAAAGGTGCATCATTCATTATCCTCATTCCCTAGTGAAAGACTTCAAGTTAGAGATTAGAACCTCTTATGATACATGAGTCCCAAGGCTGTATCACGCCAGCATTAGGTCGCACAAAATACTTCTTCGGAGAAGTGGTTTTGACCTAGAAAAGAAATTTTCAATATGGCATGAATGGAGAAACAAAAGTAAAACAGATTACCAGGTGAAGTTATTTCCTGCTCTACAGAATGTACCTTGAATGCAACATGATGCTCCGTATTGTTTGCAACTTTGAGATCACAGAAGCTTTGTTTCTCCAGCTCAACTGACAACAATAACAACCGAGATTATATCCAGTCAGTATTTTAAGAACACATTTGATGTGTCATGGCAGGGAAAGACAAAAGGCAAGCAAAAGCGATCAAACAAAAATTCACAGACAAATGCAGCCCTATGAAAGCGAAATTTTGATTTTTCGCTATTGCTGCGGTTAGAAAATCCATTTCTTTCATCCCTTCTGATACCGGCCAAATCAGCAATCAAACCAGAAGCTAATTGTACCTTATGCTCACAGTTTTTTCAGTAGTAAGCTAATCAAATTCTACCATTTCAATCCCAAATAACATTGAATCATAAATAAAAAATACAAGTATAATGTCGATATATAGATCAACACTTAAATTGTCTGGAGGAAGTCAATCACACCCAGCTGCAAACATATCAAATTCACCACTCACTGAACACAGGCAAGCAGCATATGACGCTATCAGTTTGCCACTTGTATTAAACCGAATTATAGACTTCATCAACGGTAAGAACCATCACCTAGATAACAGAAAACCAAAGCAAAATTCAAAGAAAGAATGAGATACACAGATACAAACATTGAAACTGGAGCTCTTCTGGATGAACGGAGATCAACTGGTTAGAAGCACCAGTCATCCTGAGGTCAGGAAAGCCGGATCAAACCTTGTCGAAATTGATTGAAACTTGAAAGTACTGAATTGAATCGAACCTATCAGCAATAACAATTCAACAAGAAGCAAATACAATATAAAGGAAAGAACATTTATGGATACAGAGAGAGGGAGAGAGAAAAGAAGAAAAGCATAAAGAGAGAGTGAAAGAAAGAATAGAGAAAATAAAAAAAAAGAAAAAAGAAGTGACCTATAGCAAATCTTTTGGATCAGAGAATGAGCCCTAATCTAACACAAACATTTCGGAACTCAGATGCTTCCCCACAAATTTCGCTTTTTCTGGTCCGAACCAATTATTAATTCTTTAAAATTCCGTATGTATCGCTCTCTATATATACATGTACACACATATACTCGTACACAGAGAGAGAGAGAGAGAGAGAGAGAGGGGACTTTAATGATGAGGCTGGGTTAAATACATAAATAGCAGTACCGGCTGCTAATCATTGTATTACCCAGTTTATTTGGTCAAAAGTTTCAGCCGATTAGTTTCGTTCCTCTTAATTATAAAAATTAAATATTTTATATGTAAAAATAAGACTCTTTAAACTACTTTTTCTATCATTTAAAGGAATATGTATAATCGAGCATCTATTTATAGTTAAATAAAAATTGAATTTTCAATAGGTATGTATGAAAAGGTCGTTGAATTTTCTTTTTTCCTTTTTGAGGTTTGACGTGTGAAGGAAGGACACGTGGCACTAAGTACGGGGGGAGGGGGAAGATGGTTTGGTGGAAAAAGCAATTGAGTTGGGCCCGGTGACGTGTCAAGATTGTTGGCTTTTAATTGCTGTAGAAGACTGACGTATCTTAGTAGAGTATATAATGTTACGTTTGATTCCAGGTGTTTTAGCATTAATTAATCTCATTTGCACACGTAATTAGGATGAAATAATACCAGGATGGCGTAGCATCATGGCTACTCCCTGTTAATAATCAATTAGTTTCAGTCATTTTTTTCCTTTTTCTTTTCTTTTTGAATATTTATGTAATATATAATATTGCATAATTTCAATTTTAGTTAATTTATAATATGCAAAAATGTCTGTGCAATGTTCTTTTCTTGTGCTTATGCTTAGGTCCTCCTTCTCCCTCTTGCTCTTTTATCAGATGATCCCTTCGTGCCGTTTCATCCCTTCTATCAAATTGAAGAATGTTTCCCTACGTGTTTGGCTTTGGCTCTCCCTTCTTCTTTCTCCTCTGATTGTTCTTGGAAATGCTAGGACATTCTTGGTTGCCTGCTATCCTTTAATTGATCACTCTTTAAATTCTTCTTTACATGTCCTTCCGTTCTGAATAATTCAGAGGACTATCGATTGATACCAAGAATTGTCCTTTCATTCAATTGAATTCAAAGGATTCTTGGCATACTTTTGATTGATGTCGAAAATTCATTTATTTCTTAAATGAGGAATTAGATTCGTTATTTCCTATTCATCCCTCTTCTTCACCTTCTCATTAACCCCACGACATCTCATCATCCGGGATACAATAAAACAAATCTTCTTAAAATTCCTTTTGTATAACTTGCAAAAAAAAATGAACAAATGCGTATCCTGAATTGCCAAATATATTGATACTCTGAATGGGCATAATGTGACGTTAATTTTTTAATCTTTTCAAGTTTCAAAATAACTGTCCACATCAGCAAAATTATAAATATTAAGAAATTGTTTATTCTTATAAAATTTTAAATAAAATGAAAATTCTAACATTCTTTTAATTTTTTTATAATTTTAAATGCTTTGATCAACTTGAATTGCAATGCATCGGAAATAATATTTTAGAGATTAATAAGTCTAATTAATGAGAAATATAATAAAAAAAGCATTTAATATATTCTTAATCTCATCAAATGATAAATAATTTGAAAAAAAATTAATAAAAATTATTCTGAAAGGAACGAAAAAATATATATATAATATCAAACATCTTACACATTTTTATATGAAACCTACATATATATGTATTTTACGTGGTTCACGTCGTGCTTCTCATCGGATTTCAGTGGTTAAATTACCTGCATTTTGGCCTCTTTACTTTCCCGAAGGGACTGCTGCACTTAGATAGGCAGGTTCTGCCTATGGGATGTGTACATATGTATCTCTAACCCACCTTTATATCCCCGATGGAGATCACATAACTGACAAAATACAAAATGTTTATATTAAAGATTTTAATATTATGGAAGAAAATAAAAATTATACTTGATCTTGTGATTTTGGATATTGTTTGAGGGGAAAGGAGAGATTTCCACACGTATAAAAGCACCATGCTAACCGGATTTTTGTGGCTGCCATAAATGCCTATTGCCCAGTCAACAATAGGAAGCAAGAATCATCAACACTTATAGCCTCGACTGTCAACTAACCAGCAAGAAGAAAACTACCAGTCCATGATTTTAGACATCCATAGGAACTCAATTTCGGTGCTTTTTTATTTATTTATTTATAACACAACAGGTATAAAATGTAAGACTAGATTTATTATCTTATTATTTTGAGAAAAATATTATTTCATCTATTCTTTTAAAACGTATCGGAGTAAGATCTTTTTCTTGTTTAAAAAGTGTATCATATTTCACATATTATGACACAAATAATTATTTTTTTCATTTTTATAATTATTCAATTTTTAAATCATCACGATCTAATTATAAAATCAGCATATTTTCTCTCATCCATCCAATTAATTCTTTCATTTTTTTAAGATAAAAATATAAATAATAATTTTAAATCAATTTATTATCTCAAATCAAATCAAAAAGTCAAGCCAACATCTCAATCGTTCATTGTTCTGCCAAGGATATGGTTCCTTTGACGCCTTGGAATTGAGGAGGCACCAAGTAAAATGATAGGTTGTGGTAGGCTGGCCGCATGAGATTAACGCTGTCACATTGTATGCATAATTCCTAATTTTTTATTCTGGCATGAAATAATATTCAGGACCACAAAGGTTCATATGAATTAGTAGATTTATATCCAAAAAATTCTTTTAGGTAAACCGCAAATCCATTGGAAGTTAATCTTGTCTATYAATAATTAATCTAGTGATCAAACACCCGATATGTGCATTGACTGAAATTGAATATTTAAGAAAAGTAGCCTCCTCGCTGGTCATGTCTCTTCTACAACTTTCTTTATATGTTGGTGTGATCCAACTAATGCAGTGGACCTTCTTTCCTCCTCTCTCTCAAACATTCAATTGATTGTGCTCTCTACTTTAGACATCCTTTGGGCAAATCTTGCATATGTCACATGCTGATAACAGAAAGAGCTGCATTGAATTCTACAAAACGCTGAGGCAGCTTCCACAGTGATTCTACAATAGAACAAGAATTTGTGTGTTGGCTTAGATAACTCCATCCCTCGGTGCCCTATCGAGGATAAAGAGAGACAGCAGAAGAGATCTGCAGCTAGTATCTCCGACCTACTAGTTCTCAGAAAGGATTTCGTCCCAGTACACATCATGTTAATTCATTTTTCGTCCTTTGATGGTTTGTCATGAATTTGTGATGCACACAAGAAATTGTTCACCCCAAGTGATCTCAACTCTCCATCCCCCGACCCCCCTCCCGCCCCCACCACCACCCGACATTTTACTCTTCCCCTTTTCAGATACCTGTGGAAACAGTTACTAAAATAGATTAACTACTCCTTGCTAATCTTAAGTGAGATGAGAGGTACATATATAGTCAAAAACTAAAAGAGACCAACAATAAGAATGCCTCACAATTACATTAAGGGGCTTCAAAAAGATTTATCTAGACAGTACATAATCTGCTGGTTATCTCAAATGGATGCAACACAATTTGCCATGAAAAATAATTTTACTCCACCAAAAAAAGAAAAAAAAAAAAATACACAGTTCAAAGAAATCATCAAAACCAGATATATCAAAGAACTGCTGCTTTGATGTTATCATTTGAAAGTGGAGAGCCTTGGAAGCTTGTCTCTTAAATAATACAATCTTGCTCTCCTGACTTTCCGGTGGCTCACTACTCTGATCTCCTTGATGTTTGGTGAATACCTGTAATTAGAGGAAAAACAGATGATCTTTCCACGTTTTGATTCTTAAACTTGTAATAAGAATTATAAATTAACTCAAACTCAACACGAAATCAATATATGTGTACACAGACCAATTGCTACGTATATGTATGTATATAGAAACTCACTTTTTCTCAAACAGATAAAACAAAATGCAAAGGCTGAGTTCTATGCCACTTATCCATAATGGTCATAGAAACTTGACGTCATTAGTAAGCTAAGAAAGTCAGGACTTTTTAAGTCATTGCAGGATCTGATACTAAATCCTAAAAAAACAGTGCTTTGACTATATAGTTCTATTGCAGCGCCCTAGAAAAAGAACAGAGCACATAGGTTGGTGAGAATATCAAGTGATGATTGATTTAAATTTACCATGAACCATCAAAGTCAGCATCAGTTGTACCTAACAAAGTATTGTATATGGAATGCAACCGAAAATGACAGTCCAAAAAACAATGCTGGCGACCAACAGAGTAAGAGAAATACAATACTGAAGGCACAAAGAGGAAGATAAGATAGGAACTTATAAATGTCAATAACCAAAATTACATA
This sequence comes from Rhazya stricta, assembly GCA_001752375.1. Taxonomy (NCBI): domain Eukaryota; kingdom Viridiplantae; phylum Streptophyta; class Magnoliopsida; order Gentianales; family Apocynaceae; genus Rhazya; species Rhazya stricta. The sequence goes on along the minus strand of MEJB01000014.1, from coordinate 1,184,291 downwards.
TGAACTTTAAATTGATAACCAGAACAATAATCCAATTTACTGATCAGACAACTTTTACTTTATCATGAGAACTCAAACAATTCTGACACCAAATGCCAGCTAAACATCATGTTAGATGGTTCAATTATGAGACTGCTGATGTCCAATCATTAATTTGAGAAATAATACGAGGAAGAATAGAGATTTCTTTCAAGTTGCTAAAATCAACAGATTGGGCTTTCTGACATTCTGAGATTTTTAAATTAGATGTAGGATACTTTAAAGTGATATCTATGATTTCATTTTATGAAGGTTCAAGCAAGCAAAACTTTCATGACTCAGAAGTTAGAAGATGCTTGTTCCCTGGCAAGATAAGGATTTAAAAGGCTATGTCGAGTTTTTATACACAGTCAAGTTCACTAGCGTTATTCTCGACTTAAAATGCTACGTCGAGTTTTTATAATAGTCAAGTTCACTAGCATTATTCTCACTTGGTAATTTCTTTGCCTCCTCAACTCTCTTATAATGTAACAAAAATGTATAAGTGCAGGTTTTCCCCACACTASAAATACAAGGAACAACTCCATATCTAAATATGGATAGCTTCTCACTTTTCAATGAAAAGTTCTCCATCACTTGCAATTAAGCTGGTATCTATGATTTCATTATAAGAAGGTTCAAGCAAGCAAAACTTTCATGACTCAGAAGTTAGAAGATGCTTGTTCCTAGGCAAGATAAGGACTTAAAAGGCTACGTCGAGTTTTTATACACAGTCAAGTTCACTAGCGTTATTCTTGACTTAAAATGCTACGTCGAGTTTTTATAATAGTCTTGGTAATTTCTTTGCCTCCTCAACTCTCTTATAATGTAACAAAAATCTATAAGTGCAGGTTTTTCCCACACTACAAATACAAGGAACAACTCTATAACTAAATATGGATAGCATCCCACTTTTCAATGAAAAGTTCTCCATCACTTGCAATTAAGCTAATAAAGCATTAGCATTTGTTGTTGTACTGGAAATTGCCACTTCAATGTATCTTAAATGAGGCTTAATACAAGTAAGTGCCCTCAATATCTTATGGCCATCCCTCGTGAATACTTACCAAGCACAACAGAAAATAGTAGACATAGTAGCCAGTTTCATTTGCTACGTTTGATTTTAATACTTCATTTTCTACTCAATGAATGGAAATAAATGTAAGTTGCAAGCAGAGAAGTTCCAAAGCTTCTTACAAAGGAAAAACAATTTCAACTCCAATTCCGGCAATGATCCTCCGAATCCGAATTGTAGTGTGAATACCAGCATTTTGTTTTGACATGACTATACCTTTGTATACAGACAACCTCCTTCTATTCTCAGGGACTTCCTGTATTACAATATAGCCATAAGTTTTCTCTAACGAAATTAAATAACTATAATAAGCAACAACTGAAGTGGAAATTACCAGTTTGATTTCAACAACATCTCCCACCCTAATATCTGGTGTTGGCCTCACCTCATCTGAAGCCTCAATTGCTCTTTTATGTAGTATCTAATCAAAAGCCATATCACATTTAAGAGATCTTGGTTTAGAATCATCCAAAAATGGAAGTTTGTCAGCTTGAAACATAATTATGATTCGTATAAGTATATACTGCCTATCCCCTAAATGCCCAGAAACGAATACGTTCATCTAGTCCTTCGGGACCGATTATCGTGAGGAACCAAATGCACTTTATTAGCTCCTTTACTACTTTTCCTCGGCAATTAAGCAATAACTTATAATTTAAGAAATCCAGTAATAATTAAAGTAAATACCCCCATTACGTCTCCAAGCTTAACTATGGGCTTCCTCGGCGCCTGTGGTTCTAGTTCAGATTCCTCGTCTGTAGCTTCAGCCGTAGGCTCAGCTGGTTCCGACTCTTCAGGAGCTTCTACACTTTCAACTTTTTCTGCTGCTTCTTCTGAACTAGCTTCAGCCCGAACAACGAAATTACGACTTTCGTATGATATCCCCAAACTTGAAACGAAAGAGTTAGGCAGAACCCTCGGAAATGATAAAGCACTAGAATTGGACGACGAAGGACACCGATTAATCAAAGCCGAAAAACCCAACTTCTTTGCAGGTGAACATCCGGCACGGTTCCTCGGAATCATATATAGCGCCTGCAAGAATTAGAAATTCATAGAAACAAAATTCAGAAGAAAAGTGGAAATCATCATAGGTATGCATCTATATGGGGAGGGTTGTAACCTGGGGGAGGACATTAGAGCCCATTGCTGAGAGAAAGACTGGAGAAGAGAATAATGGGGTCCGAGTATTAGGATATGGGATGGATTAGAGACATGGAATGAAAGATGCAGTAGAGAGTGTGGTTGCAGAGACTGCCGCAGAGGAGGAAAAGCCAAAGGGGTGAAAGAATTGCCTTATCCAGAAAATCAATACAACCTTCTTCAGTAGAAATTGAAATTTTCTCTATTAAGCCCACTAGTTTAGAATTAGTTTTACTTGTGCCCTAAAAATACTAATGTTATTTATTATGTAAAGATTATGATCCTTAAAACCTAACTTAAAATGATTGTCATTTGTGTTTTTGGTTATATTTTTCAACAAAATTCTTGAAATACAAATGAAAACTTTCCTTATATATATAAATATCGATCCTAAATGATACTGATACAAAAAAAACTTTCCCTTAAATAGATTGGAATGACTTTAATTTCACTATATAATGAAAATAATACAATAATCTTATTAACAGTAATTCAGAAATATAAAACATTATTATATAACTTTCTGAGTAAAGTTGGGAAATGTAAAGATTATTTGGTAAAGCATCACAGATGATAACTTGACTTAAGAGTCCTCTTGGATGACAACTGAAAGACTTCCTTGCCTTCAAGGTGATTAGGCAAGTGTTCTTCGTATAATTAATAAAGAAGTACTGCTATTCACCTCAATATGTAGACACGAACAACAATGTGTTTCACCATGGAAAAAGATTTTATCATCCTTGAGTAGATGTGGGAAGAAAAAAAAACCCTTCAAACCCCCTTCACGATTTCCCTTTTCCTCTCATATTTTTTCCTCCAATTTACCTTGTCAAATCATCTTTCAACTTGTTATTTCGTTATTTGTAAACTGGAAGCAATCATCATTTTAATTGATTGCAAATTATATTGTCCAATAGCAAAGCAACAAGCATCACATAATAATAATACAAGAATTCTTAAAATATAGAACTTAACAAAAGCGTGATTTTTGAGAGTTCCTATTGCCGCTTGAATCTTCATTACCGTAGTGGAAGAAAAACTTGAGACTTAGAAGGAAAAAAGAGGAGAAAAATCAATCTTCAATGTGTAAATCAAGATCAYAGTTGATAATGGCAGATGGTATACCAGCAATTGATTTATGACATATTGATGATTCGGTTAGTGAGGAGGCAATCAAGTCCATGGAAGAAGAAATTTTCGAGGGAGGAATTGATAACGAAGAAGAAATTCAGCATGTTGAAGAAAAAGAAACATTGGTGCTGAAGATGAAGGGCAACCAAAGGTCAAAATATAATATGATAGCGTCAATGACACGTTAGCATCGTATCTTTGCATATGCTTGAAATAGTAGATTGAAGGTATTCAAGAACTTTGCTTCGAAAGGCGGTGGTAGTGTTAGGAGAGACCAAACAATATGCTAGCTGTAGTTATGAAAATTTTATTAAATTAAAAGTCAATAACTTATTTAAATAATTAAAAATTAATTTTAAATGCTTCCATTAAATTAGAAAGTATTTGTTATCTTGACTAATGAAAGAATAATACGTGTCAAGGATGAGTACAAAGTTCAGGCAATGAAAATGTATGATGCAACTCGACGAATTAATTAATGTCACATCGCTCCTAGATAAAAATTCGATCAATCGAATCAATTCGTTTTGTCTACAAATAGAGGTCAAAGTATAAGAGAAGAGGTTCAAAAATTTATATTAAAAAAAATTAGAAGAAAGAGCACCAAATTTCTCTTCAAATCTCAAGATCAAGCTGCGAAGCCCACAAAAGTTCTAAAGAGAAGAATCAACAGATTGAGTTCTTAACTTGAGAACATCTCAGAGATTGTAGCACTTTCTTATCAAATTTATAAGATTAATTCTTTGTTACGCATTTTTCTTATTTTCTTATTATTATTTTACAGGCAAGAGATTMATGCAAATAAATTTTGGTACGCCCTGTGGAACCATCTTTGTCGTTCATCTCTTCTCTCAAATCAAGTCAAATTTATCAATGGCTCCTCAAGAACAACATCTCGAAGGCTACCATTCCAAATCTGTAACAATTGGTGTTGCTACTAATTCAACCATGTCGGCTACATATACAGGACCTATAACACGGAGTAGGGCGTCATCTACTACAAGAAAAGAAATGCATGAGTACTTCTTAGATGATCAGAACTTTGAATACTCCAAACCCATCTTCAAGGATGTCCCTTCTCATGAAGGAGAAATGGGAGTCGGCTCTACATAAGAACAACTATGTCTTTGTTGAGTGAAGGAACCAAACCTCAAAAACTCAAACATGCTGATGGCGGATCTACTTCAGATTGGCCCTAGCTACTCCGCAAGATGATTTGAAGCTCGATATGATGGCTCATGAAGATCCAACCGCAAATGCAACTCTTATGCTTATTATGATGGTAAACATTTCAACTGTTAAAGAACAAGTTTCAAATCTGACAAAATTGGTGGTAAGTCTTACAAAGCACACTCAATAATAAGATTTCACAATTGCTCAACTACTAAATCGGCTTGAGAATACTGCAGAAGCAAGCCAATCTGCTCTAAAGCACTCCGAGCTTTCAAATACATTGGGATCTGCAAAAGTTTTAGGAAAGCAACCTCAAGTCGAAGTTGAATTTGAGGACATGAAAGAAGCAGGGCCCTCAAAAGAAACTGCAACAATTCAAATCTCCTTAGATGGATTAATCCCTATTGACCAACTGAATGATTTTATTATTAGCACCATAAATGATAAGCATGAGGGAGTACCAAATCTTCTTTCGGATATTTTAACCAAAAATAAAGAGGATTGATAACTTGAAGATGCCTATAGCTTATCAACCTCTAAAATTTCAGCAATTTGATGAGAAGAGAAATCCAAAACAACATTTTGCACATTTTGATGAGACTTGCAACAATACTGGCACGTATGGTGATTACCTTGTCAAGAAATTTGTTCGATCTCTCAAGGGAAAAGCATTCAACTAGTACATTGACCTCATGGCTGGATCCATTGACAGTTAGGACAAACTTGAACATGAATTCCTCATCATCTTTTACAACGCCCGTTGAATTGAAAGTATGTTGGAATTAAGTCACACTAAGCAATGGAAATATAACCCTGTCATTGATTAAATCAATCCACAAAGAAGTTTGAGCTCTGATTGCAGAGATCGCCTCTTCGAAAAATTTGCTATCTAGAATTGCATTCAAGGTATGCGTTGGGACCTTATATACATTTCGAAAGGAATCCAGCCAAGAACTTTCAAAGAATTGGCTACACGGGCACATAATATGGAGTTGAGTATTATGACACACAGAGATGAAGGAGTTCTAGTACTCGAGCCACAAAAGAAGGAAAAGTTCGATTTCAAGAAAGCAAGTAAGCTATCTTCCAAGTCTGAAACAAAWTGATCCATGCCAACAACTACAACACCTGTTAGGATATATGCCAAAGTAAGCAGAAAGTTTACAAAGAGGTAAATACTACTCCAGATCTTGGAAGAAGACGCATGACTTTGAAAGATATGCAAAGTAAAGAATATTTATTTCTTGATTCTGACATCTTAAAAATGTTCGATGATATTTTAAAAGGTTGGGATTATTAAACTGCTAGAAATGAAGTAGCCAGAACAAGCAGGACAACTTGGAGATCCAAATTATTGCAAATACCATCGTCTTCTTGGCCACCGAATTGAGAAATGCTTCATCTTTAAGGATAAAGTAATGGAAATTAGCTCGCAAGTGTCGCATTTTGCTAGAGGAAGATAAAGTGACCACTAATCAAACAGACATTATTCAAAGTGCTTTCTCGCCCAAATTTGTTGATGCCAGAGATGCACATTTTGTAATCTACTAAACAGTTCGTTGAGATCAAATTCGAGCAATTCGACATGGTGAAGTTCAGYATAAAGCTCTCACCTCAATTTAATCATGAATTGAAAAATGCGGTTGCAATGCCATCCGAGAATGTTGAGTCTCTTCATGAAGGTGGCAAAGTTGATGATTCTGATTCTAAAGGCTGGACAGTTGTGAAATGTTGTTCCTAAGAATTACATTGGGGGAGTTCTTTCCAAGAATATCAATTGATACTATTGAAACTGTTTCTTGTTTTATCATAAGTAAACCAGAGGTAAATGATTAYGCCTTTCCTCTCCAAATGATTCAATTTAAAAGGATTGTCGTGTGCAAATTAAGGAAGGTACTTCAAATTCAGTTACATGTATGACGACAATAACTTTCAAGCAACCTGCACATGTACGCATAACAATAAGGCGAGTAAGCAATTGTTATATTTCAGTGGAAGATGAGCATTCAACGGTGGGTCACAAGTCCATCTTTGATGGATTAGGGGAAGCAAACTCCCATGTCTCAATTTTCGAACGGTTGGGACCTCAAGGAAGAAGATCAAACAGAAATTCTACCTTCAAAAGACTTGGAATAACCAAAGAATCCAGACCAATTCAGAAGATTGGAAAACCTTCATATGGGAGATTGATGCAACGGTTGGGACCTCAAGGGAAAAGATCAAATAGAAATTTCGCCTTCAAAAGACTTGGAATAGCCAAAGAGTTCAGACCAATTCAGAAGATCGAAAAACCTTCATATGTGGAGATTAATGCAAATGAGTGTTGAAGCAGAATACATTCTAGGATGAGAAGAAAAATTACACTCCTTGTGGATTTTGACAATGTTCTCAAAGCTAAAGTGCAAACTATAGTTCATACAAAACCAAAGGAAGAAAAGGGATCAACACATCTGAAAATTGCATGTGCCTCCGAAAGAGAGAAGTACTTGACCATCTTCCCTCCATGGAACTTGACCATTCTTGCAATGAAAGGGCATTTACTGCTCTCGTGATGGGTGTCAAGGTATTGAGCAATCTATCCATACACATAATGAATTGGGAAAGCTGCTCGACACTCTTTCGAGAGTGAAGATTGGGAAACCCTACTCAAGCCATTGTAGATACTTGCCAAAGTCAGTAAAGGTAGTGAGAATTTCTACCCTGAATCCATAGACTCGCAGCCTTAAAGACACGAGGATAGATGCAATTAACTTCTCTACCTGAAAGAATAAATTTACATGTCCAACACGTTAAAAATACAGCAAGTATACTTCCCTTCTCAAAGTCTTTGCAATATTGAGGACATCAAAGGATTCGTTTTCTCCTTCCACAGTTGTCAAACAAGTACTATTCATAATGCCTGTAGGGTTATGCAACGTCCTCAGTGTTGCTAAAATTCTCCTATTATATTAGAAGAGGCGGTACGTATTTAGTGGGTTATTTAAATCAAAACTAAACCCAGTCATTAAAGGAAACTCCATGTGAAGTTATTTGCATGTCTTCCAAAGGCGAAGAAAAGGAATTTACAACTTTGAGGAAGTAGGTAGTTGAATTTGTCATCCGTCTCGTAAAGTTCCTTGGCGAAAGGGATCACTTTTTGTAAAATGAGCTATAAATAGGAAGACCACCAGGCTCCTCAAGTCCCATAGTGAAATAGATAACTCATCAATCGAAGTGCACAATGTGTTCGTCRAAGAACACCCAAGCTCACAAAAGGCATGCATGACAATGCTATAGCGATCGTATTTGAATGAAGAAGCATAAATAGCATTGTATATTTTTTAGCCACGAAGTAGCTTCTTATACTTCACGAGAATAGTCTCTAGTCACTCTTAGTAGTTCTGTGTATAAGTAGACTCACCAAAGTTCATAATGGGGGCATTTCAAGAAGTCTTATCAAGGTTGCAATCTAAAAGGAAGATAAAAGTTTTTGGAGCTTGTATTCACATCATGAGTTGAAGACAACAATAACGGGACTTTCCGGGTTGATGAGACAAATGATGAGTTAACTACTTCCTTGGAGTATGATGAAGACCATCTACCAATGTGAAAATTCACCTAGTTGGAAGATTGATCTGTATCTAAATATTTCGATGCCACTGGGACAACATCTAAAGTCATAGGTTTAAATTGAGATCCTTTTTGATTGTCCAAAATGAAAATGTCTGACTTTGGCTTCTCAAAATCCTTGATATCCATCTTCTAGGGATTTTAAAATTGCAACCTTCAAACAAATTGAAAAATGAGTGTCATTATCTTAAAAAAAGAAAAGGAAAAGTGGCAAGAGAAAATTGCAAAACAAAAAAGAGAGGAAAAAAAGAGAGAGTTCAAAAAAAAAAATTGAAAAAAAGTGACACTGGAAACAAAAACAATGAAAAAGTGAGACAAAAAAAACATAAGAAAAAAAATGCAAAAATGGCGATGCCGGGCCCAGAATATTCATGGCCCAAAAGAGAAAAAAAAAGTGATGCGAAGACCTAAGCCCAAGTAGTGAAAGAAGAAAAAAATCGGTTGGGCCAAGCCCAATTCAAACATCAGCAAAAAAATGAGCAGCAACAGAAGAAAGCAATCAATCAATGGCTTCAGCATTGTCTCACGCTCGATTCCTTCTATTTCGGGTGGTATGGAAGTCGAACCCAATCTAGTAAACAAGAGCATATTCATAACTCCATTGTGTCAGCTCTGTTTGCATTGACGGATGGCCTTGATTCAAGAGGACTTGTAGTCTTGATTGAAGCAACAAACAGGGTTGATGCTATAGATGGAGCCCTGCGACGACCTGGAAGATTTGATCGGGAATTTAACCTTTTGTTGTCTGGCTGTGAGGCACGTACTAAAATTTTGGACATTCATATTGTGGGGCTGACTTAAAGTCCTCATGTATTGAAGCTACCATTTGCGCTTTTCATGGAAATATCCTCAAGTTTAGACCAGCTAGGATAAATTCTTGATAGATGTTGATTCAGTAAAGGTGGAGAAGTATCAGTTCGTAGAAACCATGTCAACGATCGCTCTGTCTGCTCATAGAGGCTCTATTGTGCATTCTAGGCCATTATCATCCGTTGTTGCACCATGTCTACAAGGAGTGCTCCGAAAAGCCATGAGTATTGTCTCATATTATTTTTCTCCATTTGCAGTTGGGTTAGAATGGCTAAGATTTCAATGCTTTCATATGGCTCCACTATTCCTGTTGTATATAGACCGTCGGAATCGCCGTCACCATGACTGCCGCAGAAGCAGAGGTGGAAAAGTGTCGTCGCTGCTGCAAAGCTCGCCGCTCAATTGCACAGGTACCGGCTGTGATTTCCCGGAAGCAAAAAGCCATGAAGCATAAAAAAGGTAAGGAGAAAAGCTGTCGCCGTCACTTCTACCCACCGCCATGGGCATCGTCGAAAAATAGAAGGCAGAAAGTTCCTCGTCGTCACTGCAGATCAGAAAAAAATGAGCTCCATGGCTCGGCGGAAGTAGAAAGCACAAGGCAGAAAAGCCACCTCCATGGCCGCCTCAAAAGCAGAAGAGAAGGCTACTCGTCGCTGCAAATCTGCAAAAGAGAGAAGATCAAGGGCTGCTGCAGCACTGGAGAAAGCTGCCACAGTCGTTGTACTCCCACCGGCGAAACTATCCGCCACCATCGCTGACTTCCAATTGGCTCGCGAAGAGAAGAGAACCAAAGCATGCAGCAAACAAAGAGAAGGATTTGGGTCGCATGGATCTGGACTGCACTTCCTCCTGGCCCACGAAGAGAGGACATGGGCCAAAACAGGAAAAGAAAAAACAAAAGAAAACAAAAGGGCCTAGGCTGCTGAGTTTGGGTCATACCTCCAGCCGGTCCAAGAAGAAGGAAAACAATAAAAGACAGCAACCAAAAAAAGAAACACAAAAAGAGAAAAGGAAACAGAAATAGCGAATAGAAAGCAGCAAGAAAAAAAGCAAACAAAAAATGGCAGCAAGAGTTAAAAAAAAAAAAAAAAAAGAGAGCAAGCAAAAAATTATTTGATTTTTGCATTACAAAAAGATGTTTATAGGAAAACATGCTGAAGACACTTACTTCCTTTGGAGATATCTCGACTTCTCTCGTACTCGAAATTCCTGAAGTGCAAGAATAAATGCTAAATCAATAATGAAGAATCAACTATGTCAGAATAAAAGTACTCAGTATGACGGAAATTATTTTGGACGAAAGACAAAACATATAAGAAGACTTACCAAGGTAGCGAARTAGGCGACGTGATGAAAAGCAAAAATAAAAATAAAAAGATTTGTGTAATTGACGTGTATATATAAAAAAAAGAAAAGAGAGTTGTATTAGGATTAAAAATATAAATTTTATCACAAGTCCAATATGTAAAATATGTCTAGACTAGAGTTTAGATTATTTGAAATTAGATTGTATATATCTATCTAATTAAATAAAGTTTAAAAAAAAGAAAGAAAGTAAAAAAAGAAAGTTCCAACCGAGAAGGAAAAAAAAGGCAAATGGGCAAAAAAACAAGCAGTGTGGATTTTAAACATTAAGGGCCACACGAGAGGAAAGCTAAAGAAGAATGAGCCGAATGATTGAAAAAAAAAAAAAGCCCAATGAAGAAGAAAAGGAAGCCCAACGTTTGAAGAACAAAGGGGTCCAAATGCTTTAAAGATGACCCAAGGACGATAAGTTCAGCTAATGGAAATGAAGCATGGAGTTCGGCAAATCAAGTAATACTCACTCCTAAATGAGATTTTAACCAATTAAATCAATTCGCTTTGACTATAAATAGAGGCCAAAGCATAAGAGGAAGAGGTCCAACAACTTATATTGAGGTCCAAAAATTCATATCGAGAGAAGCTTAAATGAAAGAATATCAAATATCTCTCTTAATCCCAAGATCAAGCTGTAAAGTCTTCGAAAAATTTCAAAGAGAAGAATTAATGAATTGAGTTCTTGACTTGAGAACCTCTCAGAGAATGTAGCATTTTCTTATCAAATTTATAAGATTAATTATTTGTTACGTATTTTTTTTTGTTTTCGTATTATTATTTTGTAGAAGAGAGAATTGTATAAATACTAGGATAGAGGTAGGAAATGCATTGCCAAAAAATTACAAAAATGATAAATTACCCTACAAGATTAAATGTATAATTGTTGGAAAGAGGATTGTGACAGGTGACCAAGTTTGAAGATCACSATAATCATGAGTTGGAACCAAATGATGAGGTGATGATGCTAGGAACCAGAGTTAGAAACTTTTATCTAAACGTGTGGCCTGAAGAGGAAGGGATGCTTTGAGAGTTTTTCAGTTTTTATTTCGTGGACTGATTCCATAGCATTAGCATGTCCTACAACTTAATGGTTAAGTGCCTCATCCAACTTGGCATTTGGTATATTTAATAGCCACTGATCTAATAAACAACTCAAGTTTACCAAGTCCTTGATTCCTCGAAGGTAAATTGCTACCAAATCCCAAGAATCTAGTCTAAAATTGCAATAGTGCACTTTAGGAATTGCTGCATGTGAAGGCGCGTAAGTAGTTTTCCCTAGAAGGAATCGAGAACCTAGTACGCTTGAGTTATGTGTAAATTCAATTTAGCTATATTAAGTATCCCAGATGCTAGGTGGATTGAGGTACTTAACCATATTTTATGTCTATGTAAAATTTGTTTTTGAAAACTTTTCTTTTTGGTATTTGTTAGAAAATTTGATAATAATCTAACCCAACATTATCTACACATTAGGAAATAAACCAAACCTAATTGTTTAAAATTTGAACTATTTGATGGTCGAAATTTTTGTGCTAAAATTTATGATTTAATTTGAGAATGAAGAAAATCGAATTATACCTCCAAATACACCCCTACTTACTATGTATATAATACAAGAAAGAACCAAATCAACTAAAGGCGCTACGCTTCTAATTGGACCCCTTAAGGGACACGTCAAATACTCGTCGGCCTTATACAGTTAAAGCGTTTGCATGGCAGGGAACAATGTAACTGACATTTTTCAAAATCGTCCGTGTTGCGCCACGTAGACTCATTTCTTACGTAATTACTGTCTCTCCCGCCAACCTCGCTCAGCCCTTTTCCCACCTCCTCTTTCCCAAATTCTCACAATCCCAGTGACCATCCGTTCTCCTCTGTCTCTCTCATTCATTGTTGATAGCTATTCCAAGAAAATTAAAGAAACTCATGCATAAACTTGTCAATAATTCTTCTTTAAACAGAGTTTCCGTTTCCTTTTGGAAATTTCATCTTGCTCTTGATTTTCCAGATATTTGATCTTGATGGAAGCATTATGGCGCAGTTGATTTTTTGAGTGATTTCTTGGGGAGTGAGTGTAGAAGATGAGTAGGGATTCCACTGATGCACTAAGGGGAAACCCACCTGGGATTTTGGTTATAAGAAGCATTAGAGGCAGAGATTGGAGTTTCAATACGTATAGATATGTAGTTTTGTTTGTGACATTTGTAGCCTACGCTTGCTACCATGCTTCGAGAAAGCCCAGTAGTATAGTCAAGAGCGTGCTTGATCCGGGACGGAGTGAGCACGAGAAGAACTCTTATCCGTGGCCGATTGGGGATTTTTTTGTCACGAAGAACGATACGGATATAAATAGATTGAAAAACAAGGGATGGGCGCCATTTAATGAAAAGGATGGAACATCGAAACTGGGGGAGATTGATGTAGCTTTTCTCGCATGCTATTCCATGGGAATGTATGTTTCTGGGCATTTAGGCGATTCTTTGGACCTTCGGTTGTTTTTAACAACTGGGATGATTGGGAGTGGGATTTTTGTTGGTCTTTTTGGAATGGGTTATTTCTTGAATGTTCACGAATTTTGGTTCTACTTAGCTGTGCCGATGATTGCCGGATTATTTCAGGCCACTGGATGGCCTTCGGTTGTTGCTGTAATTGGGAATTGGTTTGGCAAGACGAAGAGGGGATTGATAATGGGCATTTGGAATGCACATACGTCAGTGGGGAATATAGCTGGATCCCTTCTTGCTGCTAGTGTTTTGAACTATGGCTGGGGCTGGTCATTTATTCTTCCGGGTGCTTTTATCTTTCTTGGAGGCATAATGGTATACCTCTTCTTGGCTGCTTATCCTGAAGATATTGGATTCCCTTGCCCAAATAATTCACTTCTGCAGGCTGTGAATGGACCTAATGATGAAGAATCTCATATAAGGAAAGAGGCTAACGTGGGAGACAAGAAGAAGAATGCTGAAACATGGATTACTTCAGCAAATAGAAGAAGCGTACGACTCCGCGATGCTTGTTTGATACCAGGCGTTATTCCATTTGCCCTTTGTCTCTTCTTTGCGAAATTAGTCGCGTACACATTTCTGTATTGGTTGCCATTTTATATTAGTCAGACAGGTAATCTTATAGCTCCTTCCTTATTGTCTGACTGTGCATTAACGGTTGTCCTGTTTCCTAACTGCAGTTCAGGTTACTATTTTTGGTTTTTTATTTTATAACCTGTCTAGGTGTATTTTAAGAAACTCTTTCATCTAAATTTATACCATTTGAGCTGAAATTACTTGTGATTCGGTTTCAATAACAATCCCATGTTGTGATGCACCCATTTGGTGATGATCCATCGGTCAAAGTTATCATATGTACTGGCTATTGATGCGTCCGGGTCGATGAACTTATATTTACTAAAGCGGTCTGTTGGTTTTGTGGAGAATATAATATGCTTGTGTATTCACGCGTCCTGTCATTTCATGAAGTTACACCAGTTGTTTCCTGAAAATGCCAGTATCTCCGCGACATGCTCTATTGAAAAGTCTCTTGTTGAAAGTGAAATTGCTAAAACATTTAGCAGATACTTCTTATCTATGTATCAGTTAACTGCATCTTACAAATTTATCATATTTCTAAATACTTGCTTTTAGAAAAGAAACATATTTCTTCTTCTGCATCTCTGCTCATTTTAAGTTTGGACGAATATTCAATGTGCTTTTTGCCTTTCCCTTATTAATTTACGAATATGCATATTTTATGTTGGGAGTTGTCTATATTCTGGAGTTGTTGTCACATAAATGGCTTTTGTATCACTGATTCTTTTAATTTGGCTATTTAAGTAATCAGAGATTTTTTAATATATAGGGAAAGCCTTTTTTTATTGTGGAAGTGCTATCTTGCGATGAAATTTGATAGGTAAAACCAGGATTAGGGTTTTTTCGTTGCTCTTCTTTCTTCTTGTAAATGTACTGAGATTTTTCAATAAGTGTTCTGAGATCTCAAGTAGGTAAATTTCTTGCAATGAGGCAACATTTTGTTTGGAGAAATTTATCGTTGTGGTTTTTCTGATTATGGTTTTTCTTATGTGCTTCATAACTTCTCTGTACAGCTATTGGAGGTGAGTATATGTCAGTGAAAACTGCTGGAAACCTTTCAACCCTATTTGATGTTGGAGGTATTTTTGGAGGAATTCTGGCTGGTTATATATCTGATAAACTTAGGGCTCGGGCTACTACAGCAGCAACCTTCATGTATGCATCAATTCCTTCGATGCTTCTATACCAGAAATATGGAAGCATAACGAAAACCGCTAACATTTTGCTTATGATGATTGCTGGTTTGTTTGTTAATGGGCCTTATGCACTTATCACAACTGCAGTATCTGCAGATCTGGGTACTCACAGCTCTTTGAGAGGAGATTCTAGAGCATTAGCAACAGTTACTGCCATCATTGATGGTACAGGCTCTATTGGTGCAGCTCTTGGCCCTCTGTTAACTGGGTTTCTCTCAACAAAGGGATGGGGTGCAGTTTTCATAATGTTAAGTGTTGGTGCTGCTATTGCTGGTCTTCTACTTTCTGGGTTGGTTCTGCAAGAATTCCGTGACAATGTCTCAGAACAAAGAGTTTCTAGATCAGACAGTCTAGAAGGTGACAATTTCAGTACATCTCTTTCGTGTGCTCCTATATATTTTCTTTTTCACATTTTTATTGTCCCTCTGTGGAATCTAAAACAAACAAATTATGATCATTATATTCCTATGCTGTGCAATTCCTTTAATTCTGCTACACATCTAACATAATGTGTTTATAGAGAGAGGGATTACGCTTGACCTAGCTTTCTGAAGGAAAAAGAACAAGGGTTAAACTTGTATCATCATTGCTTTGTATAGTATATAATTTAATAATCGTGCAAGAACAAAGGAAATCATGTGAACTCCAAATGAAGTCTTCTGCAACCACCACTGAGAAATTTGTATTACAAGCTAATATTTGTAAAGTATTCTGTTCCACTATGTCCTTGTCGGATTACAATAGAAGTTTATACATTTCTGTAGTTGCTTATTGCTTTGCGTCTCTATGGAACAAATATATTGGCAAAGAAAAAAAAATTGGTTCTTCGATCTGTGAGAGACAGAGAGAGAGAGAGAGAGAGAGAGAGAGAGAGAGAGAGAGAAGGCTACTTTATAACCAATAATTATGCAAGAACACAATGAAAGGAACGAACTCCAGATGATGTCTTCTGCAACCTTCATTGAGCAACTTGTGTCCATGTATTGTGAAGATACTGTTACAGGAGGGAAAACCTTGTTCTTGCGGTATTGTAACTAGAATTTACTAATTCTGGTATTTGGTCATTGTAGTGAACTTTCTGGAATAGACTCATTTGTCATCTTTTAGTATGTACAGTTGGAACTTCATGGCAACCTTGTGCATCATCTGACAATTTATTTTTCCCTTTATTGAACTATTTGTTAAAAGTAGTCATCATATGTAACTCTGCAATCCTGAGTTGCATCTCTCAATTCGGGAAAGTTAGATAAATTGCCTCTCGCATGGTAAAGAAAAATCAAGGGGCTGCTATGAGGTGCTTATGAGGAATGTATGAATTGGTCTGGAATCTTTACATGGCCCCCAAGTATCTGAAGGAGTTAGTCTATCCCAAGTTTGATCTGTTGAATAAACATTATTATGCCCTTAAATTAGTGAGTGAAGAGACGATCATATCATTTTTCCATAAAGAAAAAAGAATATGCAGAAGCATGGGATTGTTCAGGGACTTTAGCATTTTCGCTTCTGCATGCCTGTTCCTGAGGGCTTTAATGTGGTCTAGTACAGGCAAGTGATTTGTTCGAGATGAATGTGTGGGAAGGTTGCATTTCTATTGTTATGTTGAATTTCTTGGAGTCTTGCATTATTTCAGAAGTTGAGCGTGATGTCTACTTTACTTCATATATAATATGTTAAGCTTGTGTTTTAAATTTTCGGTCAGCATGTGGTTCAGCCACTAGTTTCTACAAATTGTTCTATTTGATAGAAGTATATCGATATCCATAATACATTAAATATGTATCAGTGTTTAGAAATATGTGTAAGCACTTGCCTTCGCCCCTGGTTTCTATAAATTGCTCTATTTGGTGACAGTAAATTCACATCCTTCTTTGTCAATTCCTTGCAACCTTAAATTCTAATCGTTGACTGCCTTTGACTATATATCTATGTTTGCAGTCCCAGCAGCAACTGAACCCCTTCTAAGTAACCGACGGCAATAACCACAGAAGCATTTGTGAAGCATCACGACCTCAAAAGGTGAACAGAGAGATAATTTATGACAAACGCTAAACACATATAGCAAAGCTCCAAATACTTCGTTTGGAGAAATGTTGGTCTAAGATTGTATAGAAAAATTTTGTTGACAGTATTATTTGCTTTTCATATCATGCAGCAATAGTTGACAACTCTTGTGCTTTTCTGGTACAGTTGTCTTATTTTGTAGTTATCCACCCCTTTCTTGGTTGAATTTGATATTCAATCTTCGAAGGTAGAGCAGATCTTTCATATCATACAAATCTTCATCGCGTTGCCTAAGTTTTCTGTATCAGATTCAAGTTGCATCCCACGAATACTTACATTCTTATATGAACCTCATCTTTCTTGCCGAGATTTCTGTGTCAATACTGAAAATGCGAGTCGGGTTCTAGAATGCCCTTTGGTGCCACCTCTGTAAAGCCAGAATCCTGGTGATTTTGATTCTGTTAGATAAAGTATAGACAGTTTTGAGCGTCAAAATTAGAAAGATGAGGTCTTTCTTGAAATAATCTACTCATCTAAAATGGTTTTCCTACCTGTGATGTTAGGGGATTGAATGGTACGACTGCCATAGTTGTTTTGATGTTTCTGTGTTGAACACCTGCCGGCTTAGGGACTGAATTCATGACTGAGATTCATAAAGTGTTATTTATAAATTATATGATGAACTAGTTGAAAGAAAGACGTGTGTTTAATAGTTTGAGAAAATTATAGTTATATGAAAGTAAAACATCATGAGGTTCCATCTTCACTCATTTTTAAATTAAACTTTTAATTAGTTCACCTTATTGTCTCAAATGTTCCAAGTCCTTATAGTGATATATAGGATGGACTGAAAATGATACCCTACGTGCTTTCCTTTTCTTATCTCTGCCCTGCCAGTCGATGCTGATGCGGTTCCAATTTCCAAAGTTTCTTGAAATAAATGGGACCTACAAGCATCAACGAGTATTAAATTCCTTCATATTCTAGAGACTTGTAGGTGCTGCTAAGACGAAATGGMTAAGCCAGTTGGCAATGGTCCTCCTTTACACGAAGGAGAGCATAATATGACTTTTGGAATCTAATGATGCTAGCTTACTAGTTTGTCAAATTGGACCCTGGGTTGATTTACAGATGAAATGAGCAAGACTTGTTTTCTTTCTTTCTGTTTAGACGAAATTGAGCAGCAGGCATTGGCACTCATGATTACTTATAAAAGATGTTCATGAACTGTTTTGGGTGCCTTGGTTCTGAGCATGGTTCTCGTGATAAAGTCAGCCAAGTCACGAGTTTTTACAGAGAAAACAATGAAGGCTGAAACCTTTCTTTCGGGTGGGATTAAAGGTCAAAAGAAAAACATAACCATACGTACTAAAGTCCATGGAAGACTTCCTCGGCTTGCCTTTGTTAATACGAATGAAAAGGGCATGATAAAGCAACCCTTGCACACATGAAGCTTCTATTCTATTTCTTCATTTTCTTTTKTCCTTTTTCCATCTTTTCTTTCTTACGAGACCCCTGTATTTCTCGAGGACCTTGATAACAATCTAGATATTGTCCATTCATTAAAAYGTGTTCGGAAATCCAAGCAATATTTGCAGCAGACAAGAATTTGTGAACCACCACTTTCTCTAGTGTCCCATATTTGGGCTGCGCATAGAGGCTGTATGCAGCCAATGGAATGTTTAGTCAGAAAATGCCTTGACTCGCAGCCTGTATTCASTATATATCAACCTGTACATCAATCCCATCTATCCTTCACAAAAACCTCACAACAGAGTTATCAGTTCCTACTCCACTTAGAACCCTGCTTTTTCATCCTCTGCTTTTCTTAATATCTCATCGTCTCAAGAGTCATGGCTCTCTCAAGTGCCATGCTCATGCTTTGCTTATCGATCACCTTGGTTGCTTTTTCAGCGGCTCAGGCACCAATGGGCTTGCCTCCAATGGCAACTTCGCTTCCACCATCTACCATGGCATCACCGCCTATGGCTGCAGCATCTTCACCTACAGTGTCTCCTCCAGCCATGGCATCACCGCCTATGGCTGCAGCATCTTCACCTACAGTATCTCCTCCAACCATGGCGCCACTCATGTCTCCGCCTCCAATGTCGTCTACTACAATGTCTCCTCAAGCAATGACTCCAGGTCCATCCATGAGCTCCCCACCAGCACCAATGGCCCCAGGATTGGCCCCTGAGTTGCCTGCCTCTCCCCCGGCGCCTATGGGGCCATCCATGGGACCGAGCGCACCAGAAATTGCTCCAGCAACACCCTCCAACCCAAATTCTGGTGCTTCCGTGAAGGGAAGCACCTTTGTCATGCTTGCATTGTTTGGAGGTGTTGCACTTCTTGTCTGAACTAATCCCTCGCTAGTCATTCTAATCTTCGTTTACAATTTATGTAGATTGAATAACCATTATTTGTATTCTTTTTCTTTTTAATTATTCTTATTGGTGCTTCTTTGTTTATTTTGTCCACAGATTCCTCTTTCGTTTCCACTTCATTTTCTTTTACTTGGTGGATAATAATTTTGAGCAGTATTTGTAGTCCTTGAGATGAATGAGCATGGCTTGAAGATTCATTGAGATTATAAATGCTGCCGTGGAGTTGAATCTCTTTAAGTACAATCAAGCCTCATATCTGGGATACCTATAGCAGTTACACTGAAACAGTTCCAATATGAAGTCACAAGCGACTTCGAGATACATTTTCCCATATGGTTAACAATGAGACGAAATGAATGGGGTTTGCTGCGATATTATCAGTAAAACCTTTCGAATCACCAAGATTAAATAAGCTAAAAACGTTTTCAAGCTTGCTATGTTCTCTTCTCTATAATGCACCAAAATGAAATGATGCATTGATGTACTCGTTAGATAGGGCATATTGAAGAGTAAGGTTATTTTGCAAGAAGGGTCGGGAACAAATTGAAGAAAAAGTTACAAGTGCAAGCTCGACAAGTATAAATATGTGGAGACTACGAAGCCAAATCTCCTGTTAGAGATAGGAAGGTACCCCTCGGATATGGTGGAAACATTAGCTAAAGGAGGAGGATGATGGTGAGGTGGGCCTAAATTCAGACAAAGGAACGTGTGGAGGATGTTGACATGCACATGGGGTGCTAAAGGTAACTAAAAACACAGACGCACAGGAAATGTTTCTTTTAAATATGAACTAATACAATTACAACATACTTAAATACATAATCAGTCAAGAAATCACATAATCTTAGTTTAAATATTGCAGATCAATTTCTGGCGAGTATGTTGTACCAGTCTATATGTATTTTACCTCAAAAAGCAAAGGGTTATTACAAGGATCTTCAGATTCAGACCTTTATAAAACAAGTAGCAACAGAACTATAAAAAATGAATTTCATAGACTGGCATTGTTCACACAAGATTTCCAAAGAGCATATGAACAAAAGATTCAGATAGAGGAACATTTTGCCATGTTCCAGCTACTTTTATCACAGCATGAACCTTTATAAAAAGGGTATATGTTCAACAAAAGCGATCGGAGAAGTAAGCATTGGATTCCATCAAAAGTTTTGAGAAAAGGAAACAAGCTCTCTTTTGTAATTTAATAAAATTCACTAGCCCATAACATTACTCCACCTCTGGTTTGGAGTTTTCTAATTATTTTTGCAACCTTATTTTCCTTATCTACTCAATATCTTTTCACTGTGGTCTTGGTCAGTCCTAGGACCATAAAACCAATGAAAGTAAGGAAAGCTGAGGTTTTGCCTCAAAAGACACACTAACTGTTCACAAAGTCACTTGGTAGGAAAGTAGCAGAGGCTCGAGTTGGATCCTCACATCAAGAACAATAGGGATTAAAATGGGTTGAATTAGAAAGAATTCAGATTTGAAATTGCAATTTATAATTTTCAGATTTTTTTGAGGTAAAATATCTTCGAACGGTCCAAAGATGTCTAACTTCTTCTCCACTGTTTTTTGCATATAAAGCTTACTGCCATGTGAGTATTACCAAATGAATAAATTGGTAGGGTAACATTATAATAATTCACAGTCACCACCTACAGGCTAAAGTCCACACATTAACTTCTGCCATTTCTCTCAATTTCTAAGCTAGAAAAGATTCGGAAAGACCTGACCAAAATTTTTATTCTGAATAATGAGAACACAGGTAGGAAATCTACAAATTTATCTTTTTCTTTGTCTTCTACGGCACTCAAAACATTCAGTACATGGATACTTACTTCGGCTTGAAATTGATTTGCTTGATTGCAGTTTTTGGGGTGAGATTTTCAAGTCTTCCACAAGTATATTTCGGAGCTTCTCATTTTCCTTCATTAGATCCACAATGAGTTTCTGGTGTCTTAATACCTGTGTGCATGAGAAGTTCAATTTTTTTCAGATGGATTTATCAAAGAGGATAGAGGAAATAAGAAAGGAATTACAAGTATTTGAATTGGCAGAATTTCTACTTGCACAAAACATTATTCAAAGGGGATAGACCCCCAGGAGTTTTCCACTTGTTCTTCTAAATACACTCAATTCAACTGACAAAATTTTGTTCAAGTGGCCAAGTTTCTACCTGAACAAGTTTTATTGCATTGACAGACTCCACTTGATACGTGCTTTCTATCTCGCAGAAAGCTTTATATCCAATATAAAATTGTCCATAAGCACAATATTTCCCAGACTAATTGATTTCTAAATGACTTGAGAAAAATTATTTTCAAACTGAGACTTACCATCTGCAAGACGTTATTCTCCACTTTGAACCGTTCAGCCTTCAAAGAAGGAAACCAATAATTAGAACATCCAGCTGAACTAGTGCAGAATGAACTTAAACTTTTTGAACAATTAAAGCAAACTTCAGAAGATCCTTCTGCAAGTTGATCGACTTAATATATGTCAAAGATGCTCATGAGAAAACAGCAAAAGTACAGCACGCATAGCTATCTCCTGAGAATTATATAACTTTGTACATATTATTAATTGACCACAAGAACAGATTCCCTTATTACAACAATTATTTGTTATCTGACGAGGAATAGGGAGGGGTGGATGTAGGATGAGGTAAAGGAGGCCAACGGTAAAAGCTAATTCTGAAATGCAGAAGTTAAACAATGTGCAACACCTACTTCTACAGAGTCCTATAATCAGAGACATGAAATTATGGCAGTTGCATCACTTAATTGATCTTGCTAGTAAAACAATCATAAACTACCCAAGCACTAATGCACCAGTTTGCTTGATCTATTTGTGAAGGAAAGCATCGTGAATATTGCAGTGCAAAAAACAAATCAAGAGAAATAGATCTAACTATGAGGAGCAGTAAACAGAATTTGTCATTTCCCACTACAAATTTCAAAATCAGAAGAGGTTCACATTGTGAATGTTACATCAAATTTGGTATACTTTTATTTGGGAAAAACTAAGAAAGAGAGAGAATGTATCACAAGACTAAGATAATAATGTGATACAGAGACAAAAACAAAATTCAGGGCGGCAGCTACAAAAATGAAGAACAGCGTATTCAGATTGGAAATTCTTGACAGTTTAAGGACAAAATGTATTGAGCCTATAAATCAGCTTCAGGAGCATCTCATTTCAAAGGAAAAATTGAAATCACTAGAAATGTCATTCACCAAGAACAGGATGTTAGCTGAGAGCTACTGAATTTGATCACAACTAGCAAAAAAACATTATTTAATTTCAATTGGGAGAAACTTATTAACTGCATATAATTTCTTAAAAACTTCTTCTATGGATTACTTATAAGCATGAAGCTTCTAGACTCTTACTTTAAAAGGAATGCATTTCTGAGTTATGGAATTGTATTCGCTTTAAAACTTACTCAGGAAAAAAAAGATTGAACTAATAACTTGTTCAGATATGAAAGCCAAGAGAGGTAACAGATGCCAAAGAAAACATAATAATAAGAGGTTTATCTAACACTTTCATAATGCCAATCCAAATTCAAATTAAAAATAGCCCATTGAGAAACACGTGGTTCACTTTATGTACCAGTTCGTTTACTTCACTCTCTTCATCCTTCAAAAGTGGATTTTCCTGGAAATTGCTGAGGACCTTCTCTGTTCTACTGCTATATGCTGTGTTTAAGGGAGCATTACTAGAAGCTGCAGTACCACTAGAAGTAACTACACTCCCATCTCCAGGCACTCCTTGAGGTGTGTGCTCTGGTACTTTCTTTGTTAATTGCATGACATTTCCAAGTAGATTTTGATTTGACAGCTCATTGACCATGCACGAGCCACCTTGCAAGGATACTGGAACCAAACCTTGAATAGCAGGCAAGCTGGGGGCCATTCCGAACTTCTTCATTATATTTTCCATGGCTTGCTGGCAAATCAGAAGACTCAGTGTAAATACAATTGATGTTAGCAGATTCAAGAGGAGATATAAGGGGTAATAAAACATACTGAGAAACATAACCGTAGCTGATGCACCGCCCCTGGCTTCAGAGCAAGACCTGTCATGAAAATCCACATTTTAATTCACACAGAGAATTATTGAAATTAAGCAATAATAATAGAACCCCTAAAAACCAAAGAAAGGACAGGAAAAAATTAACCTATCTGTCTGCTGCATAAAGCATTTTTAATTATCTTAAAAGTTGTCCATCAAGTATTGTTATTTCTCTACCGCAATGAAGACTGTGGTTCTTGTTTATGCTCGATATATTAAAAACAGACAGCAATTAACTTAATAACGGATATCTACTTGGTCCAAAATTGACAGTTAGAAAGCATGGACTAATGTTTCAACTTAGATCTATAAATTTAGACTTCACCAGATCTCCATCTAGTGGCAAATAGAACAGGAACATATCAAAACTTATCGAATCAAAGATAAAAAGGAGTGGATAACCCAAAAAAGGGATATTTATCCTACTGCAGATAAGGCAGAAAGCTTATGAGAGATGGTATTAGAGTATGTCCATCACAGGCTATAAATGTTTGGATCAATGAAGTGTGYGCAACGATTTAACTAGGATTACCTCTTTGGAAATAACATGTAGGAATGGCAATTAATACTACCATCAAGATTTATGCAACCAGAAAAAGAAAAAAGATGGAAAAGAAACTTGAGCTACCTTCTCCGTACAAAGGTTCAGTCATAGTTTTAGGAGAGGTAACTAGGTGCAAATGTAAAAGAGTATGTTACAGGAAACTCTGAGGAATCAAGCTTCAATCGTCACAGGATTTCATTTAAAAGATACACTTAAAACAATTTTCAAATTCAAGGGGGCAGAAAAACCCAAAAAAGTAAAAATATTCGCTTAGCCACCTTTTTTCTTTTTCTTTTTTTTCCCTTTATCTTCGTAGGCAGTTTAGTAAGAACATGAATGTTGTTTTTTCACCAAGTTTGGGTCAGGATCTGCCAACACAAAAAGAATTTTATATAGTGGCTGCTTTTACTTTTTCTTTTAAAAGCCAAAATACGTTTTGAGTTGTTCATGATTGCTTTCCAGAACAGTATTTTAGCTTAAAAAAGCTGAAAAGAAATACTATTTTGGAAAAGCAACTTGAAGATACTTTTTAAAACAGTTATGCTTTTACTAACGTTGTTGAAAATAAAATATTATAATAATTCTTAAAATAGCTTTTTGAAATGCACTTTTTTTCAACAGCTTAAAAAAGGCATAAGCTCAGGAGAACATGCCCATAAATAGTCTCGGCATTCATACCAATTCCAAAACCATGCCCAAAACCCACTCCACATCCAATCCCTGCTTCGATGTTCTTTGCGCCCAACTTCCTCAACTATAAGCATATCAAGACAAGTTAGTGAAAATAAAGCGAAAGACAGAATTGCTAATTACATGCAAACACATATCAAGACATAACAATCAAAAGAAAGATGAACTTACAGAACTATTAACATGCCCTCCAACTCCTGAAAAAGCATCTGTTGCACCTCTAGCGGCACCCATAACTTGGTTAAGCATTGGCATTGCACCTGAGACACGAACCAAGGTACTGGTAAATCAAAGATAAGCAAATCAGCGAAAGAACCCACAAGGCCGAGATAATTTTGTTTTCTTTTCTATAAATAAATATAAGAAAATGGAGGTGCACATTTTCTAGATTCACTGGATCAAATTGTTGCTTTCTCTGTAAATAAAGATTTATGAGCTGATGTGTCATGAGATTGCCAACATTTAAACTTACAATAGGAAAAACAATGTCTTCTGTACAACACAAAAGCACCAAGAATCACTTGATAGGTTTAGTATCACTAGGATACCACTAAACTTATAAAACTAGTGCATTAGTTTCCATCTTTACAGCATTCAGGGGTTTATAGTCCATGCCTTCAGAAAGATAACATTCAATTTTCTACATAGCCTTCCTTCATCACTTACAAAATATCCTTGAAATGGAAATTCAAAGTATGGTAGTCAAATTTCACAGCCATGCACATAAATCCTTAGTGAAATGCATAACCACCACGTTCTGCGGTCAACTCTAGCACAAAACAAAGACAAGCAACAGAACAAAGCAAAGAGAGTTCAACCAATGATTGCCCAAATCATCAAATGATGCCAGAATTAGAACTCTAGAACATAATACTCTCTCCTTCCAACATTGGATGTCTTGGTTGACATTTGCTGGGTTCTTAGAAATAGCTTTCAGTTAATTGGCTGGGTGAAATTTCTTGTTTTCAAGCTGTTCTTTTCATTTCTCCAAAGTGTCATAGGAAGACAAATAAGATTGCACACTCACCAAATTAGCAATATCAAAGTCGTGCAACACATTCAGTTACCACAGAAAGATGCATCTTAGAGCATATAATACATGCCAGACACATTATGAAACATATACAAATGAAATCAATAATCGTGCAAATACTGCAATTTATGCATATTAATTCTCCGACAACATTCCAAATCCATTATGGTCGGACTCTCAAACTGAAAGAATGTGTTGCAATGAAAACAATAACAAATATAATTGTGATATCAAAAGCTCAAAATTTCGAATATGACAATCTGACTACACTCCTTGTTTATTGCAAGAAAAGCTGCCAAGTGCATCACCAAATTGAGCCACGATGCATCCATATCTTACAATTTTCTCCACGAAAGAACACAAGATAATTCCTTGCCATTCAAAAATTTCAAATTTAAGCACAATATGCACCAAATTTAAACAAATTTGAACACAACAGAGAGGTAATAGTGAAGCAGTTTACTTGGATTTTTTTCTTTTGTTATCTTTGGTTCCAAAAAACTGTCCAAAATTCATGCTTTTTCTCTGGCTAGAAATATGAATGTGAAACAAAGATAATGCTGGGACTAACCTAAATTTATTGGGCGACCAACACCTATGCCTATGCCACAGCCAATTCCGAAGCCAGTAAATACTTGTCCCACCTTCAAAGAAAACGGGTTCTCCATTCTTATAATTCTGTCTTTTGTGACAATCACTCCACTGCTGCTGCTATTACCACTAGTCTCCATTCTGTCTTTATTCATCCAAATACGAAAAGTCTGGTCCTTTTCCTGGTTCGTCTCTAGCAAAAGAGCGGAGGAGAAACAAATTCTTGGAAACTTCCTTACTCATATGAGCCTTTCGGGAAATTCAAGATGCGGATCTCTTTTCTTCTTCTTGCCCACATCGCAGAGTATGAGCAGTGAAGAGTGACAAAGAGAAGAGTGTGTTATGCTCGCCTGAAGGACTTGTTTGAAATACTTGTTAGGTGGATGGGTTTAAGTACGAATTTCAGAACTTCAAGGGGGGAATCTAATAAGAGGAAGCTCTTTTCTTTTTCTCTTTCCCCCCTTGAATATGAGAGATCTTTTGTTGTGTTTAGTGCTAAAACTATCACATAATCGATTAACTACTCATGGTTAACTGTTGTTATTAACAAGTAATTATTCTATTCTGACTATGGTCATTACTAATTGTTAATATTTCGAAAATTAGAAGCAATTGGAAAGTGAAAGCAGAATGGATCTTCACTCTTCATTCTTGTAGAAGAAATTTTTTTTTAGATTATAATGTTTCTTGATTTTAGAAGCAAAACAAATGACTTCTTGACTTTTTTTTTTTAATTTATTCTGAAAAAATAAGTGTTTATTCTTTATTCATTTCATGTTGTTCATCTAATAATAGAAAAATCTTTACGGTATATACATTATAATAAAAAGTAATATATATAGTGTAATTATTTTTGAATCACTGTAATTGATTATTATTTATGACGCTCATCGTAAGAAGAGAGTTATATATGTTATAATATATGTTAAAAAGATTTTTTCTTCGCCATCGTATATGTTAAGAGTATATCTGAATAGATGTATTAAAAATTTGAAGAAGTTTGTTACGTGGAATAGGATTTGAATTCTCCAAAATTTTGAAACAGTCATATTCTACAGTTTCTTTCATTAGTTCTTGACCGTCACAAGAGATTTATGATGATTTAATTTTTTAATCTATACAATTAATGTTTAAATTTCGATAGTATTCAATTTTCGAAAAGAAATTAATTTCTATGCAATTAATTAGTACTTCAAATAACTAGTATATATATCATTATACTTATGAATTTAGTTCAATATTAATTAGTTATCGTAAATTTTGTAATTTAATTTATTTGTAGGAGACTTTAATTAAACAGTAAATGTTATAAATATTAATTTAAATATATGAATTGGTTTTATTAATTATATTTGCACTATAACCCTAATCAATATTACTTATATATATTTGAATTCTTTTAGTTAATATGTCAAATATTATTTGTTGCATTACAATCATTGCGAATCAAGATATTATCTCGTTACAATATAAAATATATTACAAAACATGAAAAAAGATATGTAAATAGGTATTATATCAGTATAATATTATTGAGATATCAAAATATTACAATAGATAATTAATTGGTTGGATA
The DNA here is from genome assembly GCA_001752375.1 of Rhazya stricta. Classification (NCBI taxonomy): domain Eukaryota; kingdom Viridiplantae; phylum Streptophyta; class Magnoliopsida; order Gentianales; family Apocynaceae; genus Rhazya; species Rhazya stricta. The sequence continues at coordinate 1,156,798 of MEJB01000014.1, read as the reverse complement.
TCTTAACGCAGGAGTTGTCATTGGTTTGGTCGGACCTTAACATATCAACACCAATAAGCCAAACCATTACTATTTTTCAGAAGATTCAAGTATTTATACATACATATTAGGATGAAGTATCGTGTCTAGCATGCATCTTGTAAGTTATGTCAAATAATATTTTAAATATGTTAAGCTAATATTTATTTGATACAAATGATCCTTGTAGCGAATAATAAATTATTTCAAATGAAAATTTACTTGTATAAAATGATTTCAAAAATTAAAAATTAAATTTAATAAAACTCTGAAATAGCATACTTGGGCATGAGTTCTAAATGRTATTGAAGAGAAAAAGATATATGTGCGATATCATATTGAAAAACCTCATAAAATATATGCATGGAATCATATTAAAAAATCTTATATTAATAGATATAACAGAGCTCCAAGGATTTCATACTTCAGGTAGTTACTAAACCTTAAATCTTTACAAATTTCCCCATGAACCAATAGGTTCTTTCACCTCCTCCATTTAATGTTGGTTACAATTTTTAGATTTCACATAATTGACTGTCTTAGAAACTATTTCACTTCCTGCAGAAACCATTTCAGCCATTGCCCTTCGACCTAGACATGAAACCAACAAACAAATGTATATTTACCTATCATCTCAAAATTGGAAAAAAAAAAAATTATGTCTTGAGCGCAAGTTGAATCTTCACAATTTCCATGTATAAAACTTTAATTGCAAGAGAAATCATCAAATTCTAAACTTTAATTGCAAAAGAAAAAAAGTTAGGCTATGAGCATGCTAAGGTTGTTCAAAATATCGTTCATCTTCATTGAAAGGTATAACTTTCTATTACCATATTTTCTCTTTGTGAACTGATAGATTATTGATCATTAAACCTCTCCTTAAATTATTACCATCTTTGATCTTGAAAGAACAGTTCTACAATGGTTGGAATGGCAAAAAGTGACCTACCACTTGCATGTCATATGATTAGATTCAATTTAAATTTGAATTTTTATATAATTTTAGAAATATTGAACATATGAAATACTTTGAACTTAGCTTATTAAATTCATTCATAGAATTTTAGAAACGCAAGATAATTTGAACCATCTTAAATTCATTCCTTTTTCAATGGTTTTGACATTATATGCCAAAGTCCCTTTTGACACTCAAAGCAAATTTATTTTGGGAAAAACTAAAATAGGATAGAGAACAAAGTTGCCCATAAAATGATTCTCAATCTTGTGATATTTAATATATTATAGATTATAAATTATAAATTATAGATTATAGTTAATAAATGGCTAAAATAGAAAATTAGAATTCAGATTAGAACTCTTCCTTCTATCTTCCATTAACTAGCACCTACCTCAACCAATAAGTCAAACCATAGATTCTTTGTTAGAAATGTGGAGTAGTTAAATATATACAAAATTTAGCATATATAGAATGCTATCATCTTTGTCGTCCTTTTGTCCCAATTACACCAACACCTAGCCATGTTGTATCTCATTTCAACCTTTCTTCTCACTTCTCACCATCGCCGCCAATTTCACCATTCCCACCACTGGCACAATGGCTACTTCCACCACTAACAACATCTCCCCACCATCAACTGGTGACTAGCCCTGAGCAAGATTGATCATTAAAATGGAAAACGGGTCGAGCTGGTGACTTAGACTGGCTCGATTCGATTACACCCAAAATCGCTTGGCTCATTTGGGCACTATAACATAAATAGGCTGAATTGAGCCGAGTTGCTAAACGAGTGAGTTGTGAGCCAAGCTCAATTTTTTTAAGGCTTGACTCGGTCAATGAACTTGCGAGGCAACCGCGAGATGCATAAACTGCCAACTCAACTCGTCTTGGACCGGCTAGGACAGCCAACTTGGCGAGCTGATTGTTTTATGCCTCCAACAGCTCTTATTTTAAAAAAAACAAAAATTGAAGCTATATATTTATAGCTTTGCCCTACAATGGTTACTCCTCATTTTCCCCTATAAATACCCCCTAAAGCACTTCACATAAAATTCAATTACAATTCTCTCAATCTCTCAAGCTCTCTCAAATTCTCTCTCAAAAGTCTCAAATTCTTGAAGATTCTTGTTTGAAGTGTTGATCTAATGAGGTGAAAATCAAGAAAACTGCCCTGGTGATGAGATCAAGTGACCAACATCAACTTCAAGTTTAAAGAATTCTTAAAGGTTTTATTCTCCAATTAGCTAGTTTTTCTCCAACTTTAGTTTTTGTTTATCTTGTTCGAAATTTGATTTCTTTTTCTTGATATAATAATTTTTTCCCCTTAAAGTTGATTTAATTTATTCTTGAAATTTGAAAGTTGATATATACTACTACTAGTTTAGTTTTTCTTTATTACTAGTTTTTAATTCTAATATTCTTTAGTTGATACTCGAATCTTGATATCCTAGTTTAGTTTCCTACATTTAAAATTACTAGTTCTTGTTTCTTGATATACTTGATTTCTTATTATTGATATACTAAGTTTTTTTCTTAGTTGATATAATTATTTTTCTTGTCTTCTTGATATATATACTTGTATTTAATCCTTAGTTGTTGATATACTACTAGTTTTCTACATTTGAAAATGGATTCCAATGGCCATGGTAGTAACAGGCCCTTAGACTATGATTACGCGGACTTGGATTTTTGATGTTAATGAAAACATTAATTTAGGAAAAGAAGAACAAAAAAAATATGAACCTATTCATAGATTTTAATTCATGCTGGGTGAATCATCCACCACCCAATGTACTAGACTTAGGGAAAAAAATATCTTCTCGTTGGAAATTCTTTAAGAAAGATGAGGAGAGGAATAAGGCTATTTGTAAACTTTGTAGGAAAGGTACAGTCATAGGAAAAGGGATGCAACTAATACCTTGGTTAGGCATTTGAAAACGACATTGTTGACCTAATATGGTTTAAAGTTCTCTAACATTTCTCTGATAGACATCTGCTTAATATGATCATTAACTTGTATTGTTATATTTATAGGTTTATGCTTTACTATGGAACAATGAAGCCAATGATAAACTCTATTGAAGCATCACAAACTTATATTTTGGGGAAATTGATGATTAAGTAGAAGATCAGCCTGAACCATTTGAAGAGAAGACATCTTAGAGCAGACTCTTCTAACTTTCCAATAGGTTATAGGCTAGTACAATGCTTTTAATTGTATAGAGAGTTTAGTACGTAGTCTTATTTCTAGAGATAGTGATTAACTACCTTAGATGCTACGTTTTGATATTTGAATTTTAAAATTAATTTTTAAAATATTTATCAAAATATCTTTTATAAAATGACCCTTACACAAATCTGTTAGATATGTTTGAGTTTGATTTTGAAAGTGTGTTAAAGGTATGTTTTCATGTCTCGAACGCACATTCTTATCACATTTAAATATACTATAAGTCCTTTGTATAAGTTAAGTCTAATATCCACCATCAAAGATTCAGACACAACTTAGTAGCTTTCGACCATTGAAAATAGTTAAAGGCTGATTCCTTAGATTTAGACTTCCTCGTGTTTAAGCAGTCCAAAGAATATTTTTAAAATTACACCTAATATCCATTCCGAGTCTTCGAAATAAGACCATGAGTTTTCAGCCATCCGAAATATACGTGTCAAAGCCCCAATGGTAGATTCATTATCATTGGATATTGGGCTATATAAGGCACAATTTTGCCTTCGGGTCATTTTCAACAAGTGAGAAAAATAATGAGCTTTCGTAGTGTTGGGCTAAAAGAATCTCCTAGTCAATAGATGCCAGTCACCAGATCCATAATCCTCTATTTTTTTCCTTTTCTTTTAGGGTGGGTACCTGCCTTAACTAAAAAAAGGTCTCAACGAAATGTGTATGCATTGTAAACTTTCGTAAAACACTAGTAGAAGGCTTAGAATCGAAAAATCAATTGGAATTTCATTAATCAAAAATGATAAACAATCTCAATTGAAAAAAAGTAAGTTGAGATGAACTCTAAATCCTAACTCAAAGTAAGGGATAAGTTGATAAGAAAGCTGTAAAGAAAGCTAAAAAAGTTGTTGGAAAGTTGTAAATAAGCTTAGTAAAAGCTAACTAAACTAGCTATGAATTGGGAATTGGGAGAAAAGGAATGTATAAAGTTGGAAATTGCTGGATTGAAATTGAATTTGAGTTGATATGTGTATTGGATGTTGAATCATGATTCTCTCTTTATTTAATTCCTTCTTATACCCAGCCGAAAGACCTTTGCGTCTTGCTCATGAATTTTTTATGAAGTCACTTCAACTACTGCCATAGTGCATTCCTTAATTTTAGCCCCACGTCTTGAATCGATGCATAATTTGGGAAATGGCCCTAGAACTTGCTGACATGTTGACTTATCTTTTCTTATTTTGACGAATCGGCTGAGCTTATCTCTCATAGGGAAATAGGAAAGACGATAGGGGAATTTGTTAAATTTTGCCGAATGGAAAGGATCAACATCCACAAGGGATTCTAGGTCTTTTTATAGGCAATGCAAAAACACCCATTCTAGGTAATCCTTTGAATAGTATTGCAAAATACAATATAATTGTTAGGAGCATGACTATAAGTGTTGCGTTGCTGACAATATTTTTTCTATTGAGTTTCTTAGCTAATGGCAGTTCCTGACCAACCAATAGTTCAATTTTCTTATCTTTCAACAATTAGTCAAATATCTAATCAACTTTGGAGATATCAAATGCATAGCTCAAAGGTTCACCTAGTTTTACTTCCTGCTTCCTATGTACTGGTTTAAGCATTGAACAAGTGTATGCTCCTCCTTCGACAACTTCAGCCACCATTAYATCTGAGGATTGATCTTGTTTCAAATTGGTTAAATCATCTATGATTGAGATCATTGTTTGCCCTCCTTCAAACTTGAGGCTCTATTGTTTTCTTTCTTGTTAATGAGTTCCTCGGTGCACATGGCATGTGATAACAAYCTGATAAATCAAGGAAATCTTGCAAGATTAAGCATTCTTTGAGCTATGGGTGCATCCTGCCGATGGCAATCTTGGCATACTCCTGTTTTGGGAGTATTGTGTCACATTTTGCCTTTAGCTAACAAAGACATCTGAGGAATCAAAAAAGTCCTTGTTTGGTTTTTGTTTGTTTAATAGCTAATAAATCAATTATCAATACTTCAGGGATGGACCTATAAAACATTTCATGAAATAATCATTTCATTCACAACTATGAATCGATTTAGTTGGAACATTGGTGTACAGGAGAAAGCAACCGAAGTTAAAGAAAAAGAGAAAAGTTGTAATTTGTGTAACTCATTATTGCTTAACTCCCCCCATTAAGCAGCCAATATGCTTCATAGTGGTCTTGTCATCATCTATTGAAAAGGTAGTGAACTCTGGTATTTTGTATCCTTGCGGAGTAATGGCAGGTTATCTATCCACTTAGGATACAATTTTTTGTAGAAAAGCCAATCATTCTCTACGATGTTTAAGTCGAATTTTCTCATGAGTAAATCGACTATAATGTTGACATCGAATATATGGCTGAGATTGTGGGAAAGAAATTTAACTGTTGGAATCTTGGTAAAGTAGGTAGCAGCTATCTACCAGCCTAAAAAACACAATATAGAGGAGGGACTCGCCCTGGGATATTAGGCGACTAGTTTCACCAATTTGGTCTTGCATTGTTTGTAGTCTCACCGACTCCTCAATAAGGTGGCAATTGGTAACCGTGGTAGAGCTGAGAGTATTGCCTTCTTGGAGAAAATGAATATGCCATCGTTTAGGATGGATATGTACTTTGCATGTCCTAGTAATTTTTGCCACCAACGGCAGCCTAACCCCTGTTTGGGAAAATGTGACTCTCTCTTCTTTCTAATGAAATAGTTCCCTGAGGGAATTAGGGAACTGCCGTGGGCCATGATTGCACAACTTTTGGATTCTCATCGGTGGCAATATTGTCTGGATTGGTGGATTGATTTGTCTATGCTCCATGGGTTGAATCTCATTCTGCAACATCAGCCTGAAAACAGTTGCAAACTGTTGAATTATAGTTTTCATGAGTTCACTTGTACATTGATCCATCGTGTGCCTAATTGCACTGGGAGAAGAAGGTGTCTGTTGCGCGTTGAGAGTAATTAGGGTTTGATCACCAAACCCTTCATTCTGAAGTCTATTAAGAATTGTACTTACCAATTGTGTCTCAAGCACCTCAACAAGCTTGTTGAGAGCATCCTAATTCCTAGGAGGACTATAGTGCTCTCCAGCCATGATTTTCAGACTAAAGCATAGACACATCCACACTTACTAGGTCCTACTGGGTGTGCTAATTATGTGAGGCTTAAAAAATCTCTTAGCTGATAGATGATAACCATTAGAAAGCTAACCACCTGCTAATGCGATGGTGTCAGGATCATTGGTAATGACAATCGGCTAGTTTAGTTGTTTTATGGATCTAAGTCAACACAACAAGGTTTGAGCTGTGGCTAGTTAGTCGATTGAAGGCTACTAGATTCGTAGATCCTCTTTTTATTTTTTTAAGGTGGGTCCCTAAGTTAACTAAAGAAAGCCCTCATTGAAATATGTGTGCATTTATGAACTTTCATAAAACACTAGCAGAAGACTGAGAATGACAAAATCAACTAGAATTTTAATGAAAAGATACTAAACAATCTTAATTCAACAAAAAACAAAATTGAGATGAGCTCCAAATCCTAACTGAAAGTAAGGCATAAATTGAATGCTGTAAGGAAACCTATAAAGTTGTTGGAAAGCTGCAAATAAGCTAAGTAAMAGCTAACTAATGCTTTGGGAGAAATGGAATGTGTGCTGAAAATTATTGGACTAAAATTGAATTTGAGTTGGTATTTATTTTAGATGTTGAATAGCACTTGTCTCTTCATTTTCTTCCTCTTATACCTAGCCAAAAGGCCTTTTGTCTTGCTCATAAAGTTTCGATGAAGTCACTTCAGCCACTTCTATAGTGGATTATTTAATTTTAGCCCCACGTCCTGAATCTATGCATAGTTGGGTGACATGGCCCTACAACTCACCTGGCAAGCTAGCTTATTCTCTATTATTTTGACCATTCGGCTGGTTGAGCTTATCTCTCATAGGGAAATAGGCAAGAAGATAGGAAAATTTGTTAAATTCTATCGATCGAATATTTGGCTGACTGCATGATTTTGCGCAGATGAAGTCTCTTACTTTTTGTCCATGCAAACGACTATTGTCTTGAACTTGGGATAGTTATGCAACAGCGTCATCTACTCGTGCATTTCAAGCTATTCATGAGCAGCTGAAATTTGGTATGAAACTTTAAAAAATGCATAAGAGATTTCAAGATATTCTTGTACTTCATCATTGAAGCTCTTTGTACTAAACCTTTGAAAATCTTTAGCTGAACTTCTACTCTCGTACATAATACCTTCGTGAGTGGAATACATATCTCCACCTTGAGCTTAGAACTACCAAAATCATCACTCTTGTAGAGTGAAATGGATATGGACATCTATCTCTAAAAATTGTGTAGGTCAATGTTGTCTAGGATATAAAACTCTTTTGAGAGTGAACCTTGCTTGTAAAAGCCGAGGTTGTGCAGAACCCTCTTGTAGGTTAACCATTAAGCAATAGTGTGTGAACACTAAACTTGTATGGGATACATAACTTCCTTTTGAGGGTGAGCCTTGGTTGAAGAGTTGAAGTCTGTGTGACAAAGTAAAATCCATGTGTGAGTGAGCCCTTTTGTGTATTCACATACTACTAAGAAAAAGTCAAAGTGACATAGTGGAGTTTGAAATCCTAAGGTTGTGATCGTAGGTAGTGGCAGATCCAAGAATAGATTGAACCACTACAAACCAATTATTCCTTTGTCCATTCATCATTCTTTTATGTTTATCTTGTTTTAAACTAATTGCACAAGTACTGCATCTCTCTTTCATTGGAAAACTTTGAATATTTTTCAAAAAGAATTGTGAAAAACATTTCGGGATATCTTTAATCAAAGAAAAATTATTCATAACCTAATTCACCCCCTCTTGCATTTGATTGGTATCAGAGCCCAGACTTCTATTTAAAGGATTAACATCCAAGAAGATGAAAGGTCCATGGGATCTTCTTCAAACAAACAATAGGGTTTTTTTTAACAAACATGCCACCTCTTTTCAATGGCACTAATTATAATTTTTGGAAAACTTGCATTCGCAATTATATTTCATCTATATTTTAATCTGTGGGGTATTGTCACTAAAAGGCCTTATGTGCCCAACAAACTTGAAGATGGTGTGCAAGCAACCAAGATAAAATAGGAATTTGATGGTGAAGATGCTAAAAGAATGACTTTGAAATTTCAAGCTATGAAAATTCTTCTTTTTGCTCTAAATGCAAATAAGTATAATAGAGTATGTGACTTTGTGAATGTCTACTCTATATGGAAAAGACTTGAAGTCACTCATGATAGAAATATCAAGCCAAAGAATCAAAACAAGCAATTTTGGTTCGAGATTATAAGCTCTTCACCACAAAACAAAATGAGTCTATCGCTAATATGTTCACTAGATTCACCAACATTATCAATGGATTAAAATCTAATGACAAGATATACTCCAATAGTGAATAAAATAGAAAAGCGTTGGATGCATTGCTTAAGTCATGGGAGTCGAAAGCTCTAGCTGTTGAAGAGGCAAAGGATCTAAAGACACTACCTATGGATGAACTTATAGGCTCCCTGTTGACTTCTGAAATGAAGATCAAAAGGAGGAATGATCAAGAAGATCTTGAAAAATGAAAAAATGCCCAATTAAAAGTGACTGGGTCTACTTTAGACAACTAGGAGTCAATAAGTGAAGAAGAAGAAACTGATGATAAAAAGCTTGCAATGATTGTAAAAAGTTTCAGAAAAGAATTCAAAAGAGGGAATTTTTGAAAGTCTATTCCCTTCAACAACCGCTAGATATGTTTTTACTACAAAAGTATAGAGCACTTTGTAGCTGAATCCCCAAATCCMAGGAACAAGAGAAAGGATGCAAAATAGTCCAGAAACGAACACTTTGTCTCTTGGGATAATAATAAAAAGGAAAAGATTGTGAACGAAGAGAAGGCAAAAAGGAAATTGTACGCTTTACTACACTTAGAAATGAGGTGACACCTTCTATCTCTGCTTTCAATTAATTGTCTATTCTCACTAAAAATAACTTAAGAGAGGGATGAATTGGGTTGAGGTAACACCTTCCATCTCTACTTTCAATTAATTGTTTATACTCACTGAAAATAACCCAAGAGGGGGATGAATTAGGTTATGAATACTTTTTAGAAAGCTTAGTGGCTCCCCAATGTATTTTTCAAGCTCTATTTGATATATATTCAAAGTTATACAATGAATGAGAGATGGAGTTTTGTGAAATAACAGTATAAAACAAAGTAAACATACAAGAATTATTAATGCACAAAAGAGCAAGTTATTATAGTAGTTCAATCCCTTTCCTGGATCTATATCCACTATCTAAGACCACAACCTTATGATTTCACAATTCACTACGTCTCAGAGACTGTTTTAAGAGTATACGAAGGGCTTACCTATAAATGGGTTTTACAACTCCTTTAACCCTCTAGTCAAGGATTACCCTTCTTCTCGAAGGTTCTTTCACAATCTTGACTATCAATTACTCTCCTCAATGACTACAAGGCTCACCCTCAAAAGGTTTTTATGTAACTCATATATCCTTGATTCACCGACACATAAGTTTTACCCTCTTAATGGTTTTATATCGTAGACAACCTTAACTCACACAGACATTTTCAAAGGATCAAAATCCAGATCTAATCCACTTCAGGTCGGTGGGTATTCTGGCAAATCTAAGGTCAGTTTGGAGATGTTGATTTCGCTCACAAAATATTCAATTTTGAAGAGATGAAGCTCAGTTAAAGGTTTTTCAAAAGAATAGCATGTAGAGCTTTCTCAAAATGAAGTTCAAAGAATATCAAGAAGCCTAAGTTTCTACATTTTGATTTTGAAATCAATTTTCTCAAAATGACCAGGTGTGAAAAGTATGTATCATATAATCCAATATCCAACGACAATGAATATATTAGAACAGTAATGAGTCTATACATTAGGGCTTTGATATATATATATTCTGGACGTCCAAAATACCCATGTTCTTTGTTTGATTTATCCATTCAAGGACTCAAAATGGATATTAGGTGTAATTTTGGAATGTTCTTCAAATTGTTTAAACATGAGGAAGTCTAACTAAATGAAAGACTTAGAGTATATTTAAAAAATGATATTAGACGTCCGAGGGTACCAGAATTAACTTGCACAAAAGACTTATAGTATATTGAAAATGATCAGAATATGTGTCTGAGACATGAAAACTTAACACATTTTCAAAATCAAACTTAATTATATATAACAAATTTGTGTAATATGTTTTAAAAATCACCTTTGAGTCTCAAATATCAAAACATAGAATCTAATGCAGTTAATCACTATCTCTAAAAATAAGACTAAGTACTAATATGTAATCCAATGAAAAGCATTGTACTTAGCCTATAGCCGACATGGAAATCTAGAAGATTCTGCTCTAAGATGTCTTCTCTTCAATTTGTTCTTGCAGATCTTCTACTTCTTCATCAACTTCTCTAGTATATATGAGTCCTTGATGCTTTGAAATAGTTGATCATGAGCTTCATTATTTCATAGAATATCATAAATATATAAGCACAATAGTGCAAGTTAGTAATTAAATTAAGCACATGTCGGATCTTTAAAGCCTATTGTGTTAACAATCTCACACTTTTTGATAATGTCAAACATTTCTACGCATTTTGCATTGTAAATAATTTATGGAACAATTTTACGGTCAAATTCATAGATATAAGATTTCAACACAGCTCCCCCTAAAAATTTGCAAGGTATCAAAATATGACAAGCATAGCACAAAACCTTAGATAGGTTATTTTTACATAGAATTCAACACAAAGGTGAAAGCTAGTGATCTTATATAGGATTTTCATCTATCATTAGAATTGATATTAGAGAAAACAAAGAGAAAACAATTCAACATATTTGCAACTCATGTAAGATATTCAAATTAGTCTAATGAGTTCAGGGCAAATTCATTTCACAACTTTGCAAAGTAGCAATATATAGCATAAGTTCACCAATATGAACAAGTATTAAGCTCGCAATATTTTTACAAACTTCTCCTAATATACACAAATAGATAGAATCAACAATAAACAGGAGTATAAAGGATAATAACTTAAGTAATATTTGGATAGATGCTTGCAGGAAGGTTTTAGTTTGGTGAAAGGTGGAGAGGTTCATAATGTGTAAGAACTTTTAAGAATTCCTCCTCACGCTTTCTTTCTTTTTCCTAACCCCTTTTTAGATAATTCATCCATCCCAAATCTAGCCTTTTGTACACAAGAATGCCAATTTCTCTCCCCCATTCATCAGAAAAAGAATGCACAATGCCAAGTTTTCTCCCCCTTTGGTAGTGTAAAAAAACAATGGTAGCTCATTTTCATCAAATAAGGGTTAGGATTTTCTTCTAACGGGGGTATATAAGAAGGTATAGGATCAAAGCATGAATAACACCTCTATTTGACTTCCTTTCAAATGATATGGAATAAGAGCATAGGAAGTATAGTCAAAGTTGTGTAGGAAGTAGACTCAAGCAGTTTAGACTTAACAAGGGGGGTTAATATGGAGCATTAAAACGAATACTCCCCCTMAATTCATACAACTCCTAGTACAGGCCAAAGACAATCATTTAAACATATGGCCAAACAGAGTATAAGCACACTCAACTACACTTCTCAGTCTCAAACCAAAATATAAATAATCAAGATAAATAATTTGGTCTATTAGAGGTTAAGTGTAACACCCCCAGATCAAGAACTGCCATAAGTTGAGAATATTACATCACTCTACTCATAAAACAATCAACTACCCATTAAAGCCCAACAGAACCGGCCGGCCTCCTGGCATGCGTCTCGCAGCGACTTGAGCAAGTGGTCAGCCTTGGCAAACGATGACAGCAACCGCGAGCTGCAACAGTCTGACTCGAGACGCGGGCGGCTCATCGATCGCAACCAAGCCAATCAGCAATCTGGCGAGCGGAGGGTGGCGACCTCGAACACAGCAAGCAACTGAGCAAGGGTCACGCGGCCTGGCCGAGTTGTGGCAAAATCCTTCAACGGTTGAGCAGCCTGCCGATTGCAAATCGCGACGAGCAACGGCCACTTCAAGAGTCRGTAGTGGGGGAAGRGGAGAGAAGAGGGAGAGAGGAGAAAGAGTAAGGAAAGGCCATAATGAGCGACGATAGGTTAGGCAGAGGGAGAAACGACATGGTGGCGGCGGCGGCGGCGGCTTAGGGAGGAAGAAGATGAGTTTTTCCTTAGTTTTTTCTTTTTCTTTTTTTCTTTCTTTCTTTTTATTTCTCATATTTTTATAATTTTATATTTTGGACCGTAATCCAAACCCTTCGGGCCTTCCCATCCATACCTAACTCAAAATCCTTAAATTAAATATAATGGGCTTCCTTTCGATATAAAGCCCAACTTCCGAATAAGAAATAAATAGGCCCACGAGTCGAACCTTTAACCAACCAATGACTCTTATTCGATACAGACAATATTTTCATACTTATTAAACGTGCGATTTCAAAATATAAATTACATATAAGATTTTCAACCCTAGTTGGCACAAAATTTCACACGATCAAACAAAAATTAATAAAGGAAAAATTTCAAGTATTACAATACCCTACCCTATAAAACAAATTTTGTCCTTGAAATTTAGAGTTTACTAGAAAAAAATATCCTGGCTACTTAATATGCATCCTATCCCCGCTCGTTCTTAAGTTGCCTCTTGAAGCCATGGTTCCTATAGGGAACCTTGATTAATGCTATCGTCTTTTTCCTCAACTTCCTTTCTAGTCATCATGAAGACTCGTGCTTGTGTATCCTTCCTTTTCTCCTTACAATTCTTAGCCAAATGTCCCAGTTTGCCACAGTTGAAACACACTCTACTACTAGGATATTCCCTAACAAAATGCCCTTGCTTTCCACACTTGAAGCACACCCCATTGTCCAAGAGGCACTCACCCAGATGTTCCTTGCCACATTTGGAGCAAGCCTTCCTCTGTTGTTTGTTCGGTTGGCTACTCCATCCACCCTCTTAATCGTATCTCTTCTTTTGGCCACCCTTATCCCTACCTCTGGAACTACTATCCCTAAATCCCTGATCATTGGGCTGACTCCTGAGCTCCTCCTTACTCAACATTTGAGCCCTCTCTACTAGGAGAGATTTATTGACATATCTCTCGGTACGTAGAAAGCTCAAAAGGGATCACCGCCAGTTTAATTTGAGGCCTGAGTCCCTCCTCAAAACGTSTTGCTCTCCTTTCCTTCGTAGCAACCAAATCGAGAGCAAACTTAGCTAATCGAGCGAACTCAGCTTCATACTCACTAATAGATCGGCTTCCCTGCTCCAGCCTCACAAACTTGTGTTCCTTCTGTTGTCGCATGCTCTTGGGAAAATATTTATCGTTAAAGGCCTCAATAAACATCTCCCAAGTGAAGGGGCTAGTGTCTCCCTCATGCTGGCATTGAACTATCAACCACCAGTCATACGCCTCCCCTTGGAGCATGTACGCAACAAGGTCAGCCTTCTCTTTCCCTGAGCATCGCGTGACAGAGAAGGTTTTTTGTATCTTTGTCAACCAATTCTTGGCTTCCACAGGGTCAATGGTACCTGAGAATAGCGGTGGGGCGAGCCTCTTAAACTCCAAAAATCTTCCCATATTCTCGTGTTTTGCTCCTTCTCGACTAGCTAGCCTGTCCAAAGGTAGTCATTGCCTGCATAAAGGCCTCCATGGTAATTGAAGTTCCTTGTGCGGCACGGGTACTACCTACGTCTTGGTCCTGGGGCTGAACCGCCCATCTTGGGCTTGGGAATGCATAGTACGAACCATTCTAAACTAGAAAAATTTATTGTATAAGAACTTTGTACACAGACGTAGCGCATGTTTATAAAATCGAACATTATACATCACCTCAAATTCAAAGCAAAATATAGACAAGACATACTATAACACTTAACATTCAACTCATTCGAGAATTTAAATCAAAATACAMACTTACCAGATGGTCCAGGAAAGGAAGCTTGTGGCATGACTTGATAACCATATACCTTTCAAAAATTTTATAAATTATTTTCTTATGATGTCTACAGAATCATTTTTTAAAATCCTAAGCTCTGATACGAAAACTATAACACCCCCAGATTAGGAACTGTCTTAAGCTGAGAATATTACATCACTCTACTCATAAAACAATCAACTACCTATTAAAGCCCAACAATATCCAAAACAATAAATAATGTGTTTTAACAAATCATCACTAACCCAACATTTATTCAAAACTGAAATAGTGGAAATCCCAAAGAATTTAAACTAATGAGAAATACTTAATAGTAAGYRAAAACCATTCAAGTGAACAATTATCTTAATACATAAAATTTATTTAAAACATGTTTTAGGGTATCATAGCTTGCCCACAAGCAACCTCCTCACCCCATCTGGCTACACATCATCTGAAATGCAAAATAAGAGAAAAGGTATGAGCTAAAAAGTCCAGTAAGTAAACCTAATGCATGAATGCATAAACACGTCCTACATGTCATGAAATTGTAAGATTTCGCATTTTAAATGAAAACTTTCTAAAAATTCCTTTTTCGAAATCTCTGTATAAAACCTTTCCTTCAAAATATATAATTTGTAAAACATTCTATTTTATTTCATTCGTGAGCTCACTGAGTGTAACACCTAGCATCTAAGCTTGTAGTGGGCCATTCTTATTTGGAATCAGATTCCATTTTTACCGGTAGAACCGCAAAGCGGTTAATATTACATTTATTTTTCCTTCCATATTTTCACCTCCAAACAGGTGAACATTCCATTCTTCTCTACCCTCCAAGTGGGTAGGGTAGGGTCGGGTGCGCCAGTCCCTCACGCCCAATTTCCTACTCACATCTTTTGTGGCTAGGTTTATACTCCTTTCTAAAAACTTTAACATTTTCCTTTAAAATTTCATTTTCTAAATCATTCACTTTCTAAATGTGTGAATGGCTCATGCCAGAAGTGATGTAGAACCCTAACTACATGCCCATGACATGAAATGTATACAACTGTATATAACATATCATTCGACATAAAAACAGTACAGGATATGCAACACATGAAACATTCCACACAATTAACACATATCATAATACAATCCCATACCGTCACCACATAACACACAACAAAGGAGATAGGCGATATGGGAGTTTACGTGTATAAAATCCATATAGAACACATTAACTATCTAAAAGAATTCACTTACATCCATTCATAAGTATTAATGAGATATGAGAATTTACTTACCCAAAGTCCTTTACGTTAAAGGGTTCTTACTTAAATCGTAAAGTGAACTCCTTCAACCGTTCTTAATGTTAAGGCCTCGGAATGACCTAGTTGTAATTAYAGAAAAAAGTTAGTTCRATCATCCCAACTTAGATATTATGTGTTTAATCCAAAAATGTCCTTAATCAATTATAAATCCATATTTAGTTCTCATATTATCAAGTATCACGTTTTTAAAGGGTACAATTCAACTCCTTAGCTCGGGTATAAACCTAATTTATGTTTTCCAACCAATTCACTTTGGGGCATAATTATGTACAAGTCATAAATTTCAATATCAAGTGTTAATGTTTTCACCTTTAAGTTCACTATATCCAAGTGTTGCGAGAGCAGTATTGGATTCCCAGGCGTGGGCTCAGGCGGCGCACGTACAACAGCCCTGGGCGTCTGGGCGGCTGGGCGCCTGGCACTGGCATTGGGCGCTTGCTGGGCGCCTGATGCTACTGGGTGCCCGATGCTTGCTAGGGCCTGGTGCTACTGGGCGCCCAATGCCTGCTGGGGTGCTGGCTGTTGCTCTTTGTCGCACGACCAGAACAGTAGAATTTTGGTCCACAGTGAGTCATGACCTCGGCCGCAAACGGTGGATTCGCAGCGGCAATGTCCGACGACACGAGCAGCAAGGACAGAGAGCAAATGTGACGGCCAGCGGCAAGAGATTCTGGATTCAGTCGAAGAGAAAAAAACTGCTGAGCAGAGAAGGAGAAAAAGATAATGACGGCAGATCTGGTGAATATGTGTCGCGTAGAGAAGAAAAAAAAGATGGCAGAATACCAGATTTGAGAACGACTTAGTTGGTGATGGCGCGGACCACAGACAGCAGATCCGAGCTCGCGAGAGAGAGAGAGGGAAGCCGAAAAAGAGACCTGAAGCAATCTGCTTGGCTCAACAGAACCGGCCGGCCTCCTGGCGTGCGTCTCTCAGCGACTCGAGCAAGTGGTCARCCTTGGCGAACGACGACAGCAATCGCGAGCTGCTGCAGTCCGCCTCGAGATGCGGGCGGCTCGTCGATTCCAACCAAGGTGGTTAGCGATCTGGCGAGCGGAGGGTGGCGACCTCGAACACAGCGAGCAACCGAGCAAGGGTCACACGACCTGGCCAATTCGCGGCAAAATCCTCAAACGGTTGAGTAGCTTGCCCGATTGCAAATTGCGACGAGCAGCGGCCACTTCAAGCGTCGGCAGTGGGTGAAGGGAAGAGAAGAGGGAGAGAGGAGAAAGAGTAAGGAAAGGCCACGACGAGCGGCGTTGGGTCAGGTAGAAGGAGAAATGGCACGGTGACAGTGCGACTTAGGGAGGAAGAAGATGAGTTTTTTCTTAGTTTTTTCTTTTTCTTTTCTTTTCTTTCTTTCTTTTTATTTTTTATATATTTCTTCCTTTTTTTTTATAATTTTATATTTTGGGCCGTAACCCAAACCCTTCGGGCCTTCCCATCCATACCTAACTAAAAATCCTTAAATTAAATATAACGGGCTTCCTTTCAATAAAAAGCTCAACTTCTGACTAAGAAATAAATAGGCACATGAGTCGAGCCTTTAACCAACCAATGACTCTTATTCAACACAGACAATATTTCCGTACTTATTAAATATGYGATTTCAAAATATAAACCACATATAAAATTTCCAACCATAGTTGGCACAAAATTTCACACGATCAAACAAAAATTAATAAAGGAAAAATTTCGGGTATTACATTAAGCATCGGAGCCAGAGACACAACATAGTCAAATTCATATCTCAATTAGACCAATATAGATAAGCAAGATAGGATTGGCCAATCAGATGGTGAAAGGACATCCCAAAATGATATTCCCAAACAGATTAGGATAGATAACATATAAGAGGGAATTTTATCAGAGAATTCTCAAGAGCAGGGCATAATTAGAGATGCATGTTTAGAAGAGATGGCAGTCATAAGATATAACATTAAATATGAGACTGCAAGAACTATCAAAGTGAACTAGTAAGATTAAGAATCGATAAGCACAAGTCAAGAAATTATTTTTATAAGCAAGATGACAGAGTTTCCCCAGAGATATGATATGTGGAAGTAGACCACATTTGTACTTCAATCAAAGATAAAGTAGTTTAATATTAAAGAGATATTGTAGTTTAGAGAATTTGACCAAATAATGATATGCATTTAGGCCTTGGTCAATAATGGTGACATATCTCAAATATAGATATGATGAAGAAAAAAATTGTATCACCAGAGGAAATTTTTAGCGTTGAGTATTGATGAGTGTCAAAATTAATACACATTTTATGCCATCTTTTTTTAGCAATTTTATCCTATTATTACACTAAATCATGACCTTTCGATAAGTTATTTGTGAATAAATTCACATAGTCATTATTAGCATATGAGTAATCTATTTTTTATGTAATTGTTGCAATTATTGGCTAATTTCTATTTAATGTGAATAGGAAAATGCACCAAGGAGAAAAATATAAAAAGCCAAGGATGGACGTTATCTTTTGTTCTAATTAGAGGTTTCTTACTAAATAAATTCCCATATATTTATAAACTATGGAATCCATACATATGCACATGACTAATTCAATTCTCCAAGAGTATTGAAAATCGAAGGGTAAGTGAGAGAACAACTTTGCTTGCTCAGATTGACACTGTTCTAAAGATCAGGCTATATGTTTGTTTCTAGATCAATTCTAGAGAAAAATCTTAGTGTTTTGGAATCCTAAGAGCTAGAGCATCTATCAATATAAATATATTTCCAGTCAGTGCAATATTGAGGTCAGAAAATAGATTAGATAGTAGGGTTTTGGATTTCCAATCAATCTGGACAGAGTTCCATGAACATAACATCTTATTCAATATCACTCCACTTCAAGTGTGATCAGGCTTATTATATTCCTAAGATGATTAACTTTTCATCTATAATCAACTTTCTCATTTTCATTTCTTGAATAGATTCTAATTTCATCAAATCAGTACACTCTTATACAAGACAATTTCTAGGCAGCATTTGTAAGTTTGCTAGTTCATATCTATTCATTTTTTATTTCCATTCTTTCTAACATTATATCAGTCCGGATTGGACACACTACAAACCAGATAAAAATAGGTCTACTTAAAAGTTTTAACAACAAAATAGCATAGGCTCTCTAGCTAGCTTTTGATCCTTATACACATGCTTGCTTTCTTAATCTAAGGTAGCTATACAAAGGGAATTATCGAACTTATTTGGAGTAAGTCGAGAGTTAGGGGAAAGAAGCTGTCCTTTGTGGAGATGCATTTGAGGAATAGTCAAGAGTTCGATGGTAGAAAAGAAGAGTATCCTTAACTTTGAAGGAATGGAGTCGTTGTCACATAGAGTTTCAAAATAAACTTACCTTAGAAAAGACCTAAGGTTGTAGCTGTTTTGCTTGGGCAGTTTGCTGATAGAAAACTTCAGGAAACTTAGTAAGAAGATTGCTGAGAGTCCCTGCAAAGAAGGATGAGTAAAGGAAGAGTTTGATTGTGCATAGAGTGAGGAAATAGTATGTGCCTATGAGGTTTTATAGAGGTAGAAAGTGGACTGATCAAAGTTTGCATGTGAGAAAATGGACAAGTGCAGACTTGAGGTCTAATGGATATCAAGAGAAGGACAAATTTCATGAGAGGTCTTTAACATTTTCCAAGAAAAAGAGTGATTTTTTTTGATGGAATGGTGTAATTCCATGTGCACAATAGACAATTAGAAAGAGTGAAAAAGAAGAAGTCAATTTGAATTTGAATTCTTTGTTGCCAAAAGTTCTTGCTACTTGTTGCTAATATGAGTAGTTTGGATCCATTATTTAGAGAAGTAGGCTCGATCACGGGGGAGGATTGCATCTCAGATAGGACAAAATAAAAAGAAAGCAGGACAAAGGAACAAATAAGACTAAAGAATCCAGGCTACATTAGGTAGTAGATTTTCCAAGTGTAATTTTAAGAATGCTGTGGTATTAAGAGGAAGAAAAGATAAGAAAAGATAAGAAAGGAAGAAGTAGAAATCAATTTGAATAGAAATAACAAGGTGCCTTTCGGCCATGCACAGGAATTGGCATGTAAAGAAGAAGACTTTGAAAAGAGTAATTTTAACTGGAATCCCAAGAAATGAAGTTGTGCTTCTTTTAAGAATTTATTCTCGTTTGCTAAGGGAAGAAGTCAAGTTGACTTCTTATGTGATGTAAGAAGAAGAAAAGTTCAATTTGTCTTCTCTAGGATTGTTAGGTTGTAGGTACAACTAGGAAATAGTATACAATAATATTGAATAAGAAGGAATGTTGATCTAAATCCAATAAATGTTTTTTATAGATTAAGCAAAATGGCTGAAAATTTTTCCTTTCCAGGGAATAGGGAAAAATGGAAATCTTAGTATGATACTAGGGGTAGAATGGTAATTTCAAAGAAGTTAAGTTATAAATTACCCTATTTTCCGGATTCATTTTGTCTACTCGTTTGCTAACTATGACTAAAATTCCTATAATGGTATGAGATTAAGCATCAAAATAGAGTCTATATCCCTTAATCATATGGAAGCATATTTTAGGGTGTTGCGCTCTATTGCAGTCGGCCCTCCCTCCTTCCTTTCCAATTCTCTTCACCAAAAACAAAGAGCTTTTCTCTTGTTGACCAAAACTCCATAGCTGCTGCCCAAATTCCTTCTTGCTACTAAGAGGACTTCAACCATTGAAGTTGTTGCTCCTGGACATTTTGTTGCTACCATCTTACCCTTCTCTCTTGTTGACTACCTAGCTGGCTAGCTACCAAGAAAGTTAGCTTCTTCTTGTCTCAAGGTAAGTTAGAAAACACTTTTTGTAATACACGAGATTTTTCTTTTATGAATTTTGTTTGATCTTGTGAATTTATATGCCAACTAGGGTTAGAAATTTTCTATGTGATTATTGTTTAATTGTACGTTTAATAAGTATGAGATTATCGTATTAATCGAATTTAGGCTCGACTTGTTAGGCTTATTCGTTTTTCTATAGGAAACTATATTTTTATCGAAAGAAAGGCCCATTGAATTTAATTTAATAGATTGAATTAGTTATGGAATGGAAGGCTCGAAGGATTTGATTACGGCCTAAGTTTAATAGAATTTTTTTTTAAAAAAGGGAAAGAAATAAATAAAAAAGGGGGGAAAACCCTAAACCTTCTTCTTCCTCCCCAAACCCTACCCGCCGCCGCCCCCATTCCTGAAAATTCCTGCCGCTGCTCATGCCGCCTCTTTCTCCCTCAGTCGAAGCAGTACCGATCATCGCTACCGCCGCTCGCTAGTATACCAGCACACCCGCCGGCTGCTCATCGCCCAGACCCGCACAAGATCGCTGAGTYTCTAGATCAGATGTGGTTTTGTCCAAAGCTGCCGACGCCAACAATCATCGCGCAATCAATTCGCCGCTGTTGCCCAGATCTTCTCCCTCGCGGTTCGTGCCATCGTCGCTTCCTTGCTCGTCTGGTATGCGCAGGTGCCGTCGAATTTGCTTGCCATCATCTGCCCAACGCCGCACCATCTTCGGAATATAGATCTGCAGCACAACATCTCGCGGTGCTTCTGTCAAGATGGAGTTCTTGCGCCATTCACTATTCGAAGAATCCTTGCCAGCTCGCAGCTCGTTGACTTTCCTGATCTGCTCGACCGTGCCTGCATTTGGAGTTGCTGCCTGCTAGATCGGGACTTCACATCTCAACTCACTACCACGGTGCGTCTGTTTCAATGTAGGATCGGCGTGCATCAACCACCATTGCGCGTCTCCACTTGGTCGCTGCTCACCCGGATCTGATTGGTATCGTTGCTGGTCCACTTTCTGCTGTTAGCCAACCACCAGACCCAAACAGACTTGCTGAAAAGCTGCTATTCCCGTCTTGGTCAGTTGAGTCCGGCCAGGAGCAGGGACCTGCGAAGGCAACGGACGCCCTACAATAGGTGTCCAAGTGCCGAGCAACAGGAGCCCAGCAATAGGCGCCTAGGCGTCCAGTAACCAAGTGCCCAGCATCCAGGCGATAAGGCCCCGTTAGCGACCAGGGGTTGTTGCGCGCACCCTGCTTGAGCGCTCGCCCGGGGCACAATGCCACTCCCACGATACTTGGAGTTTGTTGATTTAAAGGTGAAAACATTACTATTTGATATTGGAATTTGATAACCTATATAATCATGTCTTAAAGTAAAATTTGTGCGCCAACATGTAATCATAGATTAGGTTTAAACCCGAGCTAAGGAGTTAAGTTGTACCTTTAAGAATATGATGATTTGGTGACATGAGAATCAAGTATGGATTAAAAATTTACAAATGACATTCATGGAATAAACATTGAATATCTAAGCTTAGATAATCGTACTTAATGGACTTTCCTTCTATAATCACAATTAGGTCGTTTTCGAGCACATTGACGTTGAGAACGGTTGAGGGATTTCATGTTCGCAATTTAAATAAGAACATTTAACGTAAAGGACTCTAAGTAAGTAAATTCTCACATTTTATTAACGCATATGTATTGATGCTCTAAATTCCTTTTTGATAAATTGAATGTGTTGTCTATGAGTTCTATGTAAGTAAATTCCCATACTCACTACCTCTTCCATTG
The DNA here is from genome assembly GCA_001752375.1 of Rhazya stricta. Lineage (NCBI taxonomy): Eukaryota > Viridiplantae > Streptophyta > Magnoliopsida > Gentianales > Apocynaceae > Rhazya > Rhazya stricta. Next base: position 1,134,764 of record MEJB01000014.1, on the reverse strand, counting down.
TGTGCTATGTGGTGGCTGTATGGGACTGTATTATGAAATGTATTGAGATTATGTGGAATGCTTTCACGTGATTTATATCTTATACCGTTATTATGTTGAATGGTATTTTAATACAGTTGTATGCATTTCATGTCATGGGCATATARTTATAGTATTTTACATCATTCCTAGATGAGCCATTCATACATTTAGAAAGTGAATGGTTTAGGAAATGAAGTTTGAAAAGGAATGAATTTTATAAATGTATTATGTTTAGGAAAATGTTAAGATTTTAGGAAAGGAGTGTAAAATTAGCCATGAAAGATATGAGTGAGAAATGGGGTGTGGGGGACCAGCACACCTGACCTGACCCGTTTGGAGGGTAGGGAGATATGCAATGTTCACCTTTTTGGAGATGAAAAGATGAAAGGAAAAGTAAAGAAATGTTAACCGCTTTGCGGTTCTATCGGTAGAAATGTAATCGGGTTTCAAAGAATAATGACCCACTGCAGAGCTTAATGGCTAGACGCTACACTCAGTGAGCTCACGACTGTAATGAAATAAAAGGTTTTACAAGTCTTACATTTTGAAAGGAAAGATTTTATGAAAAGGTTATGAAATGGAAATGTTTAGGAAGTTTCCATTGAGAAAGTGAGATTTTATAATTCATGACATGTAGGGCATATTCATGCATTAATGCATGAGATTTGCTTACTGAGCTTTATAGCTCATTCCATTTCCTTCACTCTGCATTTCAGGTGATGTGTAGCCAGATGGTGCGTGGAGGTCGCTTGTGGGCAGCCATGATACCCTGAAGCATTTTTTTACTGAATAAGATAGATGGTTGACTAGAATGATTTTTGTATATCATTAGGATATTTCTTATTTGGATTAGCTAATGATGTTTCTTATTTGGTTTATCTAATTGTGCTTTAAATTCTCTTGGTTTCTTCCCATTTCAATTTGAATAAATGTTAGGTTGGTACAAGATTTGTTGAAACACATTATTTATTATTTTGGATATTGTGGAATTGAAATGGGCAGTTATTGAAATTACAGAGGAAACTCCACTGAGATTTTTATAAAACTTTTTGATAAGGGTTAAGACTTTTTTTATTTCCTATAATAGTTGATTACTTTATGAGTAAGGTAATGTGATACTCTCGGCATAGGACAGTTCCAAATCTGGGGGTGTTACACCCTCCTTCCTCCTTTGAATGAAGTACTAAGACATGGATGATGGAAAGCCTTTGTGTTTAGTCATTTCTACCTTAGAAAAATTTATGCCATAAAGCTTGCAAAGAAGATAGTTTTATAGCTGGAGTTTTGATGAGTTTTCCTTGCACTTATGTTTATTATTGTAAGTTGTTCATGGGCATATATCACATCTATTGTTTTGAAGGATTATGGTTGTACATTGGATATGAATTGACAGGTTGTTTTGCTTTGAAGTTTTGAGTTAAATTTGTAGGAGAATGGTTATGTGCTTGTCGACTGTTGGAAGATTTCATTATTGTGTGGGCTTGAACTAAGGTTATAGGCTGCTGGAAATTGGTTAAGCATCTTGAGAAAAGCTTGAAAATTTTTTATTATGGTTGTATAATAGAATTTAACAAGTTAAATTCTATAGATTAGAGAGGATGAATCTTGGTTAAGGAAGCCATCTATCCAAACACTATTGTTAATTAGTATAGTTTTTAAGGTTTGAGCAATTAATTTGGACTTATTTTGTTAGCAAGGCCATATTAGCTTGAAATCTCTGTTTCTTGGAGACAAAATAAGACTGAATGTGTAAGAAGAATCACAGTAAAACCGGAGATATAGTTAAAGTACCGAACACTGCCAGTTTCAAGTGATAAGTCCTGAACCCTACTATTATAGCAATACTGTGGTTTAACCGTGACTTCAAATTAATAGTTTCATATATGAATAGTTAGCTCTGTGTTTTGAGATCATTTTAAAATAAGTTTTTTAAGGAAATGCAATTTGGAAACTAAGATATGTTCATTTTACTCAACCTTACAATTTTTGGACAGAATTAACAGTAGTTGGTTTTCCTTGACTTTCTATAGATCGATCATACCTTAAAAATCAGAAATAGTAACATGATTACATTCCTCTGAGTCTTAGAATTATTTGATTGCTGATTTTATATAACAAAATCATTTGAAACCCGAAAAATAAATCTTTGTCCATACAGTGATAGTTTAGGACAAAAAACCCTATGCCTGGATTCATTAGGGTTATAGAATTTTGTTAGATGGTTAGTCTACTTTTAAATCATTTGGTTTTCTTAACCTAGTGCAAGAATCAACTAAGGCCATATTTATTTATCTATTTAGGGTACCACGACTCACAGAATTAGCAGACTTACGTAATTGACTTGACTCATACAGGTGAGTTCCTACATTTTATTTAAATTTCCAAACTAAGTGGTTTTGTTATTCTAGAGATGTGCTTTCAGGTCTTCTCAATTTTTTCAATGTGAGTCCTTTACAAAGGTTTTACAAATGCATTGCAAAGAATTAGTTTCCATTATGATTGTGAAGGATGGTTCCATGATATCGAAACCTATTCTTCAAAGGAATTTCATCATGCAAGTATCTATCTTTTGGTGATTGTAGACATGTAAAGCTATTATCTCCTTGTGTGCATACTTTCTTGAAAAGCTATAATTTATGAAAGCTTTCCATGAGATCACCTTTTGAAATTCTGTTTGAAATTTGTTTATTGATTCGGTAATGATAACCGAGTTCCCGAAACTTTAAAATTGAGTGATTGTGGTTTTGATTTGATTGTGACTGTTCTGTGAGATGAGTACTCATTGGTTGTTTTGTGAAACTAGCCAGATGGACTATTATACTGTACTTGGCTAGTCATTAGTATGAGAACCTCTAGAACCGTCAAGTGTCAGTTCTCGAATAACTATAGAGCCTAGTTGATGGTCACCCTAGTGGTTGGAAGGAATGCATTGGGTAGACGGTTGCATCTCGGACACTTACGGTGAGATTTGGACGCTCATGCCCTAGGTTAGGAGGTTTAATCGAGGGCACGACAAACTCCGTATTACCCTGCTGGCGGGTACTATTGTTTGAATTGATAAGGTTATAAGGTTGAAAGTTGCATTCGCATACGAGGTTATAAGGTAGGTATACTAACCCTACCGAATTCAACCAGTGGTTATTGATTACTATCGATGTGATTTGTATACTATTAAATTTGAAATGATGATTCGATTTTTTTATCTCACTTTTGTAATGTTTTAAAAGATTTGATTAGCAYATCGATTTTCTGTATTCTTGGATTTTCTGAGCATTCGTATGTTTTGAATATTTAAAAGAAGGACTCATGCATCCTAAAAATATTGTTTGCAATTCACACAGTGAACCCACAAAACACTCACTAAGCCTACCTCACAGTTTTTTTAACATATTTTAGTGACAGGTATAAATTGATAGAGACTTCGAATGGTTCTAAACCCTTAGTGGTGGATTTGACTTACTAGCTTTGATCTTTTGGAGGATAATCGCAGTGTTTTGCTGATTGGACTTGTACTAATATGTTGGGCTTGGAGTTATGTAATAGCTTTAATATTCAGGATGTCTTTTGGGATTTGTATTTGCCTTATGTACTTATATTTAGGATTCTAGTCTTGTGGAGCTAGATGTTGCTAGGGTTGTGAGATTGTGTACTCTAGAGTTTTTAATCTATCTATACTCTAATATTTTGCTTTAGCCGCTTTATTGTACGATTGTATCGACTATGGAGAGACAGACGATGGCTGTTTCGGCCTCAGCCATACATTGGGGTTAGTAGGGCATCCCAAATCAAGAATTTAGATTTAGTAATTTACAATTGTACCCTTTTAGTTTGTTTAAATATTATTGTATTTTTGTTGAATATTTATTGTATTTATTTTTTAGAGGTTTTGTTTTAAGTCCCCCTCCTATGTACTCATTTTTTTTATTATTGATAAAACCAGTAGGGATCCATGACAAACCCTCACCACTCCAAGATGTTTTTTTCTAAAATATTTATTGACTTACTTATCATTTCCTTATTCCTTACATAAATTTTTTATTTCCTTTATTCTTTACTTGACAGTTATTTCCATATATAAAATAATTATAAGCAATAAGTATAGTAATTTATAACTTATAAATTTATAATTTTATTAAAAAGAATTTTAAAAAACTTGGCCAACTTGCTGAGCTCATGAGTTTGCGGGTTAGGCATCCAATCGGAGCTAAACCCTGGCTCTTGACTCTTTAGCTCGGCCTGGCTCGAGTCACCAACCTTGAATAGCTTGGAGCATCCGAGCAAGCCAAGGGTTCAAGCTCGACTTGATTTGGCTTTAACCTGACGAATTGGCTCATTTGCCATTACTAATTGACCAACTAATATTATTAAGACCATAACCGCTTGTGCATTTTGATCGACTGTTCTTTCTTTCATTTTGTACGTTTTGGTCAAAATTTTGAGCTGGGTTATTTAAATGATTAATGCTTATATATGCAATAGAGTTGGGTTTCGAGTAATGGGTGGGGTTTTCTTTTAGGATTTCTGAATTATTGGCTGGATAATGCTACTTGGCCAACCCAAAATAGCTCACCACTTGAACAACTMGATTTTCTAATGATATATCATGATACTTTGATATGAATTTATCACGATAAAACTCACCATTGTTTTTTGTTTTGAACAGTTGAAAGTAAAAACCTAGCGCTGAAATTATTTCTTTTTCCTTGTAAAGAGCTTCAAAATAAAACTCACCATTCTTCTACTTCTTTTTCAACCCAGTGCGCCTACATCTTAGTTTCGGCTAGACTTCAGCAATGAGTTTGTTGTAAGTTTATAGTCATTGATGAAGAACAAGCCTCTGGTACTTGGTCTCATTGCGGGTGTAAGTACATAAGTTTTGGTTCTCATAAGAATATCTGAATTTTGAATTAATTCATATATTATCACTGAATATCATGATCTCAAAGTATTTGGTTATTGATTATTTATTATCAATATTTATGAGTTATCTTTTGAATGAGTTATCATAATTATCTTTTTAGATAAGGATTTTCTATCCTTTTAGAAATTTGATTATTACTTTACTTATTCAAATATTTTGATTCCTACAAGATTATCTATATAACTTGGCTCATTAGTCTGGAGMTAGTTTAACAAATACAAAGATAAGAACATCAAGCTATGAGTGTGATATTTAATTGTATTTGCTCAAAGATTAATATTGAGTAATGTTTACTCAATATTGATCATTGTTGTATGCTTGGATTTTGCCTTATTGATCATTGAACAAGAGTTTAAAAAGAACCAACTTTTTGAGACATTCAGAAATCAGAGCTAGACGGGTTTTCTAGGATAACCGATGGAAGCGAGTTTCGCCAATTGAAGTCAAGAAGAGCTCAAGAAATCAACTCAAACGGCTACAAGATTTGATATAGTAAAATTCTGTAGTAAAATGGAATTTTACTTTGTTATGAATGATTGATGTATAAGTCCCTTGAACATTATTTGATTTAGTGGATTTATGTTGACACATGGATGTGGTCCCATGAATGTAGGAATTTATGCCGAACCATGTTAAATCGTGTCTATATTATCTTCATTGTTATTTGATATGTTTACATTCTATTTGTTAATCTTAAACTTGTGAATAAAATTACTAATGGAAGTAGTTATCAACACCTTCAACGGGAATAAGTGCCCTCATAGAGATCCCTTTTATTGATTATTCTACCGCCGCTGTTAATGTCGATGTTATAAGCTGCAATGGAGCGAAGAGAGTCTTACGAGAGAGAATTATTTGCTGCATCATTAAGAGAATTATTTTTCAACTGAAGTAATGCAAAAGGACAAAACAATGAAGATGCAATTTCTTTCCTTTCACAAGTTCTATTTTTGCCTGCAATTTTCACAAGTGTTGGAATGACTACAAAATGCTTTTTTTTTTTGAAGTAATACAGTTTAGTTGAACTAATGTTGTTTTTGCTTCCCACAAAAGACCCTCAATACATATTTGAATGATTGCAATTTTTCAGTTCCCAGATATTGGAAGGGGAAATTTCAAGAAAAACATACCAGAAACTTTTGAACAAATATGCAAGGAGCATTATGACAAACAATAAAGTTGATTGAAATGTTAAAATTCACTTCTAGATTATATTTTGATTAATCAATATTTTTTTATTTTCTTTGGTACTCCATCACCATATCACAAAACCTTTGTATATATCTGTACATTTTACAAAATGATCCCATATATTCCCTATCTACCTCAAGAGCTTGTAGCCTTTCATATGGATGTTCTACTAGCTTCTCTTCAATATCTAACTTCTTCAATATCTCCATTCAAATTCTCTATCTATTGGAATCACAAAACCATTTCCATTTCCATTCATCATATATCTCCATTTTCATCATCAATTGCATCAAAAATAGGAAGAAGGCTCTTTCCCTTTGAACCTATTATTCTTTTGAGGGGAACATAGGTAAAAGGCCCACCTTCAAGACATGTTTGTCAAAGAGGCCCTTGACTAAAATAAGGAAAWTAAAGGAATTTAAAATATTATGATTATACAAGAAGTCATTAACTTACTTTCATACCCTTAGTACAAACGACAACTTTTTGAAGACTTTTCTTAGAAATGTCAAAATTTACTTTTTACACTCCAACTATATGTGACCTTTCAAACTCAAACATCTTCTACACTCCCATTTCAAACTTAGTGCGAGAACTTTCATCGTCCTTCTTCATCATCTTCTTTGCAAAAGAACTCAACTTTCTCGCATTTTCAGCACCATTTTTCACATTTTTCACCACTTCATTGGCAAGGACTCCTATCTCAACTTCACAGCAAGCTTAGAGATCTCAACTTCTCATCGTCTTAAGGTATAAACTCGTTTTTCATGCTCTATGATCTTCTAGGGTTTGATCGTTTCTACATGATGATTATAATATTTGCTTGATTGTGCATTGTGATCATGATAGTGAGTTTTGCATGGGGTTTTTGTTAGATAACAGTGCCTCACTATGACTCCCCTAATATACCACATTTATAGGCATTTTATCAAYGATTGTAGTTTAACTTAACAATCTATATCTCAAATTAGCATTTGAAAAAATTTCTAAACAGATTTGTTGAAAAACTAAAGGCTACCGTTTATAAGCCAAAATTCATACTTTTTTTTTTTTTTTGTCATTTCATACATAACTGAATTCTAATAGTATACACTGAGCTAACATAGAAGTTACAAACATTTCTTGCAAAGCTATGGTGTAAAGGACCAGAATAGATCTCACTGTTATGATGTGATCTGTAACATTGGGCTCCATTTCTCAGCCAAAATTCACATATTTCTTGCCATTGCATACATATTCACTACTAAGAATATAATTTTGTGTTTTTGTAGATATGGAGTACATTACAAATCCAACTAAAAGTTTTAAGGTTAGTCTCACTAGCTGGTGCAATTTTCATCAAGAATTGTTATATGAATCTTGCTATTATTATATTTGTCTAGAGAAGAATGACATCATTATTGATGTATTTTGTGTTTCAAAGAGTAATTTTGTCATAATTTGTCAACTTTCTTTTGTAGGAATAATTGTATAAGTTTGGGCTCAAAAGATGAGATAAATCCTACAAAATGTATTTGATTTGGATAAAGGATGGATTATGACATTACAATGAACCCACATTTGAAGCTTATGGACTGCCAAAAGAATCATTAGAAGCTCAAGAGTGAATTGGCTGAGAAAATACGCAAGAAAACTGCTCAAATTGGCTCATAGAATTGAGTTAGACTCAAACTAATGCTAGTTTGCTCAGCTAATAGGCGTCAATTCATGTCATTTTGGCATGATTTTTTTGTTTCTTAATTGATATTTTGGGCGGTCAAAGGTTTCCTAGTTGGTTTTGGATTAATAGAAAGCACTACGAGTATATGTTTAATTCCCAGGACGTTCATACTTCATCATTGAAGACCAAAGAACACATTTGAGGAGCTTTTGATACAAAAGAATCGAGGGAAGACAAAGGCAATCGGATTCAAGACTAAAGGGATTGCTTCAGTTGTAGTGATGCTTTCTTTCATCTTTTCTTATAAACCCTTGAGTTGTAATTTGATTATGATGAACTAAGTGTTTTTTTCTAAGAYCATGATGTAATCTACTCATATTTCTATATTATTTGCGAAGACTTTTCCATGACTAATGTATTGAATTCCTTTGAAGTTTTTTTTTTTATCATTCTTATTTTTCAATTGAATGAGTGGCCATCTTTGATTGATTTTAATACTGTCTAGGGGGATTAGAGATAAAACCTAAATGATTAGGTTAAATAAATAACCATACATTGCATGCAAAATATAGATATCTTCACATATTTTGTGCAATCGTAAAGAACCATACACCAACTGTGTTTTCTTAGGTTAAATTGAGTATAGAGATATCTTGGTTACTTAGGAAAATATGTCGATTATAACTTGAGAAAGTATAGTTGATGCCGATGGTTTGATTGTTCATTGATCAATACATTATTTTCGAAAGTTAATTAGATAACATAGATTAGGATAGGTGAAATCATGTGTCTTAGAACTGTCTTCCATTGATTCTATCATTTGATTTTACTTTATTTTGTTATTAATTATTCATAGAATATTTTATCACATTCAAAACTTCAATTGGTGAAATAAAGTCTAAAGCTTAGGAAGAGTGGTAATTAGGATTAAATTCTCTAAGGGAATGATATCTTATTTGTACTCTACGGTACAATTCAGTGCACCTGCTAGTTTACTAAATTCACCTTATCGGGATTGTGGAATTGAAGGTTAGCAATAAGCTTATTCGTGCACTTTTTCTGATGTGTTTGTGGACGGGGAAAGCCTTTGAAGTTTAGTTTAAATTTGGTCAAAATAGTGTAGATTTAGCTTTGAAAAATAGGCTTACTAGCAGATAAATCCAATGAGAACGAGGATAGGAAGAAAGGAGAAGAGAGTGGAATATACAAGACGTACTTCTCAAAGAGTAAGGGAAAGATAAAAAGGGTAGACTTGCTCGATAAGTTCAATAAATGCGCAGATGAAAGGGACAAGTACAAGCTTGGCCTTTTAGTAATTTGGACACATGTTCTCTGTGGCAAGGAAGAAAATACATTTCTTATTAACTTGTGGTGGTTCTATCTGGTGGATGATTTGGAAAGATTCAACAAATATGAATAGGGAAGGCAATCTTATTTGGTCACTATCGAGTTATTTAAATGTGATTATTCTAAAAAGTCAAACAATATAGAGATAAATTATTTCCAATCAGCTACCTTGGATTTCTTCCATCTATAATAGTAATAGCATATGAATTTTCAGCATTGTACTTAATGATTGTGTCAATTTATCATATTTGAGACTTATGTTTAACATATTAAGCTCACTTTTAGAATTTAATTGGCTTTATAGAGTTATTCGGACCATTATAGTGATCATATTGTTATGATACTTACAATAACTATGGCCCTCAGTTATGAACTATCAGACTTTCATAGCTTCACTCCCCCTATTAGTGCCACTTTTGATTGTTTTCGTTTATCATATTAAGACTTATGTTAAGCTCACTTTAGCATTTAATATGCTTTATAGACTGATTTGGACCATAACAATGACCAACTGTTATGATACTTATAATAATTGTGGCTCTCTATTATGAACTATGAGACCTTCAGAGCTGTACTCCCATTGTTAGTGTCACTTTGATTGTTTTCGTTTATCATATTAAGACTTATGTGCAAGCTCATTTTAGCATGTAATATGCTTTATAAATTGATTTGGACCATAACAATGACCAACTGTGATGATACTTATAATAATTGTGGCCCTCTATTATGAATTATGAGACTTTCAGAGTTGTACTCCCATTGTTAGTGTCACTTTTGATTGTTTTCACTTATCATATTTGAGACTTATGCTTAACATATTAAGCTCACTTTAGCATATGTGCTTTATAGACTAACTTGGACCATAGTGGCGACCCATTTTTATTATACTTACAATAATTGCGACTGTCTTTTATGAACTATCAAACTTCCATAGCTTCACTTCCATTGTTACTGTCACTTTTGATTGTTTTCATTTATTATATTGAGACTTATGTTTAACATATTAAGCTCGCTTTAACATTTAATGTGCTTTATAGACTGATTTGGACCATAATAGTGGCCAACTCTTATGATAATTACAATAATCGTGGTCCTTTGTTATGAACTATCAGACTTCCATAGTTGTACTCCCACGATTAGTTTCACTTTTGATTGGTTCCACTTATCATATTTGAGACTTATGTTTAACATATTAAGCTCATTTTTGTGATTTAAAGACTGATTCGGACCATAACAGTGACCTATTGTTATGATACGTACAATAACTGTGGCCATTTGTTATGAACTATGAGGCTTCTATTGCTTCACTTCCACTCTTAGTGTCACTTTTTATAGTTTTCATTTATCATACTTCCACATGTAAACTCACTTTAGCATTTAATATTTCTATAGATTTGGGCTTTCAAAGCCATTTCGGATTTGGCCCTCCAATTTTGTAGACGTCTAGGAGACAGAAAGAATCCCAAGAGTGGTGAAGTAGACATTGAAAGAAGACCTCACCCTGGATTATAACAACATTGATATCTTTCTTGAGACCCAAATTCAGCAAGTGACTTTAAAGGTAATTAAGAAACTAGTCCCTTTATCCTCGGCAACTAAGGAAGATTTTTGAGAGAGTTTGATTTCTTTTCAGGATGTCTCAGATATCAATGTGGATAACGAGGTAGATTCAGGTGATGATGAGTCTTCATATGATACTCCTCCTTTTGATGTTGCAGCAAATGAGGTAAATTTTGCCACTGCTACACCCTCTTCATGCATTTCCCTCACACTTATCTCCCCTTCACAATGATTATTTGAACAAGAAAATAGAGGCAATAGTTGATAGGAGGATAGAGTGAATTGAAAGGAGGATAGGTGGAGTTGATAAGCAGATAGAGGTAGTTGAGAGGATGATAGATGGAGTTGAGAAGCAGTTAAATGATCAATTAAGTCGGTTAGAGGCCAGCCTGCCAAAGTTTATTATAGGGTTGGCCGTAGGAGTTGGTGAAGAAAGAGAAGGACGAGATGCAGATAGCACTTCAGTTGATCTCAAAGGTGATGAAGAAATAGAAGGACAGGATGCCCATAGCCCTCTAGTTGATCTGCCAAAGAACAAATTACTAGTTCTTGACATCAATGGATTGCTAACTGATGTTATATATCATGGAAGTGTGACCTCAAGATACACATTAGATGTCATTATTAAAGCTTCTGTAATATGCAAGAGGCCTTTCCTAAATGATTTCTTAGACTTATGCTTTGAGAAATATGAAGTAGGAATTTGGTCCTCTAGACCTCACCAAAATATGGATAATATCATTGACTTTCTACTTGGAAGCGATAGAAGAAGATTACTCTTCTGCTGGGATTAGAGTCATTGCTCATCCTCAAGCCACATAATGTGGGAGGACGAAAATAAGCYATTATTTGTCAAGAAACTTTAGCATAAGTTTGATCCAACACTTCTATTGGTATCACAAACTTACAAAGAGTCAAACGCACTTTTGATAGATTATTCTCCATACAAAAGTTGCATGCAACCCTTCATACACTGGTATATTTCCTCATTCCTACAAATTCATTAATAAGRAAGACAATTCCTTAGGGTTAGGAGATGTGTTGAGACTGTATATATGGATAATATCATTGACTTTCTACTTGGAAGCGACAGAAGAAGATTACTCTTCTGTTGGGATTAGAGTCATTGCTCATCCTCAAGCCACATAATGTGGGAGGACGAAAATAAGCCATTATTTGTCAAGAAACTTTAGCAGAAGTTTGATCCAACACTTCTATTGGTATCACAAACTTACAAAGAGTCAAACGCACTTTTGATAGATTATTCTCCATACAAAAGTTGCATGCAACCCTTCATRCACTGGTATATTTCCTCATTCCTACAAATTCATTAATAAGGAAGACAATTCCTTAGGGTTAGGAGATGAGTTGAGACTGTATTTGGAGCAACTTGTTGTGGCAAAAAATGTTCAGACATTTGTGGAAGGAAATCCAATTGTGCATTCCCAGTTAATGAGATAAATCCTAATTGGAGCTTCAATCTTGAAGTGATTAATGAATGCTCATCACCACTTGAGCCACCTCATCTRGAAGGTGGGTTACTTTTCCAATAGTAATTAAGTTATAAGTTTATAAGCTTCCATCTCACCTATCTTCTTGTAGGCAATGCTCCGATTGATGACGAGGTCCTTGAAGTTCTACCTGTAACTGCTGCTGAGGTCCTTGCTAAGCCGGTCATTGACGATCAGCCTTTAAGATTGGTTGCTATTACTTCCAATGCTGAAGGTTGGTACTTTTTTTTTTTTAAGTATCACAATGATAGAAAAAGTTAAGTTTCCAGCTAACCTATTTGCTATTTATAAATCAATATGGAATCATTAAACTTTGCTTCCAAACCTCAAGTCACTGAAATTGAGACACTAGATTCATCCTCAAACTTGGAAAAGAATGCTTTTAATGAAGGTTGATCACTTTTTATCACTTTTGATAGGTTCCATTAATCATATTGAGACTTATGTGTAACATATTAAGCTCACTTTAGCATTTGATGTGCTTCATAGATTGATTTGGACCATAACAGTGACCTACTATTATGATACCTAAATAATTGTGTCCTTACGTTATGAACTATGAGACTTTCATAGTTCGTGTCACTTTTGATTGTTTCCATTTACAATATTTGATACTTATGTTTAACATATTAAGCCCATTTTACCATTTGATGTGCTTTATAGACTAATTTAGACCATAAAAGTGACCCAAAGTTCTGATACTTACAATAACTGTGGCCCTCTGTTATGAACCATCAGACTTCCATAGCTTCACTCCCACTGTTAGTGTCACTTTTGATGGTTTTYATTTATTATATCGAAACTTATGTATAACATGTACTTTAGCTTTTAAGGTGCTTTATAGACTAATTTAGACCATAATAGTGACCCGCTATTATGATGCTTGTAGCCCTCTGTTATGAGCTATCAGACTTTCATGACTTCACTCCCACTGTTAGTATTGCAATGCATTATATTATTGCACTAAAATTAGCATTTTCAACATGTTTTAAATTGTTTTCAACTAGAAGTGCATCCCACATTTATTAGAATCCTAGAAACTTTGGTCCTCATTTATATATATATTTTCATACATTTCTTGTGGAAACATTTCTAATTAATGATTATTGTATGACTCTTCTTAGTAGAAAATGAATGGATAGCTGAGACTACCACAATGACTTTGGAAGATTCGTCTCTGCAGGGAGGATGGAGTTTTAAGTCTATGAGAGGTCGAGGGTAGAGGAGGAAAAGGGTTGACCCTGTATTGCAATCTCCATATAAATGCAACTGACAAGTAATTTCCCTTCATGAAATTTACCCTATTTAAATTTGAGCTGTCTTGTTTACAATTATTTTAATGTTGAGGAATAGATTTTTTTCAGGGATACTTATAGTTTAGGTTTTTGCAACATTGGTAAAAATTTCTGCAATGTATTTATTAATCCGAAAGGGTGACTTATTAATGACGTCAGTAAAACTATCCTTGATTGTGAATAGTTGATTACCGATTTAATCTAATGTTTAATGTGTAATAAATAATTTGGATAACACATTATATTATATGAGAGAATGATAGATGAACTATTCCACCCTTTTTCTACAAGATGTGCCATCCTTGATTCATGATTTTATCAGAGTATGAATCATGGCTACAATGGAAGGTGATAGGAGTAGTGCATCAAGAATATTAAATTTTTTATTTGAAAAAGATGCTGTAAATTTTCTTGCTAAGAAACATCCACCACTCATCAAACCTCGGATAGGTTACCTCTATATTTACTTGCCAGTATGTCTCAATAAACATTGAATTGTGGTATAAATAGATTTGGATGAGCACGTCTTTAACGTATTTGATAGTTTGCCCATGGTAATATCTGATAAAACCCTCAAGTTAGAGTTGGAGCCCTTGACTTTTTTGATACTGTGGCTCATTTATGGCAAGGTCAGAGGTCAATACCCTACTTAAAAATCCAAATATAAATGGAACAAAAAGCTTCCTCATTTGTTAAAATAGGTACGTTTTTCTTCTAATCTTGCAAATAATAGAGTTATATATTTGTCATATTGAAGGACTAACATTTTGTTGAATTTGCAACGCTGATTGTGGCATGTTCACATTAAAGTTTACTGAATTTACCATAATTGGATGAGACTTGAATTCTGTCAATCCAAAGATGATTGAGATATGGAGAATGGAGATGGCAATAAAAATATTTGCTCAAGATTTTGACCCATAGATTAGGATTTATACATATATCTGTATATAAATATTTGCTCAAGCTTTTGATTATTAGATGAAAATTTATATATTTGTATATAAATATTTGCTCAAAATTTTGATTAGTAGATTAAAATTTGTATGTTTGTATATAAATCTTTGCTCAAGATCTTAGTAAATAAATACATCTAATAAGTAACATTGGTCTATATGTGCATATGTAATTCTAATAAGTGGAAAAAGATTTTTTATTTTTTTTGGTTAAAGATGTGTATAAGTGATGTGTATATGTATGGTATTAGTTTATTTTCCACTATTGCACATATAAGTGACGTGTAAGTATATATCTTAATGTTAAAGATGTATAGGTCACACCTAATCCCTTGTTCCATCGAATATGTAACTCTAATAAATAAATAAAAAGATGTTTGGTAAAAAATCTTGCAAAGTTATGAAGTATATATCCATAACAGCATCCCACTATTATGAAATATCTATGACAGTGGTCTGGAGTTATGATCTTAATTTTATACAATTGTAATGATTGGCTTTTGCATTAATTCTTATAAGTAAAAAAAGATGTTTGGTAAAAGGTCTTGCAAAGTTATGGTGTATATGTTCTTAACAACAACCCACTGTTATGGAATGTCTAATAAGAATGACTTGGAGTTATGATCTGAATTTTATACATATTGGAATGATTGGCTTTTGGATTAATCMTTACAAGTAAAACAAAGATTTGATCAAAAATTTGCAAAATTATGGTTTATATGTTCATAAGGGCATCCTATTGTTATGAAATGTCTATAATAGTGGCCTAGAGTTATGATCAAAATAAAATGAAGGTTATTATTTATGCTTATTTTTAGTGATTAAGAACTTTTTAAAGTTCCAAAGTGTGACAACCTAACCTCTTCTAGATGCCACTTGGACTGTACGGACGTCGCTTGTCTCTCGACAGTCAATGTAGTTAAACATTCAAAGTATCTAAAATTATAAATGGAATATGAACATCTCATTAAGTACATAGTCTTACAATACTTACACTCCTACATATACAACACTAAACTTCACATTTCAATCCCAAAAGTATGAGAGTACAACTCTCAAATAATATTACGACACTCTAACCATTACAAATGATAAGAATCTTCAAGCTTTACAAAATCTATATACGGTGTATTTCTTATAAGCCAGAGGTCACTTAACCTCTCTAAATGTCTGCACCTGTCACTAAAGCATGTAAAAATTGAGTGAGATAGCTCAACTAGTCCAGTGCTTGTGTGATAGTGTACAATTTTAGTGAAAAATTTTCAGAAAGCATGGTGCATTAGTTTGAATAAGAAAAGATCAAATTATTTTTTGCAAAACACTATTTCTGTAGAAATAGTTCATAAGTACTCAATGCTGAAATAAAATAAACATGCCAAGTTTAATAGAACATTCCATGTCAAGTATAAAGTCAACAAACTTAAATCTTAACTGTAAGAGATTCATTCTATGGGGTCAAGATTTACCGACCTTATCTCTCTATGTACGCATGTAATTTCCAACTGAACCTCATGAACAATAACAAGTAAGCCTGCTAGTTGCAGCTATAGGAGTTAGTCGCCCCCTAGTTAAACCTCCTAACCAAGGGTTACGAGCGTGCAATGTATACTTGTGGGTACCATATAGCGCAACTGTCCAACTGATATGATCTTGACTTGCCATAGGTATGATCAACCAATTTTTTGGTTATTTGGCAACTCTTGAAGCACTATAGTCTGGCAGCTCAAAAGGTCCTCCCACTTGGGAACAACCAAGAATAGTACTTTGCTCGTTGGACTAGTACTTGGAGTTGCTGACTGAGTACTCATTCATCACAATATATACACATTCCAAGTCTCTCTCAATAACAAGCCTTATGCATAAGGAAATCAATGAAACCTTGAAACTCATGATTAAATCCATGTTAAGGATAAAAATAGGTGTTCAATAAACAAATCTAAGTTTTCATGTTAATCGAGCAAGCATGTGGCTTGAACGAAATAATCCATCTAATAAGTCATGTCCTACTAAAATCTATGATACATAAATGCATGTAAAAGCATTTAGAAAAAAGTCACAACAATTCTCTAAAATAGTTTGAAGAGTATTCTTTTTAGAACATTCGAAAAGTTTTGAAACCCTTGTTCTGTACTACAATGTACAAAGCCACGTATTTTAGGAAGTTTATAAAATGGAAGGGCTCATGTTAAAATATTTAAAAATACTTGAAAATACTTCTAGAGTAAAATCACCCGTTGTTGAAAGTTTAAAATGCAGAAGAACTCACCTGGTATCCCTTCAATAAGTCAATGATGCAGCAAGTCACTTAAATGCGACAAAGAAACAGTTAGCATCTTATAGGTCTCCCTTCAATAATTTCTACCATCAAAAGATTTATGCTCCACTTATATAAAATATTAAAGGCAGTAGGTCTGGCTTGCTTAGCTGATCCAAAAACAACTTAATCCCCACTTCAACAAGTAGTTCAAATCATGTGAAGTGCTCGATCAGTTCTCAAATAAAATATGATGGATTTCCTTTCCCTATTTAGCAAATAGAAACTCTTAAGAACTTTCATACTATCACTGTGGCAGCTTTCCCTCATAGCCAAACAAATAAAGTCACATCAACAACCTCCTCTCTGCATATTTTAACTATGTTAATAATAAGTAAAAGCCACGAACTTTAATAGGGAGCACAATTTACCTTCTTTCTCTAGAACCTTTCCTGAGCAGAAGTTAAGGGCAGCAGTAAGTTTAAAAAAAAAAAAAAAGGCTCAAAAGCAAAGACAATACATAAAAGAGAAGTGAGGTGGTGGAGAAAGAAACTATAGGATGAAAAGATGTAAAGAAGAATAATGAGGTGGTAAGAAGAGAAACTAATAAGATTAAAATATATTAAAAATATTTGAGAGATAGCGAGATTATAGTGAAGTTGAGTTGGCAAAGGAAAAAGAAAGAAAAGGTGATAAGAAAAAGATCGAAAAATTGGCGGCAGCGATGGCCAACAAAACATTAAAAAAGATTATGCTAAAGAACAAAGTAGAAGAATTGTAAGAAAAGTGATAAGATACTAAGGCAGTGGTGTCTTTGGCCAAGAAACATTGCAAATTTAAAAAAATGCATTAAAATGGACAAGAAAAGCTAAGAAAAATGAGTAGTCTTGCTTAAAGAAAAATAAAAAAATTATTTTTATTATTATTAAAAAAAATAGTAGGGTTTGTTTTCTTCTAATAAAACATTATTGTTCGGATGTCCTTTTAAAAAACAAATCAAACCACATCTCAATCGTGTAAAGTAATTAATAATTGATAACTGAATAGATATTCAAGCAATATTCTAGTTCCAAAACTTCTCTAATATGTTAATGTCTCACCTTTTCACGTAATTGCCTTTTATGATATTTCATGTTATCGAATAATAACTAGAAAAGTTTAGGGTTTTACAAAGAATATTAGAATGTTTCAATTCTTACTTATATAACATGTGTTACTTAACCATAAAACAATATCAGTTCACTTTTCACTATTGCACATATAAGATGTGCATCTATTTATCTCAATGTTAAAAATGTATAGGTCACACCTAGTCACTTATTTCATCGAATATGTAATTCTTTAATAAAGATGTTTGTGAAAAAACTTGCAAAGTTATGGTACATATGTTCATAACAGCAGCCCACTGTTATGAAATATCTATAACAGTGGCCGGAAGCTATGATCCGAATTTTATACAATTGGAATAATTGACCTTTGAATTAATTCTTATAAGTAAAATAGAACTATTTGGTCAAAAATCTTGCAAAGTTACTGTGTATATGTTCACAACAGCAGCTCGTTGTTATGAAATGTTTATAACAATGGCCTAGAGTTATGATCTGAATTTTGTACAATTGGAATGATTGGTTTTTGAATTAATTCTTATAAGTAAAACAAAGATATCTGGTCAAAAATCTTGCAAATTTATGGTGTATATGCTCATAACARTAGTCCACTGTTATGAAATATTGATAACAGTGGATTGGAGTTATGACCAAAATTTCATACACTTGAAGAAAAATGAACAATGGGATGATAATAATGTATCATATTTGAAGGATTCAAATTCTAATTTAAATAAACATGATAAAAAAAGCAAAAAAACTTAAGATTTCACATTATTCTAGTCATATTTTACATTTAAATTCTAAGATAAATAAATAAGAAAACATAAAAAGATGTCTTCACTTCTCAAGAAAAGGGTTTATACAAGTATTTCGGTTGTGGCTAGTCTTTTAACATCTACTATACTTACGGGGCCTGGGTACCTCTCTGGTTGATTTTTCCACAGTTTCAGTTGGTGTCCAGTAGATCACTTTGTTAGGGGTTAAAGTTCCAATTTTGACATAACTTCTGTAGGAAGTTGCCACTCAATCTCGTTTATGTTCCTATACCATCTTGTCTTGAAGAGACAATTGCATGTGGGCAAGGAAATCTATCAAGATCAAAATGCCTACAAGTACACGTCCACTTTTTCAAGTTAACAACATATAGTTTCAACTTTTTAACAATTTGAAACTCACTTGTTGATATCCTGATCATATTCCACCCATTTGCGTCTCGATAGTTGAAACACATCTTTTCCCCCCATGGGTGGGGTGAGGTGGCTAGTGCAATTTTTCTCTGCCTCACTTCTTTAATAATACCACTTTTCCAATAGTTGTCTAATAAACTCAATCAGACCAACTATACGAAAATCTCAAGCCTCTTTCAATGTGGAGTTCACAGATTTTGCATTGTTTGTTGTCATTGTATTGTATCGAATCCTGCTAAATTGTGCTATACTCCAAAAAAGGAAAAACTAATAAATTCTAAGTACTCTCTAACCCCATTTTTTTCCCACAAAGTGCTGTCATGTAGACCTCAAAACTTGTTAAAGTATAAGCCTCTGCCATCTTTTTGAACAATGAGGACAAATCAACAACTTCAAGTTATTACTCAAGTGCCATATGTAATTCTCATGATGTGCAAGCTAGTAAACATTTCTAAATGTATGAGGAATGTTTTTGCTACGGTCCAAAATAATTGCCAATTCCTCTATGTCACCCGTTATTTCTTTCAAATGACAAAAGAACCAAGTCCATGACACTTCAGTCTCCGAGTCAACTACACCCCATGAAAGTGGATAAATTTGGTTGTTCGTATCTTGACTAGTGGCAAAAAGTAGAGTACCTCGATATCTACATGTCATAAACGTGTCATCTACACAAATGACACATCTCATTGACAATTGGTATCCACGTATACTTTGTCCTAGTGCCATTGAAAAGGTACTTGAAACAAAAATATTTGCCAGTTCAATGAATAAGATTGTTCTAAAACATGAAAACTATGTCAATCAAGAATGGAAAGACTGCAGCACATGAAAACATGACAATACAAGAAATGTACCTGAAATGCATGCTATCATCAGTTTCAGTGGATGTCATTAGGTCAAAATTTATTTGTTCTAGAACATCACAATGCGATAATAATTTGGCATAACTATCATCTTATGTTCCTCAAATGAGTTTATAAGTAATTAGCGGAATAYGTCTTACTATATGTTATAGTTATGCTAAACTTTTCATGAACATCATTGATGATGTTTCTCAATTTGTAAATCCTTCTAGCATCTTCAAACTTAGAGGGGCAATGTGAGTTACAATCAATGAATAGGTAGTATATACGTGTGCTGCCTATGTGAGTAAGGACTTCAAACATTTCAAATTCATTCAACATTTCAGCCTGCAAACTCCACTTGCAACTCTCTTAAGATAAACGACTGTATAAATGGATCTATTTGACTTCTTGACTTTAAACTCAAAGTTACACCTCAGTGCAAGTAAGTATAGCCTCAATATCAAAGCTTTTTTGTTGGGGAACAATTTTTCCTATTGCAAACCTTCATGTTCTGGGATCCTCATTGATGATCCACAAAAAGTTGAACCTAAATTAACCGTTAATTCCTCTATGTTCCCACCCGCTACATGAGCATCTTTGGGAAGATCTTGTCTTTCTAGATCTGCACAATCACAATATGTTTGTATTTTACATAATGCTGCAATAGGTGCTTCATTCAAATCATCATCTGCAATAGGTGTTGCTTGTTCTTTATTCTCATCTAAACCATCATCTTTTTCATTCTCCTCAATTTTTTTCTCCAAAAGAGTAACACAAAGAGGAAATTGAAATTGTTTASAAATCGAGAGATACCATTTCACATTGTTGTCACAATCAATCTTCATTGGTGGTATCGAAAAGTTAGAATTTGGCTCATAACTGGGCACCACCGTGAGCATATAACAGTATATTTGTCCTACAAATATTCATTACTTGCAATATTTGGTTGATATTTCATTAGAGATTGCAATTTAATGCAATGCAGTGAGCTAAAATTAAGATTTACAAGCATTTTTAAACTGATTTCTTCAAAAACAGTGGCCCAGAGTTATGTGACTTCAATAACTGTGACCCACAATTATGAATTATATTGCATATAACAGTAACTTTGTCCTACAATTATTCATTATTTGTAAGTATTTGGTTGACATTTCATCAATGATTGCAATTTAATGTAATAAAATGAGCTAAAATTAACATTTACAAATATTTTTAAGCTGATTGTTCAATAACAGTTGTCCGGAGTTATATGACTTTCAATAACTGTGACCCACAGTTATGGACAATAGTGAACAATTTTGTGATATGTAATGTTCACCCATACTTATAAATGAGAAGAGGGACCTTAATTCATGCAATGTATTATATAAAAGAAACAAATCAACATGAATACAAGTTTAGAAATTCGATTTACATATAGTGATAAAGATTTCACCTTTTCCTCTATAACGGTTTTGACTTCTTCTTTCTTTGTTCTTCAACGGTGATGAGTAAAATGGAGAAGAAAGCTCTCAGTTCAGAGTTGTCAAAAGTGAAATGGAGAAGTAAGAAAGAAGATCTTGGCACGTTATTTGTTGGTTAGAGAATAAGCAATACGGGTAATATAAAAGAGGTATTTTGACCACTTAAAAAATATATGGGATGGGATAGTTTAATATAGATGGATATTTTGGTCATTCAATAATACATTTTACATTTTCTTTAATAGATGAGGCCTTTTAATAAAGATAATTTAAAGTAGAGTCATTTTTCCAAATACATTGGTTGACTAATAACAAAGAACACCTTCGTTTTAATTCCTAACCTAGAGTCATCACCTTCAGACAAAAGGCCATCACCTTGAAAGAAAGGCCTAACGCTTAATAGAGGTCTTCTTCTATTGATTGATTAGAGGCAACCATTAGAGGCTCCCCTCATCCGGCTTTATATGGAGAATATCCTGAATCAACTTCTTTATGCGTGCCCTAAACTCTCAAGCTATGGTTATGCTACCTATTGTTCAAATACTTACGACTCTACCCAAACTTTAACTTTATCTTAAAAATACTTCAGAACCAAATACGCCGATTAAGGATTTGACCTATTCTCAGTTCGACCAATCTTTCAAAATATGACTTCAAAAAATTTTTTAATTCTAGGTCTAGGATTGAGAAATAGGAAGGGGCATAAATTGAAAAGGGTACATGTAACATAGAGGAGAATCGGTGGAGGGTGGCAGTGAGGAGACAGATGTTTGATGGGTGATCATGGGTTTGTCCTAGAGTATAGTTGTAGAGAGATGCACTTAATGGAAGAATGAGAGAGAATAGCACCAGCTTGGTTTTACTCAATCAAAGAAGACAATGGTTGTGGATGATAAATATTTGACAAAAATAAGGGTAAGTTTGTCATTCAAGTAGAGTTGTTCAAATGGTGGACTATTTTAGGTTGGCCAAGCAGCATTATCCTTGTTGACTGCTATTGGTTTGGTTCGTATGATTTCTTGATATTTTAGTTGCGCTGAATTTTTTATTTTTATTTTTAAGTATCTGAATGTGAAAAGATAGTTGGAAACCTCTTTGGAAAGCTCATTTCTTAGAAGAATTTTAAGTAAACCTTTTTAGGAAAAGTTTATGAGTTTTATTATCAATTAAGTTATTTACCACTACATTATCGGTCGGCACAATACCGTTTTACAATTGAAAAGTGAATATAATAATAGGGTTGTATACTATTCATTTGTCAACCATCACCTATCATTAGACAACACCCGTAAGGATTAAGTTGCATGAAAGATAATATATTCATTTTCTGACATTTCACATTTGATTTGAAAGAATACGTAAGTATGCAAATTTGCCTACGAATTCTGTTGTAAGAATAATGGAAATTTTGTTTGATGCAATTAGTTTGTTGACCCAGGTACAAGCAAAGGAAAAATATCTTAGTTATGTCATATGCGGTTATAACCCYGAAAATGGTCCTTTCAGTCAATAATGGTGCTTCAATGCATATAATGTTAGTGGCTTTTGATTTCGTACAATAAACCATGAAAGAACTAGGCGTTCTCAAGATAGTGAAGTTATTTGTAAGATTGACAGTGCGAGTTATTCAAACGAGAGAGATAGGAATTCTGTAGCAAATGATTTAACATACAACTGGGTGCTCAAAGAAATTGAAAAAATCTATTAAAATAATGATCTACCTTTTTATTTTTCAAATGAGATTAGGTTGACATGCAACGGGGGTAAGATAGTGGATGAATTTAAATTCATAATAATGAATTTAAATAGGCTAATGTATAGAGAAAATAAGAAAACCGATGAACCTTTTATTTTGTTTAACCAAGATGAAAAAAATATCATGTGGTAATGCCAATGATGAGGAGGGATAACTTTGATATTCTCTTTAGACACTATGAACTAGAACCTTTTAAGGAACAACTTGATGTGCAGCCTATGGTCCGTAAACGAGATAGCTCATGGGTTAGGCCTCATTTGATAAAATTGAAGTTTGAAATTTGAATGAAGTCTAAAGTCAGAAAAGTAATTAAATTTCTAAAAGCCAAAGATACACTTTATAACCCTTAAATCTGAATATTAAATTTAATAATTTAACTTAAAATGTCTTAATGTATTAAATCAGAATATTATCACTTAAAACTTATGGAAGGATTTAAGAAGCACTCAATGTATTAAAACATTTCAAAATTATATCTTTAAATAAATTTAATTTAATAAGCACTTAATTCATTCAATTTAAAATGTTGAATTGCGTTATAAAATAAGGCCCGAGAGATAAAATTTTGGGGGAGGAAGTAGACTTAAATGGTAAACGAATGCAAGAGGCCAAAGTAATGATTTTTATTGTATTTTGGTTTCCTCAAATATGAATTGTGCCTAATTGCAATTGCATATTTTGTTTTCCTTTAGCTCGTCATTTATGTTATGACRCTTGTTGCTGAATTATATTTTTCTCGTTGATTGGTTTCCTCGAATTATTTGCGAGGAAAAGAAGTTGTTRGGTGTCCATTTTCTGCCCTTTTAAGCTTATGCTACTGCCGAGGCATGCCAACTTCAGCCAGCTGTCAACTACTTTTTCTTGTGTAATTAACCTTCATTACCATTCCGTTTCATAAAGAAGCATAGCATATGTTTGTTGTCATTAGAGGAATGGAATAAAATGTTATGTGATCAAGAATGGAGCCAGAATGTGATTTTAAGGGAATGAAAGTAAATAACAAACATATTCTAAGGAAAGATAATATCTCTTTGAGCAAGGAATTTATATATATTTTAAAAAAACACTTTTGGAGGGGTAATTATGACCCCGCTCTTAGCTCGTCCTTATCTTTTGGGATGAATTTTTTTAATCCATTTCAATTATCTTTTTTTTTTTCTTTTTTAACAAAAAACTCGCGTAATGTGATGAAAGTATTGTAATTTTATTATTTTAGATGTATATTGAGCTAATTGTATTATTGCAACCTTGAATTTTCAGAAGACTAAAAACAAATGATAGCTTTGAATTAAGAAACGCATTGATTTATCCTGAAGTGTTGCCCAAATATTTATTACCATAAAAAGGCCTGCTGACCAAGGCTTGAATAAGATGGTCATGGATGATTTCCAATAATTCATTGTTAATTGTTCAAGGAAATTTTGAAACAAAACCGGAGCACCAGCTGCTTTAATTGAAAGCGTGTTCAAGACAAAGGACAAAACTCGGACAGCGCTTCGGTTGTTTTATGATTATTGAGTTTGGCAGAAGGAGCAGGTTGGTTGATGGGCAAGTCTTAGTAATGAAGTATAAATATGTCAACCTCATACTTCCATGCTAAAAGGTTGGCACAATTCGCATCTTCGCATTCATGTAAATTTTTCGGATTGCTTCAACTTCTGGATCAGATGTATGAAGGATTCAAATTCAATTCAAGCCCCATCCTAACTTGYCCTGGGCAGGGAATGTTCTACTCAATCTTATGTGGTAGAATAGGATTCTGATCCTGCCTTGATCGAGTTCCAGAGTCAATAGAGGAAAGTAAAACAACCCTCTTGGTATCAAGTTTAGACCGCAAATTCACATGAGACACAGGTTATCTAAATTCACTTTTTGAGATTGTCAGTTTTAAAGGAAACGATATGTTGTGCGATTATAATGTTACTTTATCCATCTCATAAATGAATCGATAAGAAAATACACGTACAAMTCAAATAAGCATACATAGTTTGTTTTATCAATGTCCAAGTCCATGCAGTTTGTTAAACTCCTTAATACTGTTAATGAAAATCATAGTTTCGATTCACTAAATGACTACAAAACTCGTCAGTTCTTGAATMTTCGTCTGTAAGTTCGTTTATACTTCAAAAATATGTATGGATCAAGTAAAGTTGGACTAAACAAAATGGAGTAGACAGTCACAAGAGTAGAGAATTTGTATTGATGAATAAACTTCAAGAAATTGGTTATGGACAACTGTTTCGAAATTTCTAGCTAGTTTGAATTGAAACCAAAGAAATGATTATTGGCCATCATAGTTCCTAGATCGAGGATAATAAGCTTTAGATGGGAAGAGTGACTATAATTTTCATTCCTGCRGCATCACTTTCCTCAGATGGAAAAGTCATTACAAAAGCTTCATCAAGAACAGAGTTGATCCAGCACGAAACATGAGCAGGCTTACTTCCTCCACGGAAGCATATTTTATCAGCTCCTAAATCATCCCAATTTGAAGAAGAAGTGATTCCATTCACAGTCACATATGGCTTCTGATTCAGTTCTTCTCTTGCATATTTTTTAACTTTAATTAAATCTTCGGAAGKTTCTTTTACAATCATTGAGACATTTGCAGCAGTTTTTAGCCCGAGTTTTCGCTCTGATTCATCGAYGCATAGTGCTGCAATGTTCTTCTGGATTTCCTTATCCAAGTTCAAGATTTTGGAGGCAATGCCGAAGATCATACTTTGACCAGCACCCGTCTTTGTACTTGAACTGGTTCGTAGACCCGGACAAGAACCTTTCGGTGCAAGATTTGGGCGATAAAATATTGGGAGTGGAGCATCACTTGAGATCATCTCCATGTGAATGCTACTCCATTTTTTCAGAAAACTGGTCATGGCGAAGGGATCAATCAGCAGAAGGCTGCAGCTAATTCCAATTGCATATCCACCACATTTGAAGTTGYTCACCTGGAAAAATTCTTTTGTTACTCAGAACATTTCACCTCAGAATTTTACAGTCACTTCAATGTGTACTTCAAAGAGCTCTCTTTGACTCAGACATCAGTTATAAATTCTTCTTTCTTTTATGGGTACGTAATACCTAYAGCACTTACCTGAATATAGAACAATGGAGAGAACTGAGGATTTTGCTCGTGATCTATATCTTCCCAAAAAACAAGCTGAGATTCTGCTTCTTTCTTCTCCTTCAATTCAAGAAAGTCTTGCAAACTCATTCCAAATTGTGCCTCAATCAATCGAACTCCAGAATCATTGGAGACTATCTCTAACTCTCCATCACCTCTGCCCTTTCGCCTGAGCCTCCCAGCGAGCATTGGTTGTTCAGATAATGCCCTTCCAAGAGACTCCCTAGTCCAACCTGCGATCAATGCAGCAGAATCCTCATCTGAGGTCTTGTTATAGCACAAAACAATATTGAAACACCTTTTGGAAATGCCGGAACCGAGATTTTCAGCAGCTAAAATTGGCAGTGATACTCTTGGATCGGTAGGTTTGATTGGCATCACAGTCTGCATAGCTTCTAGGTGCAATTTAGACCCAAAAGTGGCATCATCGCCATTGCGGACTGCCATGTTTGCTTATTCAAGAACTAGCAGCAAATGACAATATATTTATAAGGACTTGGACCGAAAAGATGGGCGTACCGTCACTTTAATCAAGGTACTATGTCGTCCCTGTCAATTATGGGAAGGAAAATATTAGAATAAATTAAAAAACGTGTGTGAGTTACTGAGGTGTACCAGGATTGGTGTGCTGTTGCACCTAACTTTCCACGAAGAGTCCCAGAGAAGAAAGGAAGATGGTTTTTCTATACAGAATTTGGTAAACGGATCACATCTAAGTCCCCATCACTTTTGCCATTTCTGATTTTCCATTTGAAGAAATGCAAATCCCGCACCAGTGGCTCATGTACCAAAAATACTGTTTGTTTTAAGGCGGTGGGCTTAACTCAATGACTGGGCAGTTTGGGGTTAACCATAAAAAACCTCCATATTTAGTTAAATTATCAACTTTAATATCTGAAAATTTTAATTTAATSACGTTACAACCTATTTAATAGATTCCGTTCAAAAGGTGACTGAAAGTTTTTGTGAGKTCCTCATTATTAGAGTTAAAATGTCACTATTGTCCCTTTTCATTGACCTTTAATATGAAATGTCTAAAATATCTTTAAATTCGATGAGGATTTTAAAAAAATAAAAATAAAATAAAAAAAGGAAAGAGGAAGAAGATGGAGAAGGTGGCCAGCGGCTGTGAGGTAGAGGAGGTAAACAAGCTCGTGTTTGGAGGTGGGGGTAAAGGGTCTACACATGTTTTTAGTTGATGAATCACAAAAGTTAACAATTCTGAACTCATAAGCTTTAAAAATTTATGACAACTTAATCTTTTATTGGGTAATATTATTTTTTATTGATAAGAAAGTTTGAGTTCAATCCTGATTCTCTTCTCCGATATTACAAAAAATGAAAGAAGGAAAAACTACAGAAAGCAACGGCACTGTTTCCTTATGTGTTATCTGTAACCTTTTTGTGCATTACTAGTCAATATTGCGAACGTTTTGTATTCGGATTGATGGGGAAGCGTATGAATGCAAATATGATAGTAGACAAAGCCATTGACGTCGGAATTCATGGAGCCCATGGTCATACTAGGGAAAAAAAAAAAAAATTACTTTTCTTTGCTTAAAAATTTATCCATTATTTTTTTTGTTAATATTTTTATTTTAACGAAAAAAATAAAAGATTACGATAAACACTATTCCCGTACCTTCCTCCTTTTGACATTTAAATAATAAATAAAATCCTAAGAGGACATCCCTTGATTGAGTAGGCCGCAACATCCTTGAGCAACGAGCTTATTGCTTAAGCAAGTTCACACAACATAATGGAGCATATTGCAAATCATGCTTAATTCGAGTGATGTAGTCCACATGGCCTTTTTTTCATCTTTAGAAATACTTTCAATCCAAATGAAATTTATTCATTCAAGAAGCAATTCCAAATTTCAATTTCTTTTCACCTTTTACAATAAAAAAATCTTAATACAAACAGATCCTAAATTTGAAGAACTTATATTTCCATAAGTTATGGATATCATCGTTCATGTCTTAGATCTATATCCTCATCAAAGAACTTTTACCCCAAATTCTCTCCTAATGAATACAATTCGTCTTTTAATTAAGGATATCCAATATTACTATAAGTGGAGTWAAAGAGATTATCATTTGACTCAATGATCATCARAACAAGACTCTAGGTCTAATATGAACAATTTTAGCTACTGAAGACTAGCTTGAAACTATTGGTTACAAATTTGATTCTTCATTCTTGATTTACTATTCTTAATCATATACGCTTGCGAACTTAAAAAATACCTTCATGTTGATATGAAGATAAGATGCATGTCTATACATATTTCAATAATTATATTTTAAAAGATTAGGTCACTCTATATCCTAATGAATATACTTTTCCTCCGTTTTTCAAATTATGACACAGTAATATAAAATGTATAGATAAATGAGACAATAAATTAATCTTAATAAAAGAGGCTAATTGCATGGGGCAAATAAGATAAAATGAGAGAAAAGAGGTTGGCTTTGTAAGTTAAATAGTAGTGATTTGAAAATTAAATAAGAATAAAAATGAAAAATAATATTTACCAGTGTCTTGATATATCTTATGTACCATACTTCAAAAACTAAATTAAAAAAAATCATATTATGACATATTGTAAAACAAGAATGAAATGGGGTATATCATATATGCCCTCTATTAGGTCATCCCTAGTAAATATGCATCTCCTAAGTTTTTTACATTTATGACGGTGGATATACCAAAACTTCTATATTGTCATAATATGAGAAGAAAAAGGAGAGAGAAATTTACATAGAGACGAACAGAAGTAGGAAGGAATAGTAAAGTAATTATAATTAATTTTGACTTGAACTAAAACYCTCTATTTATAGAGGTTGAATACTAGAATTTCAATGATAGAAAAATTATCACCAATAATTATTTATAAGGCTCCCTTTGAATAATTAATCTATATAACAATTGTTTTATAAAAAATTGTTCGGGAAAAAAATTAAATCAAATAAGCAAAAAAAAATATAATTGATGTTGGAAAATTAATTATTATCTCATCAAAATTTTATCAGGAAGAACCGACGGAACAAAACCTGAATGACGAAAACGAATTCAACTACTCCCAACCCTGGTTGTGTGGTTATCTAGACAAAGATGATAATTTGGCAGTTTATAGGTTAGACAACATGAAAAAGCTAATGCTTTAGTAAATATGTGAAGGAAAAATATTATATGCTTGAGGGGTGAAGACCGAATCCTCTTTCCGCTTTTTCCTCAACAAAGTCCTTTATCCTGTCTTGKGTACTCTCACTTTATACTACATGAATGGGTTTTGCATTTCGGAATCAATGAAACATAAGATTAGCAAAAACATCCTTATACTATCAAAGTTGTGGTGTACGAAGAAAAATAAGTCTAAATAACAAAAGCATTCGTTCCATGGTTATAGCCAACCACTAATGAACTTCACACTAGCCATGTATATGCTTCCAAAGGAGCAAACAGATCAAGTGAAGAGATGGAGCTTGCGCAGAGGGAGGTTGATGATTAACCAAGTATTATGAAATCAAATKAYATGAAAACAGAGATGTAAACCAATTAAGAGAGATGAAAAAGCCCTAATACCTATTTCATTACGAATCTTCAATCTGAAAGAGAAATTCTAGCCAAGAGAAAGAAGCAGGTGGAGGGCGGCTTCATTGCCGGAGAAGAAAGGAGCAGATAGACGCACTTTCAGATGAAAGCTACTGTAGATTTGTTTTGGGGGAAATCTGAAATTTCACGGGGGGAAGTGAAAGCCGAAAATCAGCTAACCTCATCTTACCTCCTTTCCCTGCGATATCGTCTTAGTCAGACTTCGAAAGGTTTTTTTTTTTTTTTAAAAAATAATTTAATGGAAGGAGCCAAATAGGTTAGAAACATATATTTAGTTATGTTAAATTGAAAATGTTACAAATATTTAATTTTCTTTCTGATTTTTTAATTTAGGATACAAAATTTGAGAAATTTTGAGAAATATTATTRTATTAATATAATTTATTTTGGTTTTCTTTAGTTTAAACACTTTAAAGTGTTCGAACTGGAATAGTGAAATTATTTAGAAAAGGTTTTAGTTGTCGAATATTCAAATTTGAGCCTTGCTAAAATTATTTTTAAAAGTGAATAATATCGAACTCAAGCCAAGACATATTTTTGCAATATGATATGTGGATGGGTTAGAATAAAATATCAATTCCAAACATAGTTATAGAAATCTTCGTCTTCGTATCACATAAGACAAATGTTATTCAAAATTTTAGATTTATTAATTTGGTTGTGCCAGAAAATTAAAAAACATTATAAATTCATCATTCTATAAATTACTAAGAATAATCCTAGGTTTCAGATTGTCGGTAAATTATTTTCATCATTCTTTTTTTCTTTTTGAAAAATCATTTTCATCATTATTATATTTTCTTATCTGTTTAAATGAGTAAGGAAATATTTTTTTTAAAAAAGTCTTCACAACTTATTTTGATCTTTGAGGTAGATGCATTTCATAAAATAAATTTAAATTGAAATAACTTTTTTTCTCATCATTTTTAAGAGGAGTCACATTTGCTAAAATTTAAAAAATTATATAAATGAACCATYATAATATATCTTTTAAAAATTTAACCTCAGATACATATACGTTATGCTAAGATACATACATTGGCAAAGAGTTGGGTTATTGTTCCAGTATCAATTGCATCTGATAAAGAATTTTATAAAATTACTGTTAGTTTTGACCACTCATCCTTCTAAATGCGGCTAAGAAGAAAAGTTTTCAAAATGGTTAAGTGACTTCCCCTCTATTAATACTCTTGATCGAATCTCTATATGCGAAATAATTTTTATTTTTGTTCTTGGGCTATATGAAATGTGATATTTTGGTAATGGTGTGAAGAATTTTTAATTTGTGAAAAACTTTATATAAATTAAGTGGCTGCCTGCAACACCGAGGAGATCCGAGCTGACATCCCGGAGAAGAAGACATGGATTTCTTCAGGAGCAAWTCAGGAAAAGTTTAGGCCCGTCATTTGTCTCTTTAGTGAAGCCCAATTAATCCATTATTAGGCCTCCAACTAAGAAATCTCAACAAACGATTGGATCAAGATAGAGCCCATCAGAACGAACCGAAAAGAAAAAGAACTACTTAATACATGRGCTGCTCATTTGTTTTGTCACTCCCTAAATTTGTTAATAGTATGGGTGAATTTTTAATTTAGTCGCTGAAATTATTTTATAAAATCTCAATTAAGGGTTTTATTTTTAAAAACTCGCAATCAATTTTTCAAAAGTGTAAAAGAAGGTCTCAATTAATACATTAATGTATTAAAAAAAGGCCTTTGATTAATACATTAATACATTAATTCTAAAAATAGATTAATGAAGTTAATGAAACTATAATAAATATATTTTGAATTATTTAATAACACAAGTAATTGAGAGGTTCATTTTGCAATGTATATTGGTCTAGTAAAAGATTGCGACTTCAAAATATGAAGAAAGTAATTATTTTAAATTTTGACCGCCATACTCTCTTACCTGGGCTGGCCCGTGATCKGGTCCAATCTTCTTTTAAAAATCAAAATATTTCTTYGGAAGATTTTTCAATTAAAAAATTTGAATTATCATTGTCAATCACTYTAAAAAGTTGAATAGGAAATTATGTCCTTGAGAGACCTGCACTGAAWWTGTTTTCTTTTTTTTTTTTAAGAATTATTGAAATTTGTTCCATTGAATTGTAAATTTCTAATATTTAAAAYAAAATCATGTGTCAAATATTAAATCGAATGAAATAAATAAAACATAGTAAAAACTTAAGTTACTTATTTTTAGATCATAGAGAAGAAAATACTRAATATAACATATATTCTTAAMCCAATAKCAAATAACAATCATAYCCAACCCCGAAAAGGAGAAAAAGAATTATGTTCTATCCAAATAATTATCACAAATAAATATTAAACTTTTCTCAAAATTTTACATCTCGATCTTTGTACAAGTGACTTTAATTAATTACTAGTAATCAAATGGTAATAAATTGAAAAATTTCCAACTATGAATTCACCAGTCGATTACCAACTAAATTAATTATTGACTGCTAAACATCARTTGGTGATATTGTGARAAATTTTAGACMATGAATTTACCAATCGATTACCAACCAAATTAATTAYYRAKTACTAGCTATCAGTTGGTAATCGAKTAATAATATAGTGAAAAATTTTCAATCACGAATTTACCAATCGATTATCWACCGAATTAAGTACCTATTGTTAGCCATCGRTTGGTAATATGGTTAAAAATTTTCAACTGTAAATTTATCAAATTATTCACCGACTGCTAGCCATCAGTTGGTAATATGGTGAAAAATTTTTAACCCTGAATTTACGAATCGATTACCAACCAAATTAATTACCAACCGCCCGACATCAGTTGGTAACATGGCAAAAATTTTAATATGTGTATCTATTTTATGTGTGTCCGGAAGACATCAGTAGTAGCCACCATCCAAGACAGCCCAATTTTAAATCTATTCTCAGTTGCTAATTTTTTGTAAAAATAAATTGTTGTAAAAATCTTTTAAAAAGAAAAATTTTATTATAAACTGAGAAGGAAAAGGAGAAGAAGAGAGTTGAAGAGAAGTAAAGAGAGAATAATTGACTGAACATCGTTAACCTTAATGTAAACCAAAACTCTCTATTTATAGAGGTTAAACCCTRGTGCTTCTAGGGTTTCAAGGGTAAAAAGTTATTCACCAATAATTATTGCAATGATTTGAATAATTTGAGCATCTATCTCTTATAGTTTTCTTAGCAAATGTCCATAACTATAGTTTGCAAGGAGATTTAGGAAAAAGTACCAATTTACTAAGGTATAGTACTTCAGAACTAAGAATCTTTTCCCAATCTTCAAATGGGCGAAGATGAACTTTAACACTTCAAGTGATCTAACGATTATAAAGGATACCAGTGGTGCGCACTATCCATATAAATTATTTTGTTACTTTTTCTGTATAATTGAATTGATTAACAAATAATCCTTCAGAGAAATGCTCAATTCGCAAACTAGGATAAATTTTTATCTCAAATTCATTTGATGCACTTTGCAGTTTTGTTGAGCTCGTTAGGAATCTCAGTTAGCTCTAAACCAACATAAATGGCAACAATTGCGCATCCAATATAAGGGTAGACATATTTCTTTTTATATCTCTCATTCAATAGATGTTTGCGAAGACGATTATATTAAAATACGAGTCCATTATCTTAATCCATGCAAGGATTTTTGTGATTTGATGGATTGATTTGTCATTGTCTACAGATTCACATAAATAAAATAAAAGTAACTWTATCCATCAAAGCATATCAAGGTTTTCATGTATTGCTAAGTTTTACAAAATATTTGTACGTAAYTATATTCACTACAGATTAATATATTTTCRTATAGTCAATACATTAYCTTCGTGGAAAATSTTGAACTTTAGTTGTACTTTATATATCATGAGTTCATTATTTTCATCTTTTTTTCGCATATAAATAACCATTTATAGTCAAATGGTTTTACACCTCGTGGTGTYYGGACTAGATGTCCAAGAACAACAAGTTTGGATAGTGAGTTTAATTAAGATTTAATTGCATCTCTTCATCTTGACCAATCATGTCTATGTTAACATTTTCAATTGATTTTGGTTCAAGATCCTCATTATCACTAATAATATTGAGAGCTCTCTTTATTTTACTTTGAGAAACTTGAATATCTTCATCAATATTTCTTGGCTGTCTTTAATTTCTAAATATGACCATTTTGATGATATAATCCCGTTGTTCTTTCAAGGATGTTTATATTAGAACCAAGAAGTTTGCCATTTTTCTGGCATGCTTTAGAATATGACTTGTTTCTAACGTACCTTAGAGTCACTGCCATACTTCTGGCATGCCGTAGAATCACTACTATATTTTTATATTTTTTATAATTATTAGCAGTATATCAACATTTTATCTTGTTAGGACTTCCATCCTGATGGAAATAATTATTGATGATAAATGTGATTTAGCCATTCTGATTGAATCAGTAGAAGCATTAGGCATGTAAATTTGTTATTTTATGCAAATGGATAATTTTTTAAACTTTCAGATTATATACCGCCCCCGCCCCGATCGAATCTAGTTCAGCTTAACTCTAATAACAACTTGTAGAATATTGAGCACAAGATTGGGTTTTCACTAAATCATCGTTATAAAATAACATTTGTTAACGTCTGATTTAATGAATTTTGGTAAGGTTACTCTTATCTTGAGCAAAATGTACTTCGTTGTGGATCACGGTTATATTTAAGAAAGAGGAACCG
>MEJB01000014.1:1087644-1098995 GCA_001752375.1 Rhazya stricta | reverse complement strand
AAGTGTAAAAATTCAAACTGGGTGATATTTGTCATTATGTAATTATACAATAAACATATGCAATAATATATTTTCGAACAATGTAGAGACGTAACAAATAACTGATGTCAACTGAACATATATTGTTTGCATTCTAGGGATTACATATTACACATTAAACAAGTGTGCTACCTCAAGAGTAGAATAATAATATATTATTAATATAATAATTTATTTAACCTATTGTTACTTCAAGAACAATAGTTTAATATCCTTCAAGAATATTTAGATTGGAGGTACCATTCAAGAGTAGACATATTAACTTATAAATAAATTAATTTAGAGCAATAGTTTGATATTCTTCAGTAATATTTAGATTATAATATACTTTTCGAGAGGGTATAATATTAATTTAAAATAATAGTTTAATATTCTTCAAGAATATTATGATCATGTTCTTCAAGAACAAATAATATTAAATATTGTTATTTCAGGAATAATGGTTCAATTATTTTCTAAGAATATTTAGATTTTGATAGACATTTCAAGAGTTAATAACCTTAATTTAGGGTAATTTTGTAACATTTTTCATGAATATAATATAAAGTTATTCAAGAACATATAATGTTATTAATTTATAATACTTCTTTAGGAGCATAGATTGTAATATACCCTTGACGGTTTCACAATATTAATTTAAAACAATCACTTTCTTCACGAATACTACTCCTTCCAGAACTTATAATTTTAATAATTTACACTATTACTACTTCAAAGGTAATAGTTTCGTATTTTTTAGGAATATTGATAATATAAACAATAAATAAAATAAAGAGAAGGAGAACATATGTTCTGTGAATTAACAAAGAAGTAAAAGGAATTAAGAAGTATTAATGAATAAGATAAAATTTAGATCAAAGAACTCATTTAAAAACAAAGGCACTTGAAAAGAGAATAATAAATCAATATTGTATAACATGACACATAGAAAATATGGCAAAAGTTGTGAAAAGATGCAAAAAGATGTAGAAGAGAAAGGCCATATTGGAATGATAGGCATGAAAGAAAAATGGCATAAAAAGTCACGCCATTAATGAGAGAAAAAGAAATACTATTCYTAGAGAATTGATRTCGTGCACGTGTATTCAATTAGGGATAAAAAATACCACACATTTACTTTATTGACGTACTTCAATTAATTTGAAACTGCAATACRAAAGTAAATTATAYAATAATTATGAGAGTAACCTTGTAGAGATTYGATGGCCGAAAGTAMAGATTCGTTTCAATTAGATCTGGTAAAGACTAATATTCAACCATATCCGACAAAGACTCAAGAGGTAGAGAGTCTTGCAATCAAAATCTTCATASAGGTAGRGACTCGTTCTGATAACGTATTATAAATTGAAAAGGAAAAGGAGAAGAGAATTGAAGAGAGGTAAAGAGACAATAATTGACTGAATATCATTAACATTGATATGAATTAAAGCCCTATTTCTTCTAGGATTTTAAAGATAGAGAAGTCATTCCCCAATAATTATTTACAATAATTTTAAAACTTTTTTTATATATAATGGTGCAAGTTTTCTGAAGTAAAGTATTAAATAGTTAAATCAATATAGTAAAACTTATATTAATTATTAATTTAAAGAGATATTAATTAATTAATTAATTAATAAATTATTAATTTATTAATATACGTACAAGTTCATAACTAGAACTTTATTTTATTTYATACAAATATTAATAAAAAGAGTTGTAAAAGTTTAGGAAATACAAAAATCAATCATTATCTCTTGAATTTGTAAGTATAATTAGTTTTTATCTATTGAAATATTAATAAAATAGATATAAAATTACATGGGTGATGTGATTTGTATGGAAATGATATAAGTTCATAGGTGGTGAAGTTTAGAAGAATTGTCGTTAGCAATAAAAAATTATGCTAATGGGGAAGTTCAGAGTGTTAGACGATTAGAGTAGCTTTGAGACTTGGGAAGAAAGCATTCAACGTCTCAATGTATCCTCATATTTGTTTGTTGACATATGAGAATTCAAGTCCTAAAGAAACCAAGGGAGGAAATTTATGTAGATTTAAATTTTAGAAGAAAAAAAGGCCACAATTAATTCATAATATTTTGAAAATATATAATAGATAATTTAAAAAATTATTAATTTATAATATGAATTAAATCGAAATTGTTAATCAAACATCAGAGGACTTTTATACTTAACAACCCTTAATAAGGCTGTACGTACGTAGTTCAACCATCTATCTGTTTCCTTTTTGTAATGAATTAGAGGAGGACATGGATCAAACTCAGAATAGGAAAATCTATTACCTAACAATTAATATTTTTAATCAATTAAGTTATTTGCACATCAGACTATCCAAACAGCCTAATTAGTCTAAAATTGAATCTTGGCGCAGTAAAGAGAGGTCGATTACCGGAACTAGCATGGCTTTCAGAGTTTCCATCAAGCAGAGATCGGATCGAGTTTACCCTACGGATTCAGTGGCTTCCAGCAGATAGTGGATTTCTTCTCACAAGCAAATGTTTTTGCTATCCACCTAGTGATTTTGCATAGGAAAGCCCTCAGCAGACTCTTTCACAAATCACAAATCTATCTGACACTTAATTCAAGAACTCATTATTCAACCTCTACATCAAAACACATGCCCGCTGCATTTGGCATAAGTTATAAAGAAACAAATGATTATTATAACGTCAATTCATAAGGTATAAAAATAATTTATAGATCCCTTCCTTGTTCTCCATTTATACTTGTCTGAACTCTTTAGGAWGCTAACGCTACTTCCCACGTTTCATTACGTAAATCTTATGTACTCTCATCTCAAGAATCCCTACAATGTAAGAAACCAATTCATTATGCTCAAAATGGGAACTATCATAAGAACTCCACCAGCAGACTGATGGTTAAGGCCGGCGGTTAGCCCTCCAGCTTCAAGAGGAAGGGCTGTGCTGCTAGGTGACGCCCAATCTTGGGCAAGGTGCTTGCTGTGCGTTGGAGGATGCAGTTCTTCGATCTGAAAAGCTTGCCGAGGCTATAAAGTCAGAGACAGCGTCTGTGGAAGACACATATGAGAAGGAACGATGGGGTCGAGTCTTCCCTTTAACTATACGTGCATATTTAGCAGGAACATTGTGTATCAGTCTCCCATTGTCCTATAGACTAACACAAGACACACATATTAGAGAATATATTTGCTAATGAATACAAACATAACAACCACCACACCAGGAATCCAATTACAAAAACCATAAACTGGGGGTCCTTTTTGCCTCCCAGTTGATTAATGCACAGATCAAAAAAGTAGATTTTGAAATACAGAGTTGAAAAAGATAAGCAAGTTAGCAGCTGATTGAGATATATTACGTGAAACCAGGAAGACTTGTTCTCTTGTACAGTATGATTATGGTTTATCAGATACAAATAGATACTAATGAATGGTAAATAAACATATATCCTAACCTAGTAAGTTCTATGCAGCGCACTGTTAATATCCACCTGTTGCTTTCATTATCATACAGAAAACAGGGAGAAGAAGAAAAGGAGATTTAACTTCTGATATAACTACTGTAAGGTGATTAGTTTCAAAACTTGNCACCTCCTCTTGGGAAGGTTCTAGAGTGGCCAAGGTTCAAGGATTATACAAGAGAACTCTAGAAAGTTCCTACATCTCCTATGCTACTCCATATGGTTCTAGAATATTCTACAAGAATGTTCAAGCTTCCCAAGGGTTCTTGGACAGTCTAGAATCTTCTATCATATCCTAGAAAGGCCTAGGACGTTCTAGAATCTTCTAGGGTCGTCCGAGATGTTCCGAATTCTTCCGGGTAGTACCATACTCTTCTGGAGTCTTTCGGAATCTTCCGGAGTGCTCCTGGACGTTTCGGAGAGTTCCGGGACCTTCTAGCTCTTCCTTGAGCGTTCTGGAACCTTTTAAAACACTGTACATGACATGTTGCTTTCATTATCATACAGAAAACAGGGAGAAGAAGAAAAGGAGATTTAACTTCTGATATAACTACTGTAAGGTGATTAGTTTCAAAACTTGAATTTGGACCTTTCTGATTGGCAAAACTCAAAATTGACATGCTAGATACTTTTAGGAAAATCATAGTTTAAAAAGAAAAAAGTATATAAATCTAGATAACTTTCATCTTGTCTAGATATGATGTAATCGCAGAAAACGTATGCGTGAAGAACACATTGAAATTTACACATTTTATCTCTTTGTTTGTCTGAGCAGTAATTTATCATATCCTATTCCAACCTTATCATCTGTTTCCTATTAACTGCCCCACTCAGCCATGTAAACAGCCCATGAAATTTTTTGCTATTTTTAGAGAAGCTTCCTTGCCATATATATTTCAAACTACACCAAAGCAGTACTCCAATTGRACTAGGACAATATTTCCAGCAATATCTCATCCTCCAATCAGCCTACTCTGCAGTTTCGAACCTAAATACTTGACTTGAATCTCTCTTTGAATCCTGCAAATTTATGTCTCCTCCTCAACATGTAGTTCCACATTAGCCAGCACTCAACTGCATTATTTATATTAACCCCCACTAATCTTATTTATATTAACCCCCACTAATCTTGATTTATACCATCCTTGTCCTGTGTAATCTTTGCTCCAGACAACCAATCTAGCAACCAAAAACAAATCTAGATACTATACAAATTATAAATTTTAATGATGGTTAATTGCATCATCATATGACATTCATCTCACTATCTAATAGGAAGGAAGAAAAGAAAAAGAACAACTTTGGATAAAGGTTCACTCAGTCGTTAAGCAAAGCATCAAGAAAGCAAATGATTGAAGTTAAACAGCACGTCAGGCCCCAAGGTCCAATGAAGTAGGCTTCTTAAATTACCTGGGCTAGAGAAAAACCACAAACAATGGCACAAAAAAACATCAGAACAGGGATCGAACAGCGTTCTCTGCAGTTCTGAAACGAGAGTTGTCCTTCTTGAAAACATGGGACTGGGGATGCAACGTTGGGAATGGTCAGAGTCTRTGATTGCARTCTTGGGATTTGGAGACAAYGAAGATGCTGATGCACTAGAAAATAACTCGTAGAAGGGATTTGGAGATGACAAACTATTGATTACTGAATCATAAGAAGCATATTAGAAAACTTAGCACATAGAAATCTGCAAATATAGACTATAAGTAGCATATTTCATTCACTTCAATTGGAAATTATGCTACCTTATTGCATGGCAAAAGTATATTGCCTTATCAAGAAGACTAAGAAACRGACTCTAGATCCCCAGACATATGGCAACTTSTTG
Organism: Rhazya stricta; assembly: GCA_001752375.1. Classification (NCBI taxonomy): domain Eukaryota; kingdom Viridiplantae; phylum Streptophyta; class Magnoliopsida; order Gentianales; family Apocynaceae; genus Rhazya; species Rhazya stricta. The sequence goes on along the minus strand of MEJB01000014.1, from coordinate 1,093,684 downwards.
CAAGCAGTCTATCGGTAACTATTCTTGTTAAGGGGGATGGCAGACAAAAAAAATAAACCTATAACCACATTCTATTTAAAGCAATGACATGAATGCCAAAAGAGATGTAAAGATTGCCAAAGGCCATGTAAAGCATCCTACATAGAACGAAATTCAATTTCTAAAGATACTAAAAGCAGCCTCCTTAGCATGTATGCTTCATAGTCTTCAATCAGGAGTACAACTGAAATACARGTCTGTGACAAATGGCCCATAGCTTCTTGGCCACTGCCAATTGTTTCCCTCATTCAGTCAGCTACTAATATTATCCGTCTATGAAGGAAGAGCTTACCCCCATAGATTCAAGACTGCTTTACCTGCTGTCAGGCAATCACCTTATATTTTATGCCCAAAAGCTTGCTGCCTTTTTAAGTCATGGAAGAGGTATATTGCTTTGTGATATTTGAATGGTTTAAGGTCGTCTAAAAACCCTAACACTGAGCAGCAGGTGTTGCACAGCACAACCACATCTAGATGTAGATGGAACATGGACCTACGGATCCATACATAAGATTTCACCTCCTTATTCAAATCTTTCACATTACCAGATCCTTTTACCTGTCCAAAGATCCCCTCCCTTCTTCTATTCCGTCTTGAGCATGTGGTCCTTTTATTATTCATTGAAGGAACAGATTGTTCTTGCTAACAAATATGCAGATACTCATTTGCTTAAGATATACTGCCTCATTGAATGTAAAACTTTGGGAGTAAGATTCACCATCTCACTGTTTCAATTAAGCAAGTCTTGACTAACAGACWTCTCATATGCTTCACCAGTAATCATCACAAGAGCAACTTCCTTCCTTAAAGTGGTGAAACCTTGTAGTATCTCTGACAATGATCTCTGTCGCTTCAATTGCAGATATAAATTTTATGGCCTCATGGCAGTCCTCACAAACTCTTAAGTTCTTGAATATCCTTATTGGCATTCCTAATGGCAATCTTATAAGCCCAAAAGCAACTGCCAGTTTCTCRCTATGCCATAGGAGTAGCTGCTCCTTTTGCTCCTCTCCAACATCATGCAARTCAGACTCAAGACGARATACATAACCTGCTARCTTCATTTTCTTCTGCAGCTCATWTAATTTCTCGTGTATGTGCTCCAGTTCTGGGTGAACCCTATCTCCTGACCTAAACTCATGGATGACACTTTCTATTTCCATCCAACTATACCCGGGTGTTTTTATAACATTGTTTTGTTTCATCAGCCTTCTAATTCTAGAAACACTTTCCCATTTTTTGTTTGCAGCATAGACATTAGCAAGCTGCACAAAGCTAGCCGGATTAAAAGGATCAAGACTAAGCAAGTTTCTGGCAGCAAATTCAGCCACCTCAACATTCTTATAGATTCTACAAGCACCTAATAGGATCCCATATACAGCTGCGTGAGGTTTAAATTCCATTTCCTTTATCAAATCCATAGCTTCACCCAGCTTACCAGCACGGCCGAGAAGGTCAACCATACAAGTATAGTGTTCTGGTTGAGGTTTAATTCCATAATCCTTCTGCATCTCCTCAAAATACTGAATACCATAGTCCACTAATCCTGCATGGTTACAAGCTGATAAAACTCCAACAAAGGTAATCCAGTCGGGTTTCATTCCCTTGTCTCTCATCTTATCAAACAAACTGAGAGCCTTTACTCCCGCCCCATGTTGGGCATACCCTGATATCATAGCATTCCAAGTGACAATATCTTTACGTGGCATCTCAAGAAACAAACACCATGCATCCTCTAAGTCTCCACACTTGCTATACATGCTAATCAACGAAGTTCCTACTGTGGTATCCAAATACAATCGGGACTTAACAACATGCTGATGTACTTGTTTCCCAAGCTTTAACGAGGATAAATTACTACAACTTAACAGAATACTACTCAAGCTCGATTCATTCACTTTAACTCTCAATTTCAACATTCTCCTAAAAAGCTTGATACTTTCCTCCGGTTTACCATTTTCCACATATCCTGCAATAATAGCATTCCAAGTCACCAAATTCTTCTCTGGCATCTCCTCGAACACCCTTTSTGCCAGATCAACCTTCCCACACCTCATGAACCCAGTTATAATTGCTGTCCACGTGACCACATCCTTTACTGGATTCACTCTAAACAACTGCAATGCTGATTCCATATCCCCTAACTCAACATACCCTGCTATCATAGCATTCCAAGTCACATTATTTTTCTCAGGCATAGCCACAAACAACTCTTTGGCTTTACTCATCATCCCATTTCGTGAAAACCCAGATATCATGGTATTCCAAGACGCAACATCTCTGCTTGGAATGTGATCAAAGAAATTCTTGCCAGAGTCCATATCACCATTTTTCAAATAACAACTCAACATTATATTATATGAAAAAGTGTCTGGTTGGGGAATTTTATCAAACAGCTCTTTGGCTTCCCTAACCTTCCCAGTCTTTCTTGACAACCCAGCCAAGATCGAGTTCCAAGTGATGGTTGTCCTTACAGTCATATCTTCAAATAACTTAAGGGCTGCATCCAAATCCCCAGATCTGATATAATTGGTTATTTTCTTGTTCAATGAGACAACATAGTTCATTTGGCCTAGATCAAACGGTTGGGACATTTTTGGAAGATGGGTTGAAGATGCTACTAAGTCACCGGTGGAAACCAAGTGGGATCTATTTGTTGGGTTAAATGAAGCAACGGAGGGAGGTCTACAGGTCCTTGAGTTACAATCCGAGTTTCCATACCTCGGAAAGGAGGAAGAGAAATTTAGGTGTCTGAATGGCGAGGAAGATTTAGAACAGAGGGACGAAATTTGTTTCCTCCCAGCTCTAAGACAAGAGAGATACATTTTACATGATTGCTACCACAAAAAATGGCGACAACTTTCACCCAGGAAACACTGATACAAASGAAGAAACCAAGGCAGAGTATGAGAGCTCTGATCAGAGCCTTCAAAGGGAAGAAAGAAAAGAAGAGGAAGACAAACAATCAAAGAATGAAAAAGTAATATTGTAAAACCCCTCTGCCCTGGTTCTGATACCAATCCGATCACCTCATGGGAGACGCACATGTAGAATTGGATGCACACAACTTATGCAATCAATTATGCTGCAACTGTATATCAACCTGTCTCTCTGGTTTCATATAGTTGATGAAACTTCCATCCATAAATTTCGGTTTGTTGAGTTTTGCGGAGAAGCTAAAAAGGAAAATTCTAGAAAGTTGAGAAAGGTTTTCTTCATATTTGTTTTTCTTTCTACTTAACCTCTTTGTCGAAGTTCATCAAAAACAGAATTTTTGGAGATATAAATAACGGATTGATTATCAAAGAAAGAAATAGCTGAAAAAATAGAGGGCTAAGGGCTGAAAATCACGAAGCATTTCTAAAAAGGGAAATAATGCTCATAAAAAACAACATTTCTTGAAGTGACATACATCTAATCTCATAACTAAATATTCCATTTGTCCTATNGGAAAATTCTAGAAAGTTGAGAAAGGTTTTCTTCATATTTGTTTTTCTTTTTCTACTTAACCTCTTTGTCTAAGTTCATCAAAAACAGAATTTTTGGAGATATAAATGACGGATTGATTATCAAAGAAAGAAATAGCTGAAAAAATAGAGGGCTAAGGGCTGAAAATCACGGAGCATTTCTAAAAAGGGAAATAATGCTCATAAAAAACAACATTTCTTGAAGTGACATACATCTAATCTCATAACTAAATATTCCATTTGTCCTATAAAAATAAATTTACTCCTATTCTCACAAATATAAATAATTTAATTAAACTAATTATTATTTTATTTTATTTTTCTTACATATCCCTTATCAATATTAGATGATTTAATAAATATCATCTTGGACCTTTATATAAGTTACTAAATTAATCTTAAAATTTGACACTATATTTAATTTGTAGCAAGAATTAATACATYAAAAAGTTTWTTTTTCTTCTTTCAACTCTTTTTTCAAGATAAACATTTATTATAATAAGTATGTTTATTAATGAAATCATTTGTACGATAATGATGCMTCATAATTGAGGGCATAATAAAAAGTATAATTTAATTGCTCTTCGAAAGTAGAAATAGACCTATAATTTGAAAGAGAGGAAAAAKAAAAGTGGGTCTATMTTTATGAGACAAAGAAAGTAAAATATAACCCTTGGAAAAAACTTGATATCTTAGAAAAATGCATTTCTTGGCCTTAGGATCAAATTTTCCCCTTCCATTCTAAAGTGGATGCAAAACACAAACTACCAAACACCCTTAAATTGGCATACTCAGACTGTTTCTAATAGAGTAAGAAATATGGAGTTTTGTYGTGTAACAAAGGAGAAGGTGTGATATTAATAAGGTAACAAGTATGGAAGATAAAATAGCCCCAATATGAAATATGAACATTTGATTGCAATTTGAAACATCAGGCTATATTCAAGATGTGCTGATGTTTTCTCTCCACAACACCATTTTGTTGTGGATTTTTCACATAAGTAACTCGATGCACAAATCCCATGTATGTTATAGAAATATGGCATATTAAACTCTAATTCATTATAAGAACATATGCATTTAAGTTGTCGTGGAGTAGAAGTTTTGAAGCAACACCCTAACTTCAGCCTTAGATTTCATCAAATATATCCACGAAAAATGTGTAAAGTCATAAATCAAAGTAAGCAAAATCGATGACCATGAATTGTAGTAACCTTATATGGTCCCCAAAATGTCGACATGTATTAGATCAAATKTTGAAAGTGACATTGAAGTTTTAAGGAAAATGGCAACTCTTTTGGCAATGTCACAGAATTAAGAGAATTGTTTATATAAAGACTTAGAAGATAAGTAGCCCAATCTATATAGTGTCAGAGCAAGGAGTGATGTTGATCACTGTGACAGAGGTAATGATGGATTTGTTCTTTGATCATTGTGTAATGTCATTTGGTAAGAGGTGATTTTACAAAATTTTATAGTCTCTCTCTTTTTTTTCACAGTGTCATTTTGATTTTTCAATGGCATTGTAATCTACTGATCGACAAACTTCAAGTCCTTTTTATCTTCATCGAGTGAAAATCCATCAATCATCCTTCTGAAGCCTCCATTGTCAGGAAGGAATTATAATTCATGGAGCAAATCCATGAGAATGGCCTTACTCTCAAAGAATAAATTGTGTTTTGTTGATCATAATTTTGTTATTTCAGAAAAAGGTGGTAAAGACTTTGAGGCATGGGAGTAGTGTAATAACATGGTTCTCTCACGGGTTGTGAATTATCTGAGTGCTACCATTGCTCAGAGTGTTTTATGGATTGCTGTGACATCTAATGTTTGGAAGGATTTGTCATATAATTTTTCAGATGGAGATTATTTCAGACTTTCTAATTTTACTAGGGAATTTCATAGCATTGTTTGAGGGAAACTCACAATTAATGATTATCTCACCAAGCTTAAAACACTATGGGATGAAATGACAATTCTGAGGCCTAATCCCCTATGTATGTGTAATTCTAAATGCTCACGTGGAATATAGAAAATTATTCAACAATTATTTGAGACTGATTGTGTGATTTGTTTTATGAAAGAAATGAATGATAGTTATGCATTATTAATTCATCCTATCCTTCAATAAATCAAGTTTTTCACATGGCTAGTAAGCATGAAAGACAGTTGAACTACACACCTCCTAATGTAGGAACTGGCAATGTTCATATTTTGTATAACAAGAGTATCCACAGGTCAGGTGAACCTATTCATAATAGTTGATTTTCTAGAAAAGAGGTAATGGTCAAGGCAATTTAAAGCTATTTCACTGTACTTTTTGTGGTAAGAAAGGACATAATATTGATAGATGTTATYAAAAGTATGGTTTCCCCTGAGTTCTAGGCCTCTAAAGGATAGTATAAATACCTCAAATAATATTCATGCTATTGCACATAACATTATGAGTGACTATCATGGTTAAAATATTCTACCTATTATTTGAAACTTTTCATCATCTGAACAACCTATTACTCAGTCCCAAGTCAACTATT
>MEJB01000014.1:952579-965583 GCA_001752375.1 Rhazya stricta | reverse complement strand
CTGGTCAACCTTGGGAGAAAGACGTAAAGCAAAGGGTTTAGGTTTTAATATCTTTGGGGGTATGTCCGTGACAACTATGGCAATTGGCTAGTCCTTATACATATGGTCTAACACCACCTTCTAGGCCTTCTCATAGGATTCGTGAAGGTTTGGACCCCAAAAGAGAAATGGCTCATTCTTCTTCCTCTCTTGTAGGTACATCGGTTCCTTAATGTAACTTGAATCTGCAGGAATCACTGTGCAACAATTTCATACACTTCAAGAGGCCCTTTCCCAGTTACAGGTGTCCCACTAAGAACATTCCATTTCTGTCAGCCAACAACTTGCACAGATGCAACGATATCAAAAAGAACAATATACTCAACTGCATCAAACTCAAGAAAACTTAAGGGATTAAGTGGACTACCAAACCAACATATTGAATCAAATGTGAGCATACATGCAATCTGCCAGAGAACCCTCTCCTGATGATGACGGTGATGATGATGATACCTCCATAGCCAGATAGTGCCATCAGGGAAGTCCCTTTTTCCCTACATTGCCTTTACTTTTGTTAACATTGGGGATAATGTTAGACTTCAMGTGGGGGTGGAGTACTTCATTTTCATGTTAATTAAGGGTTATTTGTTTTCTTTGGTCATGTATGTTCCAAGATTGTTGGTAGATTTATTTTTGATCATTAATGTTAGGGGTTGTATTTTCATTTGCTTCTCTATTTTTGTGTTTTGGTGTGTCTTTTGGTTCATTTACATGTTTGATAAAATAACACAAAAAAGAGACCATTTTGTTTGGCTTGAAGTTTTTAGTATTAATTTGATCTATCCAATTTTTTCGCTTTCTAGCATAAGTAGCCTTTATTTTTTGAATAATTATTGCTCAAAAGATTTTGAATGGAGAATGAAAAAGAACTTAGCACACTTATGAGCACAACCTTGAAGCTTGATAAAGATGAAAAAGGTAAAAAMGGTTGCTGAGACAAAATATAGAGGTATAATTGATAGTTTACTCTATTTGACAGCTAGTATGCTGGATATTATGTTTGCAGTATGCATATGTGCTAGATTTCAATCATGMCCTAAAGAATCTCATTTATGTGGCTTTAAACATAGTTTGAGATATCTTRTTGGCACTTATGATTATGGTCTATRGTATCCAAAATATGATATTATTTGATTTAGCTGGTTATTCATATGCAGATTATGGGGGTGTAAGGTTGAAAGCAAGAGTACTAGTGGGCTTGTCATTTCCTATGATAATCTTTAGTATCTTGATATAGTAGTATTTCCTTAGCTAAGGYGGAGCCGAATATATTGCTATGGGATGTTGTTGTGCATAAATACTCTGGGATGAAATATACCTTGATTGATTATGACGTTGAATCTGGAACCYACTTACATTTTTATTTATTAGGTTAGGTCGGTTGTATTCAAGTGCCCAAAAAGATTCATTAATGAAACAGGTCAAAAATGGGTTTAGTTTGACACCAAGATCCATAGATACACCTTCCACCAACACTTTGAAACTAGTCTTACGTAGAACAACACCCACAAACCCTATACCCAAGTTGAAGAAGCTAAGGAAGAAGGAAAGAAAGCTATGAAGGGGAAAACTCCTTACACAACCTTGAGAATTGTTGGAAAACAAAATTATTGTGGCTAAAGGTAAGTTTTACCCTGATATAATGTTTATTAAGGCATTCTATAGAGGAAAGATGTTCTTCTAAGTATGATCAAGATGAATAGTATGGGTGGAATTAACACAGGGTAATTAAAGATAGGCTTAGATTCAATGAGTTACTATTATTTTGCCTCTAAAATTCATGTTTTTGGGTTTATGTGGATGCACGAATGCAAGCACAAACAAAAAGAATTGTCCTTAGCTTCGTCCATGTCAAATTGGGTGCTTTTTAGGTGCTAACGAACAAAAGAATAAATTTGAACCATCTGCTATAAGTTGTAACAATCCAAACAATCCCACTACATCATGACCCGTTCGACGCACGGCTAACCAAGCATCCTTCTGACAAATGAAGTTTGCTAAGGTAGATAGGCTAACCTATCCTTACAATAAGTTGGATTATCYRTGTGAAAGCACTRAATAGAGTTGAGATGCCCATTTATCAACCAAGATGAATTTTTGCCCAAGAAAGGAAAGTTTTCATGGTCTTGAGGAATTTTATTTGAGTATTCATTTACACCTAAACCACTTTCTTGTAGTTTGTTTTCTTCATCGAATGGTACCCTACTAGCCTTGATTGGTAGATGGAAGTACTAAGGCGCACGTGGTGGCATCGAGTTTTACGGAGCCATTGGGCCAGAAGCTTCTCAAGCTTAAGCATTTACTTTTCTAGTCTATTCAAAGAGGGAAACACCCCATGTGGTAGAGGAACTAGATTGGAAAAAAGAGGGATTCTAGTTGTAAGATAGTTACTGTTGTTACAAGGAGAAAGCGAGGAATTTGTGTAGGTTGCAAAAATAACGCACAGACACATGCACTGACGGAACTTCCACCCATGTGCACTTGACGAAGCTAAAAACGTAGAATAGTTTGTGGGTAGCGTCCATAGCCTCCCATTGTTGAGAAATTGTTAATTGTTTAGGGCTTTCAGGGTTAAAATATTTCTTAATTGGTTCTTAAGAGGGTGCCTTAGAGTTTTACAATCTAGAATACCCTTTTAAAGTGTTTTTCCCTTATTTTGAACTAGGAAGTGGACACTTGGACATCAAGAATAGCTAAGGAACTCAATCGCCAACTATAAACCAAGCTTAAGCCCTTAAGTGTTTTAGGTAAGTAAACTCCCTCATTCTCAACAATTGTAGAACTTCTATTTTAACACTTATGTGATTGTGTGCCTATGGCTGATTGATGAGTATGTGGTTTTTTTGTGAACTTAATGTGTACGTGTGTTATGATTGGATTGCTTTTACGTGGATTGCTATGTGGTTATACTTTGAAATTGTATATTCAATGCTCGATGTCATGATATGCATCCGTGAACATCAATTATATTGTGTACAACATGTTGCATCATCATGAAAACATTATAGGTCATTGTTTTCAAGGAAGTATGTAAATGGATTTTATAAAGCACGTACTCCAATTTTAAGTAAGAAGGAAAAACGRTATATGCCTAAGGCATGAAATGAGGGAGTGGGGAAAGGGGCCTATGGGGCCGGCGCACCCGATCTAGCCCTCTTCGAGAGTGAATGTAATGGTAATGTTGGCCTTCTCGTGAGGTGAAAGGAAACAGTAATTTAATGTAAACCGCTTGGAGGTACTACCGATAGGAATGTGACATGGTTCCAAATAATAACTGCCCATTGYAGAGCTTAATGGCTAGRCGGTACACTAAGTAAGCTCGTATCAGTTAAGAAAAGTAAGCTTTTAAAAGTTAAATGAAAGTRGGATACTATTTTTGAAAGATTTTGCAACGATATCWTTAGCATYYAYGTATGRAGTTTGCTTACTGAGCATTATAGCTCGCCCTTTTTCCCTAACTCTATGTTTYAGGTGATGAAAGCTAGGTGATTCRAGRAGACTGCTTRGGGGCAAATTCRGACTCGAACAGTGCTTGTTTTTGAGAATCATTTATTTGTCAAATCTTAATGTTTTAAAAGCATTGTAGTTCTAAGAAGTTATATTTTATATAAACCAAGAGTTTTTGGTATTGGAATGGTATTTTTGTTTTTTTTCTTAAAGTTATTCTTTTGAAAATGAATGTTTCCATTATTGAAGTTTTAAAATTATTTCTTTGCTTCCGCATACTTGAATGGATTAACGCTAACATTCTTAGGTTAGGGTATTTCCTAATATGGGGGTGTTATATATATTTACTAAGCCTTTGGCTGAGGAAAGGTTTTTCTATGCTTAGAAGGTCACTAGGAATCATTAAATTCCATGACTAATATATGTATTTTGTTGACAATTTATTAWGTCAGGAATTGGTCAATTCGAATGCACATTTGGTTGTGGACGTCCGAATGCCTTCGTCTAAAGTAATGGTCATATTTTATGTCCAAGGTGCTACCTATTTACATTGACCGTTCGAATGAGTAAAATATTCAAAGGAGTATAAAAAACAACGGTCAATTTTCATATTAGGCCATCATCTCTAGGAGTTTGAATTAAAACCCTTTGCCTTTGAACAATCTGAACATCAGAAATATTTGATGAATTGCTTGTGCCTAAGCTAAAATTACTTTCTAGACTATATTACAAGCAAAACCCCTAGATTTCCATGAGCTATTGCGTGGAAAAATCCAAGATTTTTAGCTATGGCAAGAACAAGAAATACTCATTCTACTGCTGCAGAAAAGGGAAAATCGAAGGCAATTATAGAAAGGAAATCTACAACACCTAATTCAAGGTTCTTGACAAATGAAAGACGTGTCAAATATCAAGAGTTTAGGTCAAAGAACAAAAGTGTGATTCCTTGTAGAATCATTTCTGAATATGTATTGGACTCATTTCCAAACTTACAAATACTCTTCAGTGAAAATRGGCTRCACAATCTTTTGAATGTGAAAGGAGACATCTATTGTGATTGAATTCATGAGTTTTATGCAAACMTTACAAAGAATATTGATGAGGAGACTGAAGATGTACTTAGGCCAGTAGAGTAAGGCATAAARAAATGGTGTTGAACTTGGATAGAATAAATTTGATTCTGAATGTGCCTGCTAGTAAAGCAAAATATTATGAGGTAAACAAAGAATGCCCATTTAACTACTTCAATAAGGAATTCATGCAGAGTTTGTTTAAGGAAGAGGTTTTAAAATAGCTAAAGAAAGGGAAAGCAAGTAATTTAGTGTTAAGCACAGAGTCTTTCATAGGATTGTGAAAGCAATCTTGTTGCCAAATCAAGGTTACAAAGCCTCAGTCAATCTGATACATATGTTCTGTCAGTATATGATGGAGAAGAGAAGACCAGTGAATTTTGCTTACTGTTGGTGTGTTTCTATGATGCAATAATTTTATAAATGAGTTYTTTAGCATAAATATGTATTACACTWTCAGAAGTGCGACATTTTATATCTATGCTACAGAACTCATTTATAAATATCTATGTAGAACTAGAGTTAATATCCYACACTATGTTGTCAACTCTASCTCAGAAGTTTGGTTTACTATTGGAATCTAAATCCCTTGGATAGATTATAAATTAGGTTAAGCATGCAAAACTTTAATTAGCACATCATCAACACTTAAGTTCACCTTAATTCCTAACTCAAAAGTAAATTAACTCATGATAAAGTAAATGAAACACAAGATACCATAAATCATTTTCTTATTTAAAAGATTAAATATCAGGTTTAGCTCAATATAAACAGAATAGAAATCAAATAATAGTTTTGAAAACTCTTGTAAACAGAAGTGCACTTCTGCAGTCGTCAATGCTGCAGCATCTGCTCCCAGTCCAACTTTGATTATCTTCTTGGGTCATTCTCCAATGGTTCAGCTCTATCACTCACTGATGAAGGGATCTATATCTTCTTTATGATCATGGAAAAAACTCCCTTCTTGGCTTTCAGCTTTATCATTCACTGATGAAGGGATCTATATCTTCTTTATGATCATAGAATAAACTCCCTTCTTGGCTTTTAGCCTCCATGAAAGATTTAAAAGTGTAAAAATGGTTGAAAGCTTTTCAAGCTCAAGAAATGGAGGAACTTCAGTCGATGCCTTCTTCATTCTCTTGTTCTTCTATTTATAGCTTGTAGGAATTGCAAGTTGTTGGCCACTCTGATAGAGTTTTTCTTATGGTCCAATCAGAGCTTCACGCATGTCCTTCAACTCGCCTTCTTTGGCCCAATGAGATGTCTTGAAATGGCTACCCAAACATAGTCTGAACATGAGGTCCAATGGGAGCCTTCCATGTTCTCCACTTTCCATCTTATCATTATTTAATCTATTTTGACACTCCTCTTTCACTTCAAGTTTCCAGAGGCTTTTTATGTCATTTATCTGCTGCTGTTGCCTTTTTTCTTCACCCATTTTTAGCTAAATTCTGGCTGTAGCTTGGCAACTTGCTTCGTACACTGCTTTGTCTRATCAACCAATGTTGTAGCATGCTCTCAAATGTTCTTCCTTGTCTTTTTACCTTTTTCTGCTTAGTGCAATTTCCTGTAAAACYTAAATAGAATTTAGTCAATAAATGTAATAATTACATAAAAATTAGATTACTCACATGCTAATAAAGAATATGTGAATTTATGAATAGCATATGGATGATCGTAGTTCAATGTCATAATAGGATAAAATTGCTAATWAAGATGGCATAAAATRTGTGCAATTTTGATACTCATCAATTACCTAATATTGAACTACATGTACTTGGCAAAGGGTGCTAAAAGTAGAAAACTTGCCTATGGAGGCTTCCTGACCAGACATTTCAAGACTTGGGATATACCACTAGTTGATGGTGAGCAGAACTTAGAGATCCCAAAGGATRAAGCCCTTAAAAGGATGAAACTAAGGAAACTCAATGGAGTTTTTTATGATCAAGAGTTTGCTAAGAACATAGAATAAGAAAGTGCTAGGGAAAGACTAGAAAAAGAAAGATTAGATACTGAGAAAGCAGAAAATGAAATTGTTAAAAGAAATTTGTTGCATAACTTATTTGTTGAAGCTTCAAATGAAAAGGGCATTGAAGAAGGAGATGAACATATAGAAGATGATTCACATAAAATGGTTGTTGATCAAGAAAAAGAAGAAGAAACACATAAAGAAGAAGAAACAGGGAAGAGAAAAGAAAGCTCAAACATAAAATTGACTGTGCATGAAAGATTTGATCCAATGGAGGCTCTACTGCATCTTGTGCTTGATGAACATAATGCATTCAAAATTTTGTAGGTATAAGGCTAACTTATTARGACAAGAAAATCAATCAGGTGCATCAAAAGCTTGAAAATGTTTTGCTAGGAGTAAATGAAAAGTAGGAGGAAAAATATCATAACTTTGTAGTCGTCCCTGATGATGAGAATGATTTTCTTATCAAAATGATAAATGACAACCAAGCTGCTATGACCAAAAGACTTGATGACATTACTGGTCAAATAAGGAGCAATCAGCAAGAAAGTGCTCCAGTGAGAAAGATGGGACAGAAAGACATGAAGCTAAAAGGAAGTTTGAAGAAATGGATACCTCATGAAGCAAAGAAGGGGATGTGATAGTGGAACAGAGAAATGAAGAAGATGCAAAGGGAGATATTCAAGATGCTACYAGAGTAACTATTCCATCTAAAGAACTGATACGAGAAATCATAGTAAGTATACTAAGTTGTATCGCGTAATATAAAAAATATTGTACTCGCAGAGAATTAAATCTAGATTACCATCCACTTATAGTCCTAAACTTTGTTTAGTCAACCAATTGATTGAGATGAATATTAAATGATTAAGAAAATCCTAATCAACCCTAGATGATCACACAAGACAATTTAGAAGGAAAATCAATGGATAAAAAGTCTAAGACACATGATTTCACAAATTCTTCAACTATGTTATCTAATTGACGTTCTCAAATAAACATATCAATCATCAACCAATTAGCCACATGAATATYGAATATACTTTCTCAAGAAACAAACAAACTATTTCTCTAAGTAATTAAGCTACATCTCTATGTTCTAACCTAGAAAAATGCATTAAATTTTGGACCACTAAGATTACATAAATCATGTAAATATATATCTATTTCACATATAATTCATAGCACAAGTTATTTGACCAAATAGACAAAGTGTTATCTCTAATTGCCTTAAGCAATGTTTTAAACAATTGAAAAATGGCTTGTCATACAATTGAAGATTAAGAACAATAACAAGGCTTCAATGATAAAAATATATCAAACATGGGAGATGCCTAATTTAATAACCTAGCATCCGAAAAGGTTAAATCATGGTCTCAGAACAAAAGACTTAGTTCATAATAATTTGGGTAAATACAAATACAAATTGAAGATTATGATAGAAAAACATCACGAAAGATGATAAGCTTGATTAATTTTTAAACTGTCGGTCTTCTTTTCCTTCCAAAAAGCTTCTTCTAAATGTTCCAAAGTTGTCCTAGAATTTCTGAATACTCAATGCCTCCTTCTGGTCTAGCTAGTACCTATTTATAGCTTCCAAAACTCTCAAAACGAACCAAAAAGCATCAAAATCGGATACAACCAAATTATCCCAAAACCTGCAGCGTTTTGGCCTCGACTGACGCTAGTTTGAACTCTCTGTGCTTGAATTGTCATTGGTTTGAAGAACCAACACTGTTTTGAACTCTCCCCATTTTGTTTTGCCTATATTTTCAATTTTTGAAATTGTAGCTCAAGATCCATCGCTGTTTTGAGCCAAACAGAGGGCCTTTTTGAGCTTGTTGTTGATCACCATAATCATTTCCTTATGTATTTTGGGCGACTTTATATTTGTATTAGTAGTCCCTTAAATCATCCACTTTAATACCTTTAAAAACGACAAAATAGAGAAGTTATGATATATTACCCTTTAAACAATTATTAATATTATATTTATACCAATTTCATCTCCAAAAACCGTAATGTGTGGGGAGTTTGATACATCATTCTATATATATATATAGCAAATGATATATTCAAAACTCACCCACCCTTAGGGGATTTTTGCTTGTTCCTAGCAACAACATAGAAAATAAGAGACCACACGGACATGACACAAAAACAATAGAAAACAAGGAACCATAATAACAAGTAACCCCATTATTATAGATCGAAACTTCTTTTACCTTCTCGCTCTCAATTTTGTCGCTTTTATAACATTCTTCCATCCTAATCTTAAGACTTCTTTATTATTGTCTTAAATTAGGTGCAGGCCTTGGATATTAGGGACCACTTTTATTCTCCCCTGCTCTATTTTAGTTATTGATGGAACATTTTTCACTCAACCAGTATTTTACCTTCTGGACTTGACGTTTTGCTAGTTTACACCTTCCTACTTAATTGCATCTGCCACTACTGGTTGGACTGTTATGCCCCGGGATAGCGGTAGTCTTCATACTTGCGGACTTGGCCGACCCTCTCATACTCCTCTCTAGCCGGTCTTCGGATATGTAAGATAGACGATGATGTCTCATGTGTATAGAGTCTTTCTGACCAAAGTGTCTGAAAGTAGGGATAGAACTTCCGAAAGGTCTTGATATGGTCCGTGCAAATCTCATATTGCTACTCAATATAAGTAATGTCTCCATTTTTTCAAAGCAAACACGATAGTCGCTAGCTCTAGGTCATGGCTGCGGTAATTCATTTTAGGCTTAAGTTTGCATGAGGCATAGCCACTACCTAGCCTTCTTGCATCAGGACTGACCCTAAACCTTCCTTTGAGGCATCCATGGACACGGCTTACATCTTTCCCAGTTCTAGAAGTACCAAAACTGATGTGGTTGTTAGCCCCTCTTTCAGCACATGAGGTTTGTTCACATTTGTCATTCTACATGAAGAGAGTTTTCCTGCGTCATCCTGGTTAATCGTCCAGCCACTTTGGAGAAGTCCTTAATGAACCACTTTTGGTATCCTGCTAGACTGAGAAACTCCTGATTTTTGTCGAGTTTTCTGGTCTTTCCAATTTATTACTGCCTCTGCTTTGGCTGGATCAACATAAATACCTTCTTTGAAAATTACATATCCTAAGAAGGCTACCTTTTGTATCCAAAATTGGCACTTGCTRAACTTTGGATATAGTTGATGCTCACTCAATAGTTGCAAGGCTTTTCTTGAATGTTCCTTATGTTCCTTGGGATCCCTAGAGTAGATCAAAATATTGCCAATGAATACTACCATGAATTGATCTAAGTAGGTATGAAATACCTAATGCATTATATCCATTGAAAGTTGTTGGGGTGTTAGTCAGTATAAAAGGCATTACCATGAACTTTAGTGACTGTATCTAGTATTGAAGGCAGTTTTGGGGATGTCTTCTTCTCGAATTCTAATTTGATAATACCCTTATCTTAGATCGAGTTTCAAGAARCATCTCTGTCCTTGTAGTTGATTGAACAACAGGTCTATCAAGGGTAATGGGTACTTGTTCTTGATTATGGCACTATTCAAACCTCGATAATGAATGCACATTCGCAAAGTTCCATCTTTCTTCTTTACAAWGTGCTCCCTAAGGCGACATGCTGGGCTTGATAAATCCATGTTCCAACAATTCCTGAAGCTGATCTTTTAACTCCTTTAACTCAGCAGGGCCATACATAAAAGGCTTGCGATATGGGCTCCACTCTCGAAGATCCATAGCGAATTCCACTTCTTGCTTTARGGGTGAGGTCGCCAATTTGAATAGAAAAATGTCTAAGTACTCATTGACGCCAGGAACATTTTCAATCTTTTGTGAGTCTGTTGCATCGTTGAGCAAGTAGGCCAAGTATCCAATACACCTTTCCGTAAAATTATTTGGGCTTTCGCTCTAGAGATATAGGCTCTTCRTTCCTCTGGTTTCCTTGRAATTCTATTACTGGGGTTTCAGGTTTTCCAAACYGTACCATCTTGTTTCGACAATCTAGTTGTGCATGATGTCGAGATAACCAATCCATTTCCAGAATAATATCATATCCTTTAAAGGGTAACACAATTAAATCTTCTTCTAGTTTCTATTCCGATTTGGATTGCACAATTATAATGTACCCTTTTCGAGCTAAAACTATCTTCTAAAGGTGTACTAACCAATAGTTTGTAAGGTAGTTCTCTAGGTATTTTCAATGATCAAGAAAAATGAGGTGCAATAAAAGAATGCATGRATCCTGGATTGATTAAGGTATGGGCTTCAAAAGAAAACATTGTGAGCTTACCTGCTACAACCTTCGAGTCCTTATTCACATCTGTTTTGTCAATTGCAAATACTCTGGCCCACACCTGAGGTTTGCCTGGTTTATCACCTGTAGCTGATCATGATCCAGATGGTCGAGAGTTCAAGTCTCCTAGTTCCATTCTTGCCCTTTTTGTGCACTCTCAGGCCCTCTGCTATACATTTCCATGCAGCATACGTATGTTGTTCTTTTGTCTACAATCTTTTCCCACATGCCTCGACTTCAAACAATATTTGCAGAGTATATTACTCGTCACATTATTCATGGGCATTCGCCTTCCTTATTCTTGGTTTCTGCTTTGTCTTGGTCATTTTCCCTCGATTGGGCATTTTTTAGAAGAGCTGCCCTGTCCCGAGTACTGCTGTTTGGCTTGTAAAATTTATCGTTATTTTCAGTATAGGTGGCGGCCTTGATCGGACATGAATAAGTAGTAGGCGAGTATGAGGCAAGAGCTCGTTGTAACTCTGGACGTAAGCCCTTCATAAATTGTCTAGTTTTGTTCTCTTCAGTATCAATTAGTCAAATGCAATACTTGGATAAGCATCGAAACTTAGCAGCATACTTAGGCACAATCCTAGCACCTTGCATAGGGTTTGAAACTAGTCTTCCCTCTATTCTTGTATCCGTTGAGGAACGAATTCTTTCCCATATTACTCTATTAAATTCTTCCATGTTCTCGGTAGCCATTTCTATCYCAAACTTCATGTGTTCAAACCCACTATTTGCATGCCGGTCCCTTTAGTTGGAAAGCAACAAAAGCTACCTTTCATCTTCAAAGTACTAAAGAGTTTGATATATACCCTCCAGATGTTCAAGCCATCTTTTCACCTTTTCTCATGTTCAATCATCGAATACTCAGGGGCTCAKAATTTTAGGAACCTTTCTAGGGCTTCATCTTCATTATAGTTTCYTGTCTAATGAGGTCTTCCACCTCCYCTCTTAATAAAGTCATCAAACTAAATATTCTATGATAAAGCATTCAAGGTGGCCAAATTTAGATAAGGGTAATGTACGTGGTAATGAATTATTCTATCATCYAGATTCGYTTTGTCTWGTTAATTTACTTATTTATGACTAAAGTTTCTTTAATGTAACTAGGTTAAGAATTACATATGCTTAGGGGAGTATATAATCCTAATAAAATGATACMCTATTTTAGGGTTCTATAATACTTGTAGTCATCAATGTTTTATTACTATCTCAGAGATCCTAACATTTTCATGTGTTACTCATTTCATCACAAATATATGTAGTTTTTCCAAATATTTGTCTTGGTCAAAGAAGTTTCTCTTAGTAAAACCAAACTAGGAAAAATAAAAAGGTACTGGTGCAATATTTCCTTCTTAAATCCTAGATTTAYATACTTATGCTATGTTTTTTCTTATACGAAATTTTGCTAATAATCACATCATCGACTCTCTTATACCCAAATTTGCTGATAACCACATAATTGACTCTTTTAATCATTCATTAAYAATTGTTTATGGATCAAATTTGGAAGAGAAGATGTGGATCAAATTTTTGATTAAAATATTTTAATAAGAAATTTAACACTCAAACATAAAAACATGTCTCTTGAAAACATCCAATTACTTTTTTGCCCATTTTATTGTATATGTCCAGTTTGTTTTCAGTCATGTGCCATGYAATTTTTACCGTTCGATTAGTATCGTTAAGATTATTTTTTCTTGTTTCTTTTCTTTTTTTTTTTTGTGAATAAATGCGGGTGGTTTTTTTAAGAATTTGTGAAAAACTACCACAACATAAATTATTTGCTCCATTGCCATATATAGAGATTTAAAATCAAATGTAAATATAAAATGTATCTAAACAATAATTTTAAAATGAATGATATCTCCTATTAATTGAAATTGAATAGCTRTAATTAAGGAGGATCACAAATCCTTAGCATCCTAGGGCAAGTGTAGCATAGAATTGATACTGCCGTGAAGCTTGGATTGGAAAAAGATATAGAGTGGCCATGAGGCACTTTTGGTAGAGATGTTAGAAACTTGGAAGTCGGAGCGAATATGTTGCGGAGAGAATGTCAGCAGAGCCAATTCACAGATAAAATGATAGTTAAGGTTAATATGCTTAGCTCTTTTATTGGCAACGGCATTGGAGCTAAACGTATGTCACTTTGTTGTCACATAAGGTTAATATTCTTGTTGT
>MEJB01000014.1:910578-943019 GCA_001752375.1 Rhazya stricta | reverse complement strand
AGCTAACAGATGTATTAGCTCTTAAAAACAAGCCTAATTAGATAACCCCACACGGTTAAATTCATTAGAGAAAGTTTAAAAGTACGTAGACTTCATTAACAAGCTTGTTAAATACCTATTAAATGGTTGGTTTAGATAGCCAATCATCTGTAAGCCAATCACTAGCCAGTCCATAGAAAAACATTTCTAAGTAATTTATATAATGGTTATCTAATGGTTGTCTTATATAATGCCGCCTACAGTAAAATATCCATATACAACCATTAATAGAAATCTGATAAAAGGTTTGTGTAAGGGTATTTTTATGATTGTTTAACAATTGACTGATGATTGGTTAACAAATGATTGACTTCTAAATCAACTATTAAAAAACCTTTGAAAATATTAGAAAAGTTGAAAGTATAGATAATCATTCAACAACCATTAGACTCTTATTAATAGTTGGTTTAGAGAACCAATCATTTGTAAATCAATCATCAAGCAATCATTAAACAAACATTGCAAATTAATAGGTATAATGGTTGTATTATATAATGGTTTTCTACAGTAAAAAATTTTAAGCAAGCCATTAATAGAAATCCGTCTAAAGACGGTTAATGATTGGTCAATCATTTGGTCTATACACACTCACCTGACAGCATAGTAAACTCGTCTAAACAACACACTTCAACACCTTGTCTAAGCTATTAGATAAAGTTGTGTAAGCGAGCAGGGGCGCGCGCCGAAACTACTACAACAATCATTCAACAACAACTACGCACTGCTTAAATGATTTGTCTACGTTGTTAACCATTAAAAAAAAAATTCACTACACAACGCCACTACTACACTCTCGCTCACTACACTCACAGCTCTCTCAGCACATACTTTGAGTTAACTCGTTATTATTAAGTAAGCCTTCTACGCCTAGATCTATGAAGATCCACATAAAATGCTCACGCTACACGCAACTACACACACTCACGACAAAGTCACATGAATTCTGAACAACTAAATGACAACGTCTTCACACACTTAGGAACGTATTTTAGAAGAAATTTGACAGAAGTTATAAAAATTTCACATCTACACGACAAAAATATTTTTAGTATCCAATCACACTCACACCTTGTTATCACGAAATCTGGATACTTCAAAAGTTACTTTCACTTAGTTTTATTACTATACGTCGCCTAGTCTCACACACTCGCAGAAGTTGTCAGGATTCACGATGTAACGATGTCAGATTCAAGCAGTTATTCCTAAACTTACCTGTACCCTCCCCACTTAAGCTAACAAGCTCGCAGCGTTCCGTGACACACTTCGAACCGAACTGAGTCTCGACACACGCCACACGGCCCACACACACGCTTCGCACCAATATAACGGTCAAGCTATCGAAAAGTCAATCTGGAGCTTACGTACGACACTTCATGTAATCGTGTAGACTTCCGGAGACACACACTACAGCTTTCTCACACTCACGCTTAAACCTGTAGACTTCCGCACGAACACCGACTGAGGTTATAGGGAGTAACTCCCAAACTCTCAACAAAAGCTATGTGAGAGGAGATAAGATTCAATCCCCCCGTAGGCCGCTTCTGATCTATCTACAAACCAGATTCGACGAAGAAAAGTCGACACATCTTGTTGCCTAGTATTGTCGCGCTCGACTTCACTCGTCGAGATTCTAACCAATTATCGTAGTTTGAAAACTCTTGGTGTAGAACTTTGTTCGCATAGAATACTCATAAGATAAGTCTTTGTGATTTTTCTTAGAGATTTTGAATAGAAATACTTTAATTTAAAAGTTATCATAAGTGGACACTATAAGGAGTGGAATTTCTTCCTTCTATAATATTATTTGAACATAGAGTCTCCATAACTCTTTCTCTCCTAAGTTCACAAACAGAAGCTTCGCACACTTGGCACACACACATCTCCTTCAATTTTCCTCTTCCACACATCACACACTCTTTACGCTGCGCACATCTCTCCACTTTTCGGTGTAAACACATGATCTTGCGAAATACATATCAATACCTTCTCTCGATTTTTATACATGACGCCTCACTGAACAACAACACATTTACTTCTTTATGGATGTTCACACGTTCGCTCCCCGCATCATCTTTTAACTTGGAAATTAGAGCAGCACCAGGTACACACACAAACGAAAGAGAATGATGAACGACCCCAACAATAGAAACCACACAGTCACTACTTACACACGAGTCACTTTCACTACACATAGCTCTTGCGCGTTCACAAAAACTAAAAAATGAGTTTCTCATTTCTTAAACGTGTTTTAAATTTCTGGTCAAGTGAGGGAAAAGAACCCAAAAATTGCGGTAAGCCCATTACCGGATATACGCATCTTGAAAAAAACAACTCGGGGACCTCTACGTCACTCTTCGCAGAGACACATACATCGCCTGCAAACCTTTAGGCTCATCATGCTCGCTTGTTATAAATCTATACTGATTAGTATATTCTTACACTAACTAGTTTCTACTTATTGTTAAAATATTCTTTTATCATCATTTTATAAAGTTAGAGAAAGCTTTCTTTCGCGTATTAATATTTGGATACTTAAAAAGGTAAATGCTAAATACGGCAAAATAGCTTATTAAAATAACGGGCATACTAATTAAAAATTAAAAAAACTATAAACAGATACAAAGATTAATAAAAACGATCCCGTCTTGAACCCTTACGGTATCTCGTCTGCACGGCGGCTAATCCTTCATGTATGAATAAAACATATAGTAATGATAACAAACTAGTTAAAAAACAATCGAAGAATAATCAATTCCTTCAGATTATTAAGGCTATTATAGTGTAAATAAGATAACTCACTAATAAAACTTCAATGATCTCCGAGGGAAAAAGAATCCGTTTCGATAACTTAAGATCTATATTAACATAGACGTCGGATAAAACTAGGTTTTAGAGAACCGGGACAAACACATAAGTAATCGGTTTTGTTTAATTTACTGGATTAGATTTAACTCGAACAGAATCCGTTTAACTGTACAATCTGTAGTTGCTTGCAGCTGGAATTGTTCTGGTTCCAGTTGTTTTTTGTAATAGTGTAAATAGAGAATGCAGGTAAGCTGTATTTGTGGAGAATAAGCAAAAAAGAAGTAACTTTCATTTTCTCGCTTGTATCTTCTAATCTTCGGACTAACGACCCCTAAACGGAATTTTGAGTTTTTCATTCAGAACATAGAAGAGTAACACAACATTAAAAAGGAGTACCATAAGCTTAATAGAAGTCAATCGCTGAGAATAGAAAAGTACCGTTATAAGCTAACTATACGACCGATTCTTTTACAAAGAGGGCTACACTGAACAACTAATACAAAACTACAAAATCCGCATCACTAACGTATCAATCGAAGTAACGCATATTCGAAGTAACAACGATAAGACGTAAAAAAACAACTAAAAAATGTGAATGAAAATGCAAAGTTACGGTTGCGCTGTCTCCTACAGTGCGAGTTAGGATATCCTAAACCCACGAAGATCTTAAACGTCTACCGCAGGCTAGGAACGACGTGCGCGTTTCTATTCTACTTTTAGTAGTCACCCGGGTGGGTAAAACTAACGTTTAATTTCACCAAGAGAATCTAATTCATTACGAATTACAATATGTACGAAGAGTGAAACACGCTTACTTCTCTACTTAATCATTCCGTCAAAATTACTCCGCTACTAACGTCGAAGTATTTATCTGCTATGGCAATACATGGTAAGAGAAGTATGTACTGTAGCTTAACCGCTTGAACTGTAGATCCGTGGTTGCCGAGTGCATATATAAGTTTTATTTCAGAATTTAAGAATTCTCAATTATTCACGTTTGATGGGATTTTTACACCCTTATAGATACACTTAAGATTACACTTGATATACAAATAACAATTGGAAATTGAAGATACCACTGAGAAATTACACTACACATAACTACAGAACTTGCAGAGTTCATACACTTAATATGAGGACCAAATGTACAATTTAATACACGTAAATAAGTTAAGTACCAATATAAGTACATGTGTATAACGCTTAACAAAATCCTTACAACACTACTATTTTTCGTTTATAAAGTCTTTTAACCTTTAATTAAGAGTAATTTCTACGGATAGGTTTCAAAATTCTTTCTCATACTCACATTCGGATTCGAAACTTTAACCAGACTCACCCTTCACCCCCCTAGCCATCGCGGACTGGATCGGGAGAAACTCCCACCTTTACATTTACAGTTTATAACGGAGGACGTTCTAATTACGACTAACGATGCAATCTTGGTGGAACAATGATCAGCCATCTTACCAGGATCAAGTTTTTATGTAGTATGTTCGTGCTTTTGGGGGAATGTGGTGGGAAAATGGCCTGAAGATGATTACCAACATATTACTAACAAAATGACATTTTTTGGTAATATATAGTTCTTTGGTAATATGGATAATGAAATATTACAAACAAATTTACTAACCAAATGTTTACTAGTCTACAGATTTAGTTGGTAAGCTGTTGAAAAAATTCATGATATACATCTTACAAATCTTTTGGAAAATATGTACCAACGAAAATTTGTGACTATTAGTGTAGTTTGTTGGTAATTAAGAAAATATATACATTTGCACTAAACATTTCCAACAAACTACAAACAGATTTTTGATTGTTGCTTTCACTTGAAATCATATTTCTGGTAAAGAGCTTTCTTAAATAACAAAAAACAACAAAAGGAATGATTTTTGTTAAAGGGCAACATTTGGGCTTTCTCAATTTAAGTACAATCTGGGCATGTCAACTTAGGATATAGAATCATATAATTCAATTTTTTTTCAAGTAATAACTCAAATCTACTGCGTACCATTTGCTAAAATTGAATTTATTCCAAAATTAGGAGATTTCAAACCCTCTAAGGTGCTTCATGCCCTGTTATGATTTTCACTAAGATTTAGGGACTAAGTTGCAAAAACTAGAACTTTTGTCTGTTGCACAGTTGTTGGCCAAGAAGGAACACCATATATATTCATATGACATTCAAATATCTTTTGAAAAATAATAAAAAATACAATTTATTCGGGTTAACTTGCAATTATTAAAAAGTCCATGGCTTATAGTGCAAATAAAAAAGTTATTTATTGAATATATATGTAGTTCTACAACAACTCTAAATTAAATTATAGACACTATTATTAATTTACGAAATTTATACTAAATATTTCCAACAAACTACTCACTAACTTTCGATTGTTAATTTTACTTAAAATAATATTTCTACTAAAGAGCTTTCTTAAATAGCCAAAAACAACAAAATGAATGATTTTTGCCAACCTTTGGGCTTTCTCAATTTAAGTACAATCTGGGCGTGCCAGTTTTGGATCTAAAGTGCAAATATTAAATATTAATTTTTGAATCTACTTTTACTCTTACAATATAATCCAATTTAATTCTATACATTTATGCATTCAAAAGAAGGAAAAAWGGATGTGAGTGCCCACTTGTCCGGCTAGCCTTGACCAGAAGTTTGCTTCCTTTGGAATTTGAAAGGACAACCTTCCTTTAGCAAATCAAGCATTACACTAAATTGATTGGTGCTTTTGAACAATTCAATTTTTATTTATTTTTATTGATTCCATTAATCTTGTTAACTTTTTAGAAATGTATTCATGAATTGATCCAAATTCTTTAATTCCTATAATGCTAGGAATTAGGATATTCACTTTGTGTAATTCCGAAATTGGTGAAAATAAATTGATAAAGTGAATTAAAAATAGAGAACCTTTCTCGTCCTCCCATGGCAATCCACCTTTCTCCTCCTCGATCTGATTGGCTACCAAAATCCGCAACCATCGCAGACAACGGAACAATTTTAGAAGTTGGTTGGGTTTTCCAATCATAAATTAGGGTTAATCTCTGATTTCGAATAAAGCTACCAAAGGTTAATCTTTGACATCAATACGAGGTTGGTGTTTAGAATTGGATGCTTCCAGCTCTTGAAGATTGATGATCTTAGCATTGCAAAATTTTATGTTAAAGCTCTTAATTTTTTCTAGATTGTGTTTTGTAATTCTTGGTTATAGTTTAATGGTTTCGAGATAATATCGACTTATTTTCCTTTTGTTCTTTCCTGGTGTTGGAATTTTTTGGATAAATAACATCATAAGAGTGATCTATTTGATAATCAGATCAACGTACAATAATTATTAAAGTTGTTCCAAGTAATTCATAATGTCTTCTGTTAACAATTTTTACTCCCTCATGATTTAGAWCCGGWGTAGCTACACGGCTAACAAATTTTACCCCCAAGGCTGACAACTTTGTTAGCAGAGCACTTTTATGTTCTAATTGGGATAACTTGTTGTGCTGTGTTGTGATTATATATGTAACTTCAGTTCAATATGTTAGATAGAACAATCCAAACAGATAATTTGCTGAAAATAGGGGGGGAAAAAAAAAGGAAGTAGTTAAAGATAGAAAAGTGATGCAAGACTTATTTCTTTTGCCCCAGCATCATCAACTATTTATACACATGCTTGTYAGAGCATTAAAACATCAACCATTTGGGAAAAATATGCTTGAAGAAAATGGCCGTTGTAGCAGCTGGTTGTGTTTATAATTTTACACCTTTTGATCTGAGAAACTTCCTTAATCTCCTTCCTTTTATTCACACCATTTTCTTCTTCATCAATGCCCTCAACTTTTCCTTCCTCGTCCTTCTTTTTTTACACTGGCCGTGCTAGACAAGCTTGATCAACTCCGTGCTCTGCTTTTTGCTGAAACAGTGTCCCTATTTCAGTTCTGGTTCTCCTTTTACTACTTATATTTATTACACTTGCTGAAAGTGAAGGAAGGTCATCTTCGGTTGCAGGATCTAACAAATATTCTGGTTGTTTTTTGGCATCATCAATCAATTCTCCAGTAGCCCTTTGCAACGCTGCTGACATGCCTATCCACTCCAAGTCTCCCTCAAATATAGCTTAATTATTACACTATAAATGACTAAATCACACTACCTAGGATTCAACCTTAGGATTTTCACAAACTCCACAATAGTCTTATTTTTCAAATCAATAGTGGGAAATAAACCAAATCTTACACTTTTACAGAGCAAGAGGAATTTACTCAACCTCTTGACACGCAAAAAAGATAGAGGATCATTCCTATCCAAGGAGTTACACAACCCTCYAGATTTCGCTTATCACAAAGGAGTTTTAGCCATCCTTGATACAACCGCAAAGATGTAAATAGAGAACAAGAAATATTATCATAATTTATATGGAGATTGATATAATGAAAGCTCAAGTTTGGTACTCTTTCAAATGCTTGAAGACATTCAACATAGCTCAATGTAATTTGATTTRAATATGAGAAAGATATATATTGTAAAGATGTCAATATTTTGTTCACTTGATCGGCKCTTAAAATTGATTTCACAAAACTTACTTTATGTCCAAATGAACTCTCTATTTATAGAGAAGAGTGAATAATTATCATAAATATTACCATCATATCATATATTTGTGCAAGGTCCAAATGTCCGTACTTGATCAGTATATGTTCGAACCAATAGTTCAGATGATCAGTGATACATTTGAAATTGTGTTCGCAACTCACTAGTCTTGTGATGCATTCGTTTAGCCATCCGCACTCAAGCCCATGTTTCTGAACTATAATTTTGTGCACTCACTTGTGGGCTTTCACAATCAGTAGAATTCTACAAATTTAAATGGTATGCACACAAATACTTTTAAAATATCTTAAAGCACATAGAAGATCATGTGAGGGTACAAAATAATTTTCTAAAAGATGTTTCAAAAAACCATTTATCTCATATACTTATGAAAACATTTTTGAGCTACGAAGAAATATAATCAAGTATTTAAATGAGCTACAGCTGAAGAATAATATAACTTTACTGGGACTCTAAACTCTAGTCTAAAATGTCTTCAACTATTGAGTAGTTCTTGATCTTCAAAGTACTCTTGAAAGAATTGACTTGGAGAGGAACATTGTCTAAATTGAATAAGCTTGGAAGAGATGCTCTTTACCATTGATCTCATCGAAAAATCCTATCACAATAAAACATCTCAATTTATTTTTCCTCATCAATTTTTATTTACATCAAAACTAGAGTAATTAAAAGCTTTGGAGCTTTCAATCTCAAATCATCCAAAGGCAGAGTTCAAGCTCCAAATTATTTATCCTTAGATTGTGCAACACTCAAATATAAATTACTGGTAATTTATTAGAAAAGTAAGATTTGATCACTAGAGACTTCTATACAAATAATCTAGACTAATTTGTAAAATCTAAAGAATTCAGGAAATAATAGCAACTAMACTTGGCTCTACACATTTATAGGGTTATTCATATAATTATATTTAAAAATTGGGAAAAAGTATATTTCAAAGCAAATTAAGACAATCATAAATGCAATTAACACAAGTCAAAATAAAATAATGAATATGCAAAAATTTAAAATAAAAAAGAATTCAAGGAAGAACTTTAAACTTGTACAAATTACATATTTTTATAAATAAACATAAATAAAATATAAGAGGAAAACTATGATAATCAAATCCAATTATACAATTGTTGACACCAAAAAATAACCGACTACAACGGATGAACAAAAGAAGGTTAAGCAGCCAGTTGAAACTCAAGAAAGACTATCAACAGTAGAAAACCCACCAATGTGGAAATAATCAGCTACAAATGGGAAAGCAGCTAATCGTCATACACTGATTTCCAACAAACTACCAAAATATTCACGGATCGACACAGAGAAAATCAATAGAGAGTAGCCAATCAAGCAAGCAGAAGACAAGAGATTGRSCCACCCAGCAAAGTCTCCAAGCCACAATTTACCAACAGATTGAGAAATTAGGATATAGGCCAACAGTGGGGAAGACAAACCAAGGAGTGGGGGGAACAACTTCAGCTTATATTGCTTGCAAGCAAGAAGATCCACCTCGGCTATAAAAGGTAGACGAAAGACCCCAGAATCGATCCACAACAAATCAAACAAATCATGTCTCTATCAATTACTTCAATTATGTCTTTTAATTCCATTATTACAAATTTGTTTAGCATAACTTAATGCATCATTTTCCAACTTCTAAGCTAGTTTTATGTAGCTTTCCTAGCTAATCTATAAACAATTTCTTATAGCTTATGTTATGCAGTTTTCCTAGTTAATGTTTATGCAACTTTCCTTAGCTAGTTTTATGTTGCTTTCATTAGCTAACTTTAATGTCTTTCCKTAGTTTTTATATCAATTTTATACATTGGATCTAATGCATTAGTCAATTTACGACTTTATTTATTAGCTTTTACATGACTATTTTATTTTCATATTCTTTCTTTACAAATCTAGTACAACCTACCTGGCCCTCTTTGCATTAAAAATTTCTTTACTTGCATGCCGCCTATCTCATTGTTATTATTCAGCCGAATCTCCTTAGTTGATTCCATATTTTGGTCTCAATCAATCTTGATTTGTTTAGCAAACTGACATTATGACTTCACTAAGGGCTTTCATTAGTTAACTCAAGAACCTACTTTTTAATAAAAGAGATTGTTATGGATCTTACAAGCCGATCAATGACTAACTAGTGAGAATACAAGCCTCGTTGTGTTGAAAACCGTAATTGCCATGACACGATCAAACAATAGCCAGACTAGCAGACCTGCACATAGCCCCTACACAACATACTTGACGGTTGCTAGCGTTCAGTGGTTAGCCTTAATCAACTAGGTGCTTCTGAACACTAACAACAATTAAAGAAAATAAATATAGCACAATTTGTAGATTTTATATTTTTTTTAGAAAAATAAGACTTTTAATGTAATACATACTAAAATCAATGCTAGCTAAATAAAAATAATAATAAGAAAAAAATAATATACATACACAAGTAACATAAATAGAATTAATAAAACCAAAATTTTAGAAGAAAGAATAAGTTAAGTTTTCAAAACCCCAAACAAAAGCAAGAGAAAAAAAGAAAAAAAGAAAAAAGGACAAAAAGAGGCCTATTGTTTTGTCACATGATATAGGGGCATTGACCATTCTCATATCACTGCACCACATGTCAATGTAGTGGCTATGGCCACTACTTCACCACGCCACACCACTTGTCACTGCAGTAGCCATAGCCACTACATTTGCCACGCGTCCAATTGTCTTGATTGCATGCACAAACAAAAAGGAAAAAAAGAAAATCAATTTTTTTTGTTGATTTTTACTTTGAAAGTTCTTTTTTAATAGCCAATGATCAATCAATGTAATGTTATATAAGATATGTAGTTAAAGTTTAACAAAATGAACAAATATGATTGATATTTTTGAGAGAATGCAGATAAAAATTTGTAGAGAAATAAATGTATCAAAATATGATAGAAGCATTATGGCTATTTTTTATTTTTCTTGCATTTAGAAATTTACTTATTTGTTTAAAGGAAAGGATAGTTTCGAAAGCAATCATGAAAAATGTTTACACTGCCAGTATGAATGTAGGGAGGAAAAACARTGTCCTCATATTACAATAATACAAAAAATCTTGTGGATATGTAACTCAACTAAAGACTTTGATGATGAATATCTAAAGGAATCTAACCCTTAATCACTTGGTAACAAATAGAAGTCAAATATCTATGGCTACATTTTATTTGGCACATCTTTCATATCMTGCGACTTACTTAGGCTAACTTACGTTCAAAATGATGGTCATCTCTTCACATAGGCCCCACATTCTTTGAAAGCTCAGCATTTTAATTGGTCTCTATCCCTTTATTTCTTTTGATATATAGAATGTCTACATTTTACACCAACGAATCACATCGTCATTGGAWGTACAATTAGCAATACTTCYATTTAAWTTCATTCTCCAAATATACTACTAAGTAGATCTTCAATCATGGMTAGGAAAATTGAGATAAAGAAGATTGAAGATAGTAAAAGAAATCAAGTGACTTTCTCAAAAACGTCGTACCAGTTTAATTAAAAGGGCTAACGCAATCTCAATCGAATGTGATATTGATGTGGCTCTTTTGGCATTGTCTTCTGCCGGTCGCATCACTAAATTTTATAATCAAGAAATGTACTTATTTATACTACAATTTTTTGATAAATTTATTGTACTTTTTTTTATTTTCCTTTTCCTAAGAGCTCAATCTATCATTCTTGAAGATATCAGTTTTGTTATTCATACTAGAAGAAGAAATCAACCATGATTTTTGTCTTCTTTTGTTAACTCTTGTGTTCCCCTCTTTCATCTCTTTATTCCTTTTCTTTTCTTTTTGAATTTCCATTACAGGATTGAAGATTTTCTTCAGCACTATGTTGATCTACCCGCTGAGAAAAGATTGAGGCACTTGTTATATATCCTTTGATTTATTTATTCATTTTTAAATAAGACTCTGATTTTGCATCATTTAGTTGCTCCTCTTGAATAACAAAATGACTTGTTTGTGTTTCATGAACTCCTGGTGACCAAATGGCACTTTTAGCAATATGAAGAGTGTTCAGGTAGTTGTTTCATGATCTAGATTCTTGCTATACTTTCAGGAGCAAGAAATTTTTTTGTTGCTATGGACTTTTTCCCTAGAAAACTAAATTAAAATCTATTGATTATTATTGTTTGTATATGTGAAGGACAATGAAAAAGTTGCAGGAGCTTGACTACATTACAAATTAAGATGTAAAACTACACTATCTTAATGATCAGTTAAGTTCTCTGTCTCTCTCTCTCTCTCAAAACACAAATGCCCACAAACATAACAACAAAAAGAGGAAATTAAATTTACCGATTGATGCTTTGTATTTTGGAATTTCAACTTATTATGTTAATTGGTCATTATTTTCTGTTGGTACTTGCATCCATTCAGTCCCTTTTTAAGTTCTTGGATGGTCAAAAGCTTTCTCTTTCTACAAAAAAAGGATGAAAAAGGAAAACAAGGTAACATAAGTAGATGTTTAGCCAATGTGACTTTTGATGAAATTCAACTTTGTCAAAAAAGGTCAAACCTATTAATAACAGAAACAAAAGTTTTCTAATTTTAMCAATAATGTTTAATAAGTTCTTTCTTATTACTCCACTTTATTAAAAATCTGAATCATTTTCAATGGAAGGATGTTTAGGACATGCTATCACATGAGAGTTATTGAGATATAGATATTTATCAATACTTATAGATATTTTTCTCGTACTCTTTATTACTTTGGTTATAAAAGTAGATGATCTAAGTAAAATCTGAATCGTTTGTTCATGATAGATTTGCAAAAGTTCAAAATATTTGTATGTTAATACCTGAAAATTCTTCTTAATGCAAATCGAATGCATTCTGACCAAATAATCTTTCTGAATATGTTTTGCGATTATATGCACGGTTTCAAAATGGGGAACTTGGATTTACTTCAATCAGAATCAAGGTCAATAAAACTTTTGATAAGTATAGTTTGCACATGAATTGCTGCTAAAGTTTAATATGAAAAATTCATTATGTTGCTGTGCAGAAGCTTGAACTGCAAAAGAAGAAAAAAGAAATAGAAGTTCAACTTCTTGAAGCTGATCTTCGGTAATTAACATTAATGGATGATTTATTTCTTAGATTTTCTTAGATCAATTACTAAAAACCATTACATATTTCTTTTTCTTGGATTTGTATAGAGTTGGTAAGCAAAACCTGGAGAATGAAGTTTCACTTCATTGACTCTTCTTGTATGAGAGAAGTGTGCAACAATCCATTGAGACAATCAAAGAGATAAAGGTTGGATTTTACTAGTGCATACATGCTTGCTTCATAGCTCACAAAGACTTTAATCTTGAAGTTTTCCCCTAATTTACTTGCTTTTGATGGAATATTAGAAAGAAAAATTGCTGATGAAAAGTGAAAGTGGAATGAGATGGTCGTACAATGACAATGGAAATCGTTTCCCTTCTGCGAAGGGACAGCACCAAATGCAAGTCGAATCTTGGAGGAACAACCCACACATGTATGTGATAAGTTGACGATAGAAACTGTTTCCCCTTTCAGAGGTCTGGTTTTCTATTTATTGTTAATCTATCTTTCACTTGTTTTTAGTAGTTTTGGAGTTTCAAAAAGCATATCCAATGAGATGCGAGGAAAAGGCAAAGGAAAAGAAGTGGTAGATGCTACTGATGATATAACAATGCTTAAACTAGGAATTGGTATCACTCCAAAAACTCAAATAATTCTGTCGTATACTTCATTGCAGGTATTATTGCTCTTTCCATGTTGGCTCTTCTATTTAGTGTTTTGATGCATTGATCATCATAAGCTATTGAGTCGACTATTCAACCACTGGCTTTTTCTTGCTTTCCTAATGAACTGTAATACTTCATACTTGGAGCATTTATGTAGAAAAACACCTACAAATGAAAACCAAGCTCATGTTGAATGCATCAACACAGAGTTACATTAGCTATCCCAAATGAGCTACAAACCTATAATTTCAATCCTGTGCAATTATAATACTCTTTTAATTAGTGATTGATTATTTAACTCTAATAATATTGTTTCTGTATCATTTTAGTTTTTTATAGCAAAACGATCGCACATGGAAGCAAGATCCCTTACCATGGCTGTAAGTTGAATCAATTTCCCAATTTGGAAAATTTTCTAATGAAAATAGTAACTTTATCATACATGTACCTATTTAGATCATCTTTCTACTTTTTGTGAATGGTTAAAGTCTTGTCTTAGTTATACAAAGTCCATTTCAAAGTTTCCTACTTTCGTTTTTATATGTTTTAAGTTGGGATTTGGGGAGTGAAGATTGTTAAGATAATGATATATTTTATATATTGCAGTAGCAAGATTTTCTTGAATTATTTGTTATTTGTTGTGATTGATAAAGAAATATTTAGTAAATCATGTTCTAATTTTGCATCTCTCAACAGCTCCAACCATGTCACAAGTGCCTTGGTTGATGTTACTAATAATCATGAGAGGTTTATGCCGCAAAATGAGCCAAATATGGTGCTTAACAATATTGGCATTGAAGCTAATGAGGAAGGCAATGGCAGCAAGAAGGAAAAAAGTCATGACACCGATAATAAGATGATTGTATTATCACCACCTCCAATTCAAGCTCCTCATTCGACATCTAGAGTTTCAAGTTGTTTCTATAATTTCTTTTTTTTGAGAGGTGAGAACCTGATATTTGTTCATTAGATTTTGCTCAATAACTTTCTTTCCTATTTTACAAGGTACTAAAATACTTCCTTTTCTTGAACAATTTGATTAGGATCCTTTCCGAAAAGATGGATAGAGAGCTCAAAGACTCAAGATCTCCTAAATGGGATTGGGACAACATGCTATTTTGGAATAATCTCAAATTTGAGAATTTAGACTTCTAAAATATTGTGATACATAATCCATTGAGAGATGAACATTTGTCATTTGAATTTATATTAATGTTTTATGTTTTTGAAATAAGATTTGTAGTTGTATTTTGTATTAAGGATTTGGTCCTCTTTTATTACATATTAGAGGATATTACTATTAACTATGTATGATAAATATGTTTCTGCAAGAGAAGTACAAACCTCTTATTCACAATTTTATTTTGTTGATAGCATTTTAGGAACAAAAATTAAATTCTTTTTATATAATTATATCAAGATGAAAAYAAAAGATTATTTACTCTATTTCTCTAGAGGTTGTTCTCCTAAGTTTAAAACTACCATATTATAGCTTTTTCCTTTATTTGAAGGCAATAATTGAATTTAAAGATTTTGTACAGAATAAATTATAGTGATTCCATAAGAAGACTTCATGAAGACCATTTGAAGACAATGGCATGACTTAGAAACAAAAGAAGACCATACAAAGCAAGACAAAAAGACCATTTCAAGATTCCATAAAAGGCAAATGTATTTGGCAAAAATAAACAACAAATATACGATGTTTTTCCAACAATTATGACAAACAATGCTCTACACACTTCAAACTTTCGTTCTATAAACAAATAATACAAAAAATTTCATTTTCCAAGCATTCTTCATTCACGTTTTTTTGTTAAAAAAAAAAAAAGTTTCAAAATAGCTAAACAAATGCCAAAGTTTTGAACTTTGTAGCATATATGGAGTAAGAATCATGATAATCTTCTTTGCATCAGATTATCAACTCCATTTTGAAATGAATTTCTTGATTCTTTCTTGATCTTCACTGGAACAATGTTTGAGTTCTGTCAGATAATTTTCTCACAAATACGCTAAAATATACACCAACTATTACAAGTTGGAAAATAATGGGACACTAATCATCTGACCCCTTTTGTATCATGCGAAGTTTGGTGAAAAATTCATATGAAGATTCATGCATTGATCTTTGGTTTTTTCCATTGGATTCTGCCATGAATGTCATTTAAATATTCACAATTCTTTGCATTTTTTCAAATTTTTATGTCACTCATCTATTTACATATATTTATCTTTTCCATTTCATGGTGGAATTCGGCGTCTAAGTCACGTGCCATACATTGATTATTTATTTTCTCCATCAATTTTGTGTGGCAGAGCACAAATAAATAGACGTAAATAGATTAATGACATAGAATTTGAAAACAAAGCTTCATTTGGATTAAATACAAAGATTAAAATAGTTGAATTACATTATGTGCAAATTTCAATGCCTTAGCCATGAGCGATGAATGTCCGAGAGAAGTATAGAACTTTTATGATGTTTTGTGCATAATTTTCTTTGCTTGAGAGTATTTTTAGAAAAATAAATGTGTTCTAACATTATATCAAAAGGAAATTAATAAAAGGTTATCTATTCTATGCTTGAAGATATCTTTGATATGCAACTTTCCTTCTATGATTATTTAAGGAAGAATCGTACTTGTAAAGATCAATGTTTTATTACTATATCTGAGATTCTAACATTTTCATGTGTTACTCATTTTATCACAAATATTTGTAGTTTTTCTTAATTTTTCTCTTAAAAGTCAAAGAAGTTTCTAAATCCTTTCCTAAATTCGGAAAAGTAAAGAGGTGTTAGTGCAATATTTCTTTCCTAAATTCTAGATTTATACTCTTATGCTATTTTTTTCTCATACCCTATTTTATTAATAACCACAACATCAACTCTCTTATACTTAATTTTGCTGATAACCACATTATTGACTCTTTTAATCATTTGTTAATAATTGTTTGTGGATCAAATTTGCAAGAAAATATTTGGATCCAATTTCTGATTARAATATTCTAATAAGAAATTTAACACTCAAAAACATAAGAAAACACATCTCTTGAAAACATCCAATTACTTTTTTGCCCGTTTCATTGTATAAGTTCAGCTTGTTTTTCAATCATATTCTATGCAATTTTTACCATTCAATTAGTAGCATTAAGATTTTCTTTTCATTTTATTATTTTCATGAATAAATCTCGGTGATTTTTGTATTAATTTGTGAAAAACTACCACAATGTAAATGATTTATTCCATTGCTATTTATCGAGATTCAAAATCAAATGTAAGTATATAATATATCTAGGCAACATTCTTAAAATGAATTAGATCTCCTAATAATTGAGAATCAATAGCTATGATAAAAAAGGATCACTAGTATATCCTATGATTAAGAGTCATTGGCCATAATTAAAGAGGATCACAAGACGATTGATGAAATCCTAAAAAACCAAGGGCAAGTGTAGCATAGATCYTGCCATAAAGCTTGGAATTGGAAAAGGGATAGAGTGGGCCTGAGACTCTTTTGGTAAAGATGTTAGAAACTTGAGAGTTACAGGGAACATGTTGCGTGGAGAGAATGTCAACAGCAACCAATTCACAGATAAAATGATAGTCAAGGTTAATATGCTTGGCTCTTTTGTTGGCAACAGCATTGGAGAAAAAAATTATGTGACCGTTGTTGTCACATAAGGTCAATATTCTTGTTTCTTCTCATACTCCCTTAGCTATAACTTACTATCATTGACTACCGTGAATATATGAGAGTAT
The DNA here is from genome assembly GCA_001752375.1 of Rhazya stricta. Lineage (NCBI taxonomy): Eukaryota > Viridiplantae > Streptophyta > Magnoliopsida > Gentianales > Apocynaceae > Rhazya > Rhazya stricta. The sequence continues at coordinate 926,036 of MEJB01000014.1, read as the reverse complement.
AAGATGGTTTTTAGTACCAGTATAAGATATATGAGAACACGTGATCTTGTAATAAGAAAATCCATTACTTATTCTTTAGGAAGAAAGATATCTTTGTAGATCGTTTCTTGACAACTTGACCGAAGTGGAATGTGATGAGGAAAGAGTTTCTCATAGTAGTCAAGGAAACAAAATAATGTACTTGATATGTTTCCAAAAAGATATCAAAATGGAAGAAATAAAATATTATAGTATTCGTTCATTTGATAGAAGTCGACCAACTTTTTCATTCATTAAATAGCAGTCACAGAGTGTTCTCCTAAACACCAACTACGATCTATGGAAATCGTAATATGGTTTTATGAAACTTACTAGTAAAATAATATTAAATGAGTTTAATATTAGTTTTCAATGCTATTTAATGATGAATTAGGAAGTCAGACACAATAGGACCATCATGAGCAAAATTGTCATTTGTATTAGCTTGTACTAAAAATATAGGGATCCTATCATATCGTGAAGTGAAATATAATGTGAGAAATTATTAACTAGTTTGGTAAATTAATTTATATGAAGATAATCAAAATAAATTAACTTAATTTGATGGGTTTGTAAACCTGAAATCCAAAATGAGAAAGCCAAAATAAAATGGTTTAAACTRTCGRGCTAGTATTAGCTGCCATTTGGGTTTCTTGAAGCCCAATGGAAGTTTCCTAATAATTTACCTAATTTGGTTTAGGTTAGGATTTGTGGAGGTCTATAAATATACCATTATAAACTAGGTTTAGGATTAAGAAAATCATTTTCCTTTCCTCCAAAAAAAATTTCCAACTCTTACACACTCCAATGAAACAAGAAACTCTCTAGCAAATTTTTTGCCTCAAGTTTGTATGAACAGACTAGAGAATCTGCCAATTGTAGGTATGTTGGATAGCTCCTTAGTCTAACATTCAAATCGTAGTTGAAGCACTGAAGAAAGTAAGCCTTTTTGTTAAAATTTTCTGTCTTATTGTATTAATTATAAAATTGGCAAGATGATACATGTCAAATGTGTTTTATTTTTATTTCTCTGCACATACTTCTTACTTACACTTCACAACTTTTTAGACTTGATATATATTTCTATGGAGGCCAAGGCTAAGAGAAGTGGTCTAGCCAAAGATCARAAAAGCCATTGAAGGCCCTTTCAACRAGTTGTGACAAAGCCATTAATTGGAACAGGAGTTGAAGTATTGAAAGCCAAGGCTTAAACTAGGAGCAGATGCTGCAATATTAGAGGAAATAGAAGTTTGCTCCATTGAAATATATAAAAGTTTCCTAAACTTTGTGTTTCAATACCATTCTGTTTTGTGGTTGTATTAGACATTGAATTTATTCAATGAGCAAAATGACTTCACTTTACATTTTCTAATTCTTCCAAGCATGAAATAAACTTAGTCTTAGTTAGGGTTGTTGGTGAACTTAAGTGTTGATGGTGCTTTAAAAGGATGAGCATGCTTAGCTTGTTGTCCAGTTTATCCCATTGCTTTGATTTATACTTTAGCTAAGTCACTTGAATTAGTGAAAACGACTTAGGTAATGTGGGTGGAATTTGTATGATTCATGCATAAGATAGAAAAGTATATCTATATCCTCCTTTGCACTATAGATGCTTAATTAGTGTCCTTTAGGAAGGGCTACTTCACGAGAAGAGATTGAGTAGTTTTTCCTCTCCTGCCTATGGTCAATAAGCTAAAAGCCTGATATCACTTTATTAGTTGACTCGATTGGARAGAATGCTATAGCACGTCTTTAGCATAAGCACATTCCCCAAATAGTGGACTTACAGTAGGTTTTTGGCATTGTTATACGAGTGATTTCCCTTAAAAGAGCCAAGGACCAGACAACTATGAATTTTCTTAGGTTTATTAGGTTCTTGAGTACACCAAAATGTCGGAAGGCTAAGGAACTTAACCATTTAGATGAAGCACATAGATATATGCCCAAACATTGAACTTCGAGTAGGTTCTTAGAAAAGCCATATAAGTGATTGCCCTTAAAAGAATAAGGATTAGCAAGCCTGAGAGTTTGTTAGGTTAATTAGGTTGTTAAGTATACCAAATGCTGAAAAGTTGAGAAACTTGACCGTTTGGTGGACTAACTTCCATGTCGTAGCTTAACAACCAAATGATTCTCCAGCACAGGTATAGATATATACGAGTTCCCTAATAACACCTTAGAAAAACAAAGCTTATAGAAGGTTCTTAGGATATGAGTTGCACGTGAAGGGGTGTGAAAGCTTATCATATAATCAAAGACCAAAAATCCTGAGAGTTTGAGGTCACTTAACCATTTTAGTGTGTTGGGAGTAATATTGCAGAATTCACCACTATGTTCTATAAACATCATACTTAAGGGGATCTATTAATCATAACTAAATTCTAACATCTAGTGGTTACAATTCTTGGCAATCTAATCTTTGTCTTCAATATCTGATCTCATCTCACTCAACTTTATTTTACTTTTAATTAGTTAAATACCAGTTTACAAAATTATTCTTTGTAATTTTCATTCCTGTCTTGTAGCATGCAAGCCTCGTGGGATTGATATTCTTCTTATTACTATATTACTTGTTGACCATGTATACTTCACACAAAAAAAGAATTAAGCATTGTAAATTTATATTCTCCACAATGTCGACCAACAACGTGCATGATAATTATGTTAGATAAGTTCCTTAGGAGATATTGTGTCTCCTGATATAGCTCAATCAGGTTAGGGTTTCTGCATTTATGTTCCCCTGTTAATTGGTGGATAATAGGCTGGGAATCCCCAAGATTTGCACAATTTGAGCCCTGAGAGATATCAATAGCTTCAAACCTAATATTAGCACCTTATATTAGTTTAGTTGTTAGAATGAGTTTTATCTAACTCAAACATGAAACCGCCTGCTCCTACTCCCCCAAGCTAGTTCTTGATCCATCGAAAGTTAGAACGTAGGGTTTGGTGCTGATAAACTATTGAGTTTCAACCTAAGAATTGACTACTTCTAAATATGTTCATCTAGGAAATTAGCTATAGCCTGCCCCTTAATTGCTTCAAGTAGCACAAATTTCAATGCAAAAGTTGTGAGCTTACTACCCATTTGATTAGGCGTCCTTGTACAAGTGGTCGATTCAATATGAATCTCACAAGATCCATTTTGCAGATAACGTTAACTTCTCTCCATAGTAGGTAGTATTCCAACTTTATGTAGGCATGAAATAAAGAAAGGCATAACTTCTCAATAAGAGACAACCTAGTTTTGACATCATTGAGTGATTGGCTAAGATAATATACGATTCAGTGCTTTCCTCATCATCTTGAGTCACTAGACAGTTGATTGATTCTTCAGTCGCTGAAACATATAACTTTATTAGCCTATCATCATGTCAAAGAGCTAATACTGGTGGTTTAGTAGACCTCCGCTTTATCTGGTTGAATACTTCCTGTTGTTCCTTCCCCCATGTGAAGGTATCGGCCTGTTTTAGTCTAAGCAAAGATGAGAAATATTTGAGCTTACTAGCCAAATTGGCAAGGARTTTTCTTAGGAARTTGATATTTTCSATTAARCTCTGCAATTCCTCTTGGTCGAGGAAKGCTTAGCTTCCATGATAGTCTTTGATTTGTTGGCATCTACTTGGATTCCTCTATGATGCACCCGAATAATTGGCCTGCCAATACTCCAAAGGCACATTTAGTAGGATTCATTTTAAATTGTGCCTCCACATCCTAAGGAAACATTTCTCAAGATCGGCTAAGTACTTATGAATAGCATATTCGTCCTTTAGCTCGGCCAAGTTTAAGTTTTTGAAATCAATATATACCCTCAGCTGGCCATTCTTTTCTATAATTGGAACAATGTTCGAAACCTATATTGTATATTTGGTAGTTTTGTTAAACTTGCATTTCAAGAGTCGCTCAACCTCAACCTTAATTTTAGGGAATAAAAATGGGTTATACCTTCTTGTTGACTGCCTATGAGGTTTGAAACATTCCTTTATCGAAAAATGATGTTCCACTATATGTTGATCCAGCCCTGGCATTTCATGGTAATCCCATACAAAGCAACCTTTGTGTTGCTTAATCAAGCTAGTAAGCTGCTCCTTTTGTTCTTCTTTTAGCAACGAGCTAGCTCATATAGTCCTGGTTTCTCCATGCTCTCCTTAGTTGATATCCGAGAGACTATTTTATGCTCCATTTACCTTAATCTGTTCACAAATGTCTGTCAATTGAATGATTTTTGCAACCTCCAGCTGCATTTTCTGTATGGTAGAATTGGCTGTCAGCCGATCGAGACTTTTGGCTGCTATTGAATTTTTGGAAAAATGTGATATTCATTGGCATACTAATGACTACTATATTATTACCTCAAGGATAGCTTAGAAAAATGAGATGGTTAACAATTAGGAGAATAGAAGATTACTTCACTTATCTATACATCGCTTGAAAAAGGATTCAAAATGGCTGAGACTATTTCGATTTGATCCCCATTCAACAATATAAGAAGTTGATGTAGAGTATATAGAATGCAATGATTGGCACGAATCAAATCTTGGCCCAACAAAATAGTATATTTGGCTTAGCTGACACTACAAAGAATGTTGCAGCACTCATTTTTGAGTAGACACTACAAAGAATGTTGTAGCAACCATTATGTTTGATCGTGATCCAAAATTTACTTCTTCATTTTGGAAGAGTTTACATAAGGCCATGGGTATAGAATTGAATTTTAGTATAGCCTTTCTCCTACAGTCATAGAGGATGATTCAAATCCTCAAAGATATGCTGAGAGCTTGTTTTATTAACTTTTAGGGTACTTGGGATGAATTTCTACTATGGGTTAAGTTCTCTTTTAACAATAGTCACCAAGCTATTATTGGTATGGCTCCTTATGAGGCACTTTAGGGAAGGAAGTGTAGATCTCCAGTTCATTGGCATGAGGTCTGAGAGAGGAAGTTATTGGCCTCGAAATAGTACAACAAATAGCTGAAGCTGCTGAAAATATTCGCCAACGGATGAAAACAACTCAGTGTAGACATAAAAGTAATGCTAATAGAAGAAGAAAACCTTTGGAATTTGGAGTTGGAGACATAGTCTTTCTAAAAGTGGCACCTAATAAAGGAGTTATGAGATCTAGGAAGAAGGTGAAGTTGAGCTATCGATTCATCGAACCTTCAAGATTGTCGAAAAGATGGGTGACTTAGCCTACCGGGTTGCATTACCATCGAACCTATGAGGAGTGCATAACGTGTTTTATGTCTCTATGCTAATGAAATATGTTTTCAACCCCTCCCACATCCTTAGTTATGAAATGTTAGATCTTTGTGAGAACTTCACATACGAAGAGTTACCAAAGATAATCTAGAAAGGGTGGAAAAGGAGTTGAGGAGGAAGATGATAGTATTAATCAAGGTTCTTTGGAAGAATCATGCAATTGAAGAGGTGACTTGAGAGCGCGAGGATGAGATGCACACTAAGTACCCAAACCTTTTTGGCGAGTTCTAATTTCGAGGACGAAATTTATTTTATAGGACAGGGCATAGTAAAACCCAATGGTAATTTTTCCCGCTTTTATGAATTATGCATTATTGTATATTTATTATGTGATTAATTATTTAATTTACTACCTTCGATGTCTATGTTCTCATTCTTTTCTTTTTTCTTTTTTTTTTTTAATAGCAAAAGGACTTGGAAGAAATAACGAATGATGTGCCAATTACTATGTCAATAGCTTATTTATTATGATTTTTATTATTATTTGTTTATACATTATTGTGTGAGTTTATTTATTTAGCTAATGGAATTCTATTAATTTTGGTAAATTTAAGATTTATTGCTACCGGATGAAATAAATCTAGTTTGATAAGCATTATATGCTTTTAAACTAATTTTGGGCTTAAGGCCTATTGTCAAAAAAAGGAATGAAGCCCATCCTTTAGTATGTGAACACCCAGGCATCACTAAGGCTCCATTTGGATTACATCTTGGGCAAAAACATTTTTACCCCCAATTTCAAATGTTATTTATTTTACACCTTGGGCCAAGAAATGTTACTCCCAAACCAAAACATTTTTGTAATACCGGGAATTTTTCCTTTATTAATTTTTGTTTGATCGTGTGAAATTTTATGCCAACTAGGGTTGAAAATTTTATATGTGGTTTATATTTTAAAATCGCACGTTTAATAAGTACGAAAATAATGTCTGTGTCGAATAAGAGTCATTGTTTGGTTAAATGCTCGACTCGTGGGCCTATTTATTTATTAGTCGAAAGTTAGCCTTATTTAAGGATTTTGGGTTAGGTATGGATGGGAAGGCTCGAAAGGTTTGGGTTACGGCCCAAAATATAAAATAAAAAAAGGAAGAAAATATATAAAAAATAAAAAGAAAGAAAGAAAAGAAAAGAAAAAGAAAAACCCAAAGAAAACCCTTCATCTTCTTTCCCCCGTAACCCCCCGTCGTCGCCGCCGCCGCCGCCGCTGCCACTCCCACTCCCAGGAAGCCCTGCCGCCATCACCATCTTCTTCGCTTTCTGCTGTTCGCCATGTGCAACCGCTCAATCGATGATGAACCACTCAGCAGTTGGAGGATTTTGCCGCGACTTGGCCAGGCCTCCCTTGCTCGGTCGCTCACTGTGTTCAAGGTCGCCACCCTTTGCTCGCCAGATTGCTGACTACCTTGGTTGCGATCGACGAGCCGCCCACGTCTCAAGTCGGACTACTACAGCTCGCGATTCCTGTCACCATTCGTCGAGGTTGACCACTTGCTCAAGTAGCTGCAAGACCCGCGCTAGGAGGCCATCCAGTTTTGTTGAGCAAAGCAAACCGCTTCAGGTCTCTTCTCGGCTTCCCTCTCTCACTCTCGTGCTCGAATCTGCGGTCTGTGGTTCGTGCCATTGCCAACCAAATCGCTCGCTAGAGGTGCGCAATCTGCGCCTCCAGATCTGATATGCCATCTTCTTCTTCTTCTTCTCTACGTGATCGGATCTGTGCAACTCAGACACTTGCTAGATCTATCATCGTCATCTTCTTCTCCTTCTCTGCATGACTGGATCTACTCGCACCATTCGCCACATCTGCTATCGCTATCTTCTTCTCCTTTTCTGCTCAACAGTTTTTTTTCTCTTCGACTGAAGCCAGAATCTCTTACCGCTGGCCGTCACCTTTGCTCTATATCCTTGCTACTCGCGTCGTCGGACATTGCCATTGTGAATCCATCGGTTGCGGCCGAGGTTGTGACTCTCACTGTGGACCAGAATCCTGCTCCTCTGGTCGTGCGACAAGGAGCAACAGCCCAGCAACACCAGGTGCCCAGCAGGCATCGGGCGCCCAGTAGCACCAGGCCCCAACAAGTATCGAGCGCCCAGTAGTATCAGGCATCCAGCAGTACTAGGCACCCAGCAAGTGCCCAGTGCCAGTGCCAGTGCCAGACCCCGGGGCTATTGCGCATACCGCCTGAGCCCACTCCCGAGAATCCAATATCGCTCTCGCAACACTTGGATATCGTGAACTTAAAGGTGAAAACGTTAACACTTGATATTGAAATTTATGACTTGTACATAATTATGCCCTGAAGTGAATTGRTGGGARAACATAGATTAGGTTTATTCCCAAGCTAAGAAGTTAAATTGTACCCTTAAAAATGTGATACTCGATAATATGGGAACTAAATATGGATTTAAAATTGATAAAGGACATTCTTGGATTAAACACATAATATCAAAGTTGGGACGGTCGAACTAAGTAGACTTTCTTTCTGTAATCAGAACTAGGTCATTTCGAGGCCTTACATTGAGAACGGTTGAAGGAGTTCACTTCACAATYTAAGTAAGAAGCCATTAAMGTAAAGGACTCCGRGTAAGTAAATTYYCATATCTCATTAATGTTTATGAATGAATGTAATTGAACCCTTTTAGTTAGTCTAATATGTTATGTATGGGATTGTATTATGAAGTGCATTAATTGTGTGGGATATTTCATGTGTTTCATATCTTGTACTGTTTGTCGAATGATATATGTCATCTATACGACTATATGCATTTCATGTCATGGGCATATAGTTAGGGTTTTACATCACTTCTGGCATGAGCCATTCACACATTTAGGAAATGAATGGTTTAGGAAATGGAATTTTAAAGGAAAATGTTAAAGTTTTCGAAAAGGAGTGTAAACCTAGCCACGAAAGATGTGAGTGGGAAATGGGGCGTGGGGGACCGGCGCACCCAACCCTACCCTCTTGGAGCGTAGGGAAGAATGTAATGTTCACCTCCTTGAAGGTGAAAGTATGGAAGGAAAAGAAATGTTATATTAACCGCTTTGCAGTTCTACCAGCAGGAATGGAATTGGGTTCCAAATAAGAATGGCCCACTGCAGAGCTTAGTGGCTAGGCGTTACATTCAGTGAGCTCACGAATTAAATGAAATTGAATGTTCGTGGCAATGAGCCTTTCACACATTTATATGACAGAAATGAAGATAGTGTGAGATGGGAATTTTATGGGGAAATGTAAAGTGTTTCGGAAAAAGGCACGGTCGACAAACCTTAACGCCACGAATATCCTCTGTGAGCAGCCGTGGTAAGGAAAGAATGGGGTAATGTTCGCATCGCTTTGCGGAAACGGACAGAAAGCGATTTCTACCTTCTCTTGAGAGGGTAGAAGGGAAAGAATGTATTGTCACTACCTTTTGAAGTGGAAAGTAATGGAAGGAAAAAGAAAATGTTATATTAACCGCTTTGGCAGTTCTTTACCAGCCAGGAATGGAATTGGGGTTCCAAATAAGAATGGCCCCACTACAGAGCCTTTAGTGGCTAGGCGTTACATTCAGTGAGCTCACGAAATTAAATGAAATGAATGTTCTGACAAATTATTATATTTTGAAGGAAAAGGTTTGTAAAACAGATTTCGAAAAAAGGAATGTGTTTAGAAAGTTTTTCACTTAAAAGGAGAAAATTTTTATGATTTCATGAACATGTAGGACACATGTTTATGCATCATGCATGCATGTGGTTTACTTACTAGACTTTTTTAGCTCATTGTCTTTTTCTCTTATTTTGTATTTCAGATGATGTATAGCCAGATGGGGTGAAAAGAGGTCGCTTGTGGGCAAGCTATGGTACCCTGGAACATGTTTTGAATAAATTTTATGTAGTAAGATGAGTGTCCACTTGAATAGTTTCCGCTTACTATTAAGTATTTCTCATTGGTTTAAATTTTTGAGGTTTTCATGATTTCTGTTTTAAATAAATGTTGGGATAGTGAAGGTTTGTTAAAACACATTTTTAACTCTTTTGGATATTGTTGAGTTTTAAACAGATAGTTGATTATTTGCGAGTAGAGTGATGTAATATTCTCAGCTTAGGATAGTTCCTAAACTGGGGCTGTTACAGTTTTGGTATCAGAGCTTAGGATTTTAAAAACGATTCTGTAGACTTGATAAGAAAATGATTTATGAATTTTGAAAAGTATATGGGTATCGAGCCATATCACAAGCTTCCCTTCCTAGACCATCTAGTAAGTTTCTATTTTGATTTAAATTCTCGAATGAGTTGAATGTTAAGTGTTAAGTTTCTATTTGGATTTAAATTCTCAAATGAGTTGTTAATTGTTAAGTTTCTATTTTAATTTAAATTCTCGAATGAGTTGAATGTTAAGTGTTAAGTTTCTATTTGGATTTAAATTCTCAAATGAGTTGTTAATTGTTAAGTTTCTATTTTGATTTAAATTCTCGAATGAGTTGAATGTTAAGTTTCTATTTTGATTTAAATTCTTGAATGAGTTGAATGTTAAGTGTTATATTATATCTTGATTTTGCTTTGAATTTGGGGTAAAGTATAATGTTCGATTTTGTAATCATGCGCTATGTCTGTGTATAAGTTCTTACATGATAAATTTTTCGATTTATTAATGGTTCGTACTACGCGTTCACAAGCCCAAGATGGGGCTGTGCAGCTCCAGGACGAAGGGGCAGGTAGTACCCGTGCTGCACAAGGAGCTCCAATGACTATGGAGGCCTTTATGCAGGCAATGACTGCTTTTAGACAGGCTAGCCAATCGAGGAGGAGCGAAACACAAGAATACTGGAAGATCTCGAAGTTTAAGAGGCTCGCCCTACCGCCATTCTCAGGTACCACTGATCTTGTGAAAGCTGAGAATTGGCTGATAGAGATACAGAAAACCTTCTCTGTCATGCGATGCTCAAGCAAAGAGAATGTTGATATTGCCGCATACATGCTCCAAAGGGAGGCGTATGACTGGTGGCTGATAGTTCAGCGCCAGCATGAGAGGGATACTAGTCCCTTCACTTGGGAAATATTTATCGAGGCCTTCAACCATAAATATTTTCCCAAGATCGTATGACAGTAAAAGGAGCATGAGTTTGTGAGGGTGGAGTAAGGGAGCCGATCTGTTAATGAGTATGAAGCTGAGTTTGCGCGATTAGCCAAGTTTGCTCCTGATTTGGTTGCTACGGAGAAAAAAAGAGCAAGACGATTTGAAAAGGGGCTCAAGCCTTAGATTAAGCTGGCAGTGATCCCTTTTGAGCTTTCTACATACCAAGAGGTTGTTAATGAATCTCTCTTGGTATAGAGGGCTCAAATGTTGAGTAAAGAGGAGTTTAGGAGTCCACCCACGAACCAGAGATTTAGAGGTGGAAATCCAAAGGGTGGTCAGAAGAGGAGGTACGATCAAGAAAGTAGATAGGCAAATCAGCAATGCAAATAGCAGAAGAAAGTTTGCCCTAAATGTGGCAAGGAATATCTAGGCGAGTGCCTCTTGGGCAAGGGGGTGTGCTTCAAGTATGGGAAGCAAGGGCATTTTGTTAAGGAATGTCCTGGTGAAAGTGGTGGAGTGTGTTTCAACTGTGGAAAACCCGGACTCTTGGCCAAAGACTGTAGAGTGGCGGAGCTAGCTACGAAGACACGCATCTTAACCATGATGAGGAAGGAGTCTGATGAAGCACCGACCGTAGTGTTAGGTACCTATAACTTTAAAATTGCGTTAATTCAGTTATTATGAATAATTGCATGGGTTTAAGAATATTTGTTATGTAGGCACCTTATCTGTGTGTAATACACCTACTAATATACTATTTGATTCGGGAGCTACCCACTCCTTTGGTCACCCTGCTTTCGCTGAGAAACTTCGAACCTCGTGTATACATATGGATACATCGCTTGGTGTGTCCACATCCTCTGGGGAAATCATGAATTCGGAGTACGGGTTGAAGCATTGCATGGCTGCACTAGATAGGAATGAGCTGATAGTAGAACTCATCGTGTTGGACATTCAAGAGTTTGATGCCATTTTAGGCATGGATTGGTTGTCGAAGCATCATGCCACAATTGACTGTCGCAAGAAGAAGGTTATGTTTGGTCTGCTTGGCGAGTTACAATTCTGTTTTGTCAGGTCGAGGGTGAAACTGTCCATCCTGATGATATCCGCTATGAAGGCCCGTCGGATGATGAAGAAGGGTTGCACTGGCTACCTGGCTTCAATAGGCGAGATTATTGAAACAGAGCTCTCGATCGAACAAATTCGAGTTGTTCAAGAATTTTTGAATGTGTTCCCGGACGACCTTTGAGGTTTACCATCAGTAAGGGAGATCAACTTTGCCACTGATTTGGCGCCTGGAACAGCACAAATCTCTAAGGCACCCTATCGAATGGCTCATGCAGAACTTAAGCAGTTAAAAGAGCAATTACAGGACCTCATGTATAAGGGTTTCATCCAACCTAGTTTTTTGCCATGGGGTGCGCCTGTGTTGTTCGTGAAGAAGAAGGATGGATCGATGAGGTTATGCGTAGATTATAGAGAATTAAATAAGGTGACGATAAGGAATAGATACTCGTTGCCAATGATCGATGATCTATTTGATCAACTCCAAGAGGTAGGATGTTTTTCCAAGATTGACCTATGGTCTGGCTACCATCAGTTGAGGGTTCGAAATGAGGATATTCCTAAGATCGCATTTCGAACTCGGTGTTGACACTATGAATTTTTGGTGATGCCATTCGCGTTGACCAATACACCTGCTACATTTATGGATTTGATAAATCGAATCTTTAAGGAGTACTTGGACCAATTTATCATTGACCAATTCGTCATAGTCTTCATCGATGACATATTGGTGTACCCTCAATCCAAGGAAAAGCATGAAGAGCATTTGAGGACTCCAGATACTTAGAGTCGAGAAACTCTTTACAAAGTTTAAGAAGTGTGAGTTCTAGCTTGATAGCATGCTATTTCTAGGACATATTGTGTCCAAGGAAGGTAATGTGGTGGACCCGAGTAAGATTGAGGCGGTTCGATGATGGCCGGCACCTACCAATGTTGGTGTGGTTCATAGCTTCCTTTGGTTAACTGGTTACTACCGGAGATTTGTGGAAGGATTTTCCAAATTACCTCACCTATGACCTAGTTGACCAAGAAGAACATAAAATTTTTGTGGAATGGGAATTGTGAGTGCAGTTTTGAAAAGTTGAAGAGACGATTGACATCCGCTCTGGTCTTGACAATTTCACAAGGTTGTGAAAGGTTTGTGATTTATAGTGATGCCTCAATGAAAGGTTTGGGTTATGTTTTGATGCAACATGGTAAGGTGATTGCTTATGCCTCAAGGCAATTGAAAGAGTATGAGAAAAACTATCCCACCCATGATCTGGAGTTAGCTACCGTTATTTTTGGGTTGAAGATCTGGAAGCACTATCTGTATAAAGCAAGGTGCAAGATTTTCATTGACCATAAGAGTCTCAAATACTTCTTCACCCAGAAAGAGTTGAATATGAGACAACACGATGGCTGGAACTCATAAAGGATTTTGATTGCATGACAAACTACCATCCAGGTAAGGCTAATGTGGCGGCTGATGCGCTTAGCAGGATGAATCATGGAGCTGTGGCCGCTTTACGAGTCTATCAGATCCCGTTGATGGAAGAGATTCGGAGAATCGACTTGGAAATGATTTCGCAAGACTTATCAGGCTACTTTGCGAATATAACTCTTACATCCATTCTCCTTAATAGCATAAGGGATGTGCAGAAGGATGATCTCCTAGTGTTGAAATGGTGAACAGAACTTATGGAGGGGAAACGTTAGGACTTTGTAATCACGATTGATAGAGCCTTGCAGTATGGCGACAGATTTGTGGTTCCGAATGATAAGGATTTGAAGGAAGAGATCTTGAGAGAAGCTCATAACACGCCCTATTCGGTTCACCCAAGAAGTATGAAGATGTATCGAGATTTGAGAAAGCATTTTTGGTGGCTTAGCATGAGCCGTGATGTAGCGGAGTTTGTTCAGCGTTGTCTTACCTGCCAGCAAGTGAAGGCTGAACATCAACTGGTCTTCTGCAACCCCTTATGATTCTGGAATGGAAATGGGAGAGCATTGGTATGGACTTCATTGTTGGGTTGCCTAGTTCGAAGAAGGGATATAATGCTAGCTGGGTGATTATGGATCGTCTTACGAAGTCGGCACACTTTCTGCCAGTTAAGACTACCTATAGCATGGAGAAATATGCGGAGTTGTATGTAGCTGAGATCGTCAGGCTGCACGGTTTCCCACTGTCCATTGTGCTTGATTGTGACCTAAGGTTTAGTTCTGCATTTTGGAGGAGCTTGCATAAGGCTATGGGCACATGATTAAATTTTAGTACCAGTTTTCACCAACAAACAGATAGACAGACCGAGAGGACAAATCAAATCCTGGAGCATATTCTGAGAGCTTGTGTAATTGACTTCCGAGGAACTTAGGATGAATTTCTTCCATTAGTGGAATTTTCATACAACAATAGCTATCAGACTACTATCAATATGACCCCTTATGAAGTACTATACGGAAGGAAGTATAGGTTGCCAATTCATTGGGACGAAGTGGGTAAGAGAAAGTTGTTGGGACTCGAGATAGTGAAACACACCGCAGAGGTAGTTGAAAGGATTCGTCAACAGATGAGAACTGCTCAGAGTAGATAGAAGAGTTATGCAGATAGGAGGAGGAAGCAGCTGGAATTCGAGGTTGGGGACAAAGTCTTCCTAAAGGTGGCGCCTATGAAAGGAATTATGAGATTTGGGAAGAAGGGGAAGTTGAGCCCTCATTTCGTTGGACCTTTTGAGATCCTCGAAAGGGTGGGCGGACTTAGCCTATCGGGGTTGCCTTGCACCAAACCCTATTAGGTGCTACATAATGTATTTCATGTTTCCAGTGGCTAAGGAAATATGTTTCGGATTCCCCTCCAACATTCTCCAGCTATAAAGCGCTGGATCTTCCATGAGATACTTGATGATTAAGGAACACTCCACCCACACCCACCCTATGGTACCTACATTTGATTGGCTCCCATGGACTAGAGCTAGCGGCCTAAGAAGATCCAACAGAGTTGGCGAGCAAGTAGTCTGGCATTCTACTTGTCCAAGAGCCTAGCTATGTTGGAGGATCTTCCTAAGCCTCATTGGTCTGAGCATGAGTGCCCATAGGAGCACCAAGAAAAACCCTCCAGGATGTTCTGAGGATTCATTGTGGATATGTAATGGATTTCTTAAAACATGGTTTTCTAGTTTATTTTATTGGTGTTTATGCATTAGTCTCCTTTTATGCAAGGGCAAAGCCACCTAGGTTTAAGAAGGCTCCTTGTCTTCACTTTTGGAACTTAGAACTTCATTTGTGTGTTAAGAACGCAAAAAAAAACATGGTTTCTCCTGTATGTGTAAAATGCCGTCGAAATTTCTTCCCTTGAGAGATTGTATAGTGCGTTGGTTGTTAATTTGGATTCAGTTGTCTTGTGTGTATTTAATGTCCTTTCAAGGATTGGTGCTAGCAAAGCTTCATTGGAGTTATCCTCCCTTGTGCGGCCTGCTATGGCCATTGTGTTAAGGTTGCAAAGGGAAGAAGGTTGAAATTCCATTGGTATTTGGTTCTTGATCTCAAGAGATCAAGGGGTTGTTGCCTTACTCGGTTCTAGTTTTCTTTCAAATATCCTTTCTATTCTGATTTCTTCCATTTACCCGGCACTTTAGGTTTCATTAACATCTTCCATTGTTTTTCTTGTGTGTGTTTGTGTCAGATCCAAGCTTGTGGTGCTAATCCTCATATCAACATTGGTACAGAGCTTTGGGTCCGACATCAAACACATCTCTCTATCTCAAAAATCACAAAAAAATTTGAGTTTGTGGTCCACCATTGTTGAGTCTTGAGTTGTGCTTTGCTTTCTCACCATATGTTGTGTTGTCTTGTGTGTTAGGATCATTCCCCAAGTCTGTTCTGGCATGCCAAACTCAATTTGAATAACAGATCTTTGGGAGCTTGAGATTACCAGTCTACCTAACTTAGGCGCCTCGCCTTGTTCACAAACTGATCACCAACCAGGGCCAAGACCAAATCTCCTAGCCTTGTGTTCAACACAACTATCACGCAAACACACGTATCCAAGACCGAACGCTACCACCTTGCTTCCGCTCCTCTATAACC
>MEJB01000014.1:888038-910565 GCA_001752375.1 Rhazya stricta | reverse complement strand
ATCAGACCGGTGAGCCTCAACCCTACATTGCCCCAACTACCCAAGCGTGCCCTAACCACCCCCAGACCACCTCGAAATTCATGCCAAAACAGCTTGACTTGTTGGTTACAACCATATCCTACAAATCCAACGCCTCTTGCCAAGTGAGCCAAGTCTGCCAATTCAAAAATTCAGTTGGCGCTTGACTTGTAACTAACTCTTCCACATTCCACCTAACTCCTATTATCAAGGCGTGCATTGCAATCAAGGGAGTGTGCCAAAATTCTCCATTCAAAGTTGTTGTAAYAACCTTGACCAAAATCAGCTRGCGTGCCCACTATTCTCGRCCCAACTTTGACAAGTSCATTGGTTTGTTACTCTTGTTTGTTATTTTTGAATTCAAATAGCATAGGATAATTCTTATCTTCTTATTTTATTGTTGAGACAAAAAAAAAAGAAGAAAGAAAAGAAATTCAAAAAAGAAAAAGAAAGAAAGAAGAAGTCTCACATATTCCTATTATGTAGTTGTATTAGCATTCTATTTGCATATCATACTAATCTATAATTGTGGTCAACTCATATCATCAAGACTTAAGTTGAAGACTTGGAACACATCAAGGTACCCTTCCTCCTACCTTAAGCCTACGCCCTACCCTACGCCAAGCCACTTCCTCATTCTATTCTCAAGCTTCATTGGCATCTTCAAGGCTGAGTAAAGGTACGCCTATCCGTCTCCTCAAGTCCTAAATCTTCTTCTAAAGTCTTGATTGCACATTCTTTATTGCAAATCTAGAGTCTTATCTTTGATCTTTCTTTCCCTTTTGTTGAGTCACCTACTGCCAAGACATTGTAGCCTTATACCTCTCTTTATTCACTTCATTTTGTGGTTTGAAAGTAATTTAATCCTATTGGTTATTGATCTMTACAAGGCAATCCATCAAAYTAAGTTTGAATCAGCAACAATTGAGAGAGTGTGATCACAAAGAGGGCATACACGTGAGGTTTTTGTTGTATTTCACTAACCTAACAAGTTTGTGTGTTGAAGTTTTTTGTGACAATGTCTAGGTCACCTAGTCGAAGGCGTGAAGAAAGTGCTCAATCCATGAGCAGTGAGCAATTGCCACCTACTTGTTCAACATGCTCAAGGGCATGGGAGATAACTTGGCAACCTTGGCCACAAGGATGGAAGCGCTTGAAGCTCGGACCCCTNCTAACAAGTTTGTGTGTTGAAGTTTTTTGTGACAATGTCTAGGTCACCTAGTCGAAGGCGTGAAGAAAGTCCTCAATCCATGAGCAGCGAGCAATTGCCACCTACTTGTTCAACATGCTCAAGGGCATGGGAGATAACTTGGTAACCTTGGCCACAAGGATGGAAGCGCTTGAAGCTCGGACCCCTCTACCAGTCCATGTGCCAACCGTAGGTCAAGTCCTTAGCACCAATTTTGATATAGGTGGCCCTAGCCATGATCGCCCAAGGACTCCATTGCCAGACTAGCAAGCTACCTATCAAGCTTCTAGAGAGGCGTCTTGGACGTCTAACCACACCACTCCAGCCGGCGTCACACTTTGGTTCCACTGCCACCACCCTATGTTGAGGCATATGTCCAAGTGCCCTACCAAGGCGCTGGTCCTTTTGTGCATGGGGAAGTCCATTCAAACCGTCAATCACCTCGCTTTAGAGCTCCTTACGATCACAATGCTTTTAATGCTTTTCAGGGTTACCGAGGAGATAACATGGAAGAGGATTGGAGGCCTGAGCTAGCAAGAGGCTTCCAACAAAGAAGGGGGCATGAGGTTAAGCAAGATGGTCTAGGAAAAGTCAAGGTGAAGATCCCAACATTTGAGGGTAAGTGTGACCCAGATGCATACATGGAGTAGGAGACTAAGATAAAGCAGATTTGGACGTGCCACAACTTCCTCGAGCATAGAAAGGTTTAATTGGAAGAAGCCCTTGAGTTTAGTGGTTATGCCTTGATTTGGTGGGACAATCTCATCAAAGAGAGGAGGAGAACCCTAGATCTAACTGTCAACATTTGGGAGCAAATGAAGGCATTAATGAAAGCTAGATACGTCCCTCAACATTACACTAGAGAGCTGCGCCAAAGGCTTGAAATCCTAAGGCAAGGAAACATGACAGCTGAGGAGACATATAATGTAATGCAAGTGGCCATAGTAAAGGCAATGTTAGGAAAGATGAAGAAACCACTATGGCAAGGTATCTTAGGGTTTTGAATTCTTATTTGGCTAATGAAATTGACTTGTATCCCTATGAGTCTATGACAGAATTGCTCCATTTGGTGGTTAAAGTTGAGAGAAAGACTGAAGCAAGGAACCAAGGGAGCAAGGGAGGTCAAAACAGCTTGTCACCATGGAAGAACCAAGGCAACCGAGGCCTAGAGGCACCTAGTGCCAAGGAAAGTGGCCAAGAGAGCTAAGGTAGGCTGAGGCACATTGGGCCACCCAACACCAGCCCCACATCTTCCAAGACACCCATGCCATCTTCCACACAACCCAAAGGGAGTACTCCTAACCCTACCTCTTCTAGGACTAGAGATATTGTTTGCTTTAAATGTCAAGGTAGAGGTCATTTTGCTAGGGATTGTGTGAATACTAGGACCTTAATTATAAATCATTTAGGCCAATATGAGAGTGAGAGTGATAAAGGTGAAGATGACATTGTTGATGAAAGTGTTGCAATAGAACATGATATGCATGATAGTGATGAAGGCATTGAGTATAAACATGGTAAGTCTTTAATTTGTAAGAGAACTTTGCATACCCAATCAGCCCCTTATGAAGATAATCAAAGGAAAAACCTATTTTATACTAGATGCTTAGTCAAAGGTAAGGTTTGTAGCATGATCATTGATGGTGGTAGTTGTTGCAATATTACTAGTAGTGAGCTTATTTTTAAATTTCAATTATATACATTTTATCCCCTTAGGCCATATAAGTTGCATTAGATGAATGATTGTGGTGAGTTAAAGGTTAATAGGCAAGATAAGGTTACAATTACACTTGGTCATTATGAGGATATTGTTTTATGTGATGCTGTACTCATGCAAGCATGCCATATACTTTTGGGTAGACCTTGGCAATATGATAGGGGGGTTGTACATGATGGGTTTAGCAATAGGTATTCTTTCACTTTTAATGGGCAGAAAATTGTGTTTAAGCTTATGTCCCCTATGCAGATTGTGAAAGCCTATGTGAAAAAGAGGAAGAAGGATGAGGCAAGAGAGCAAGCAAAGAGAGGCACCCAAGGCCAAGGCATCAGCAGCAGCAAGTCGGCAGGCCGGGCACTAGGCGCCACAACGCTAGCCAAGGCCAAGGCACCATGTGCCACAGCGCCCACACCAAAGGTGCTAGTGCCAAGGGGGTCGGCCACGCCTAAGGCGGCGCCAAGGGGGCCAACACACACCACATAGAGTCAAGGCACCTTAGGATGAGCCTCTATTTCTAGCCAGCCCTAAACCACCTTCTAGTGTCCTTCTAGCTACCAAGAGAGACCTTGTGAGTGACTACTTACCCTTAGACACTTCACTTATGGTCTTGTGCAAGAAATCACTTAAGGCTAGTGAGGAAACCATGCCTACCCTACCCCCATCTATCCAAGTCATCCTTAGGGAGTTTAGTGATATGTTCTCCGATGAGATACCCTATGGCTTTCCACCTATGAGGGGCATAGAGCATCAGATTGACCTTATCTCGGGAGTTACATTGCCTAATAGACTAGCCTATAGGATGAACCCTAAGGAGACTCAAGAGGTCCAAGCCCAAGTCTAAGAGTTGTTGGACAAGGGCTAAATGAAAGAGAGTATGTCATCATGTGCCGTCCCTATCCTACTTGTGCCAAAGAATGATAGTACTTGGAGGATGTGTGTGTATTGTAGAGCAATCAACAACATAACCATTAAGTACCGTCACCCTATACCTAAGCTGGATGACTTGTTGGATAAGTTGTATGGAGCCATCTTCTTCACCAAGATTGATCTAAAGAGTGGCTACCACCAGATTCGTATGAAGGAAGGGGATGAATGGAAGATGGCCCTCAAGACCAAGTTTGGACTCTATGAGTGGCTTGTCATGCCCTTTGATTTGATAATGCCCCTTCTACCTTTATGAGAATTATGAATCATATTCTTAGGCATTTTATAGGCATTTTGTTGTGGTTTACTTTGATGGTATTCTAATTTTCAGCAGGTCCGTAGCAGCACATGAGAGGCATTTAAGGGAAGTCTTTTCTACCCTTAGAGTAGAGCGACTGTATGCTAACATGAAGAAATGTGATTTTTGCACAAATGAGGTTATTTTTCTTGGTTTTGTAGTGAGCACACATGGGCTGCAAGTTGATGAAGAGAAGGTGAGGGCGATCCAAGAGTGGCCCACATCAAGCAGCATTGGAGAAGTAAGGAGCTTTCATGGGTTGGCTAGCTTCTATAGGCGATTCGTGAAAGACTTCTCCACCATTGCAGCCCTATTGACCGAGATTACCAAGAAAGGTGTAGCCTTTGTGTGGGGAGAGGCGCAGGAGAGAGCATTCTATGAGCTCAAGTGGCGTCTTACCAAGGCTCCATTGCTAGCCCTCCCGGACTTCACTAGGCCATTTGAGGTGGAGTTTGATGCTAGTAGCATTGGCATTGGAGGCGTCCTCATGCAAGAAGGTAAGCCTATTGCCTACTTCAGTGAGAAATTGAAAGGAGCATGTCTAAATTACTCTACATATGATAAGGAGCTTTATGCATTGTTTAAAGTACTTAAGACATGGCTACACTATTTATGGCCTAGAGAGTTTGTCTTGCATACTGATCATGAGTCACTTAAGCATTTTAGGAGTCAAGATAAACTTGATAGGAGGCATGGTAGATGGATGGAGTTCATTGAAACATTCCTTTATGTGATTAAGTTTAAAAAGGGAAAAGATAATGTAGTAACTGATGCGCTTTCTAGGAGACATGTTTTGCTCATCACATTTAGACTCTAAGATGTTAGGATTCACTTACATTAAAGAGTTGTATGAGGATGATGCCTGATTTTGGAGCTGCTTATAAGCATTGCATGGCTAAGGTTTCTTTAGATAAGTTTTACTTTTTGAGGTATTCTTGTTTAGAGTTGATAAGGAGTGCATTCCTAGGTGTTCTTTGAAGTTATTCTGTTGATGAGGCCCATAGAGGAGGCTTGATGGGACACTTTGGGAGGGATAAGACATATCACATGCTGCACACATACATTTATTGGCCACATATGCTTAGGGATGTTGATAGCTTTGTTAAGAGGTGTATAGAGTGCCTTAAGGCCAAGTCTAGAGTTAAGCCTCATAGTTTGTACACCTCTTTGCCTATTCCCACAGCCCCATGGGAGGATATTAGTATGAATTTCATTGTGGGGCTGCCTAGGACTAAGAAGGGTGGGACTCTATTTTTGTGGTTGTGGATAGGTTTTATAAGATAGCTCACTTCATTGCTTGCCATAAGATTGATGATACATCTAATATGGCTAACTTATTCTTTAGAGAAGTAGTTAGGTTGCATGAGGTGCCTAGGACTTAGTGAGTGATAGAGATGTAAAGTTCTTAAGTTACTTTTGGAGGACACTTTAGGGAAAACTAGGGACGAGACTTTTGTTCTCTATTTCTAGTCATCCCCAAACAGATGGGCAAACAAAGTAACCAATAGAACCTTCGCCACTCTTTTGAGGGCTGTCATTAGAAAGAATCTTAAGGCTTGGGAAAATGCCTTACCACTTGTAGAGTTTGCATATAATAAGGCCATTCATTCTAGTACCTCTTTGAGTCCTTTTGAGTGTGTCTATGGTTTGAATCCTTTAACCCCACTTGATCTTATGCCATTGCCTATGAAGGAGCAAGCAGATTTTAATGCAGATAAACAAGTGGAGTTTATCAAGGAGTTACATGCTAGGACAGGGGAGCGGTTGCTAGCCAATGGAGAGCAAGTGGCAGCTAAGGCTAATAAAGGAAAGAGAAGGATTGTTTTCCAGCCTGGAGACCTCGTGTAGGAGCATTCAAGGAAGGAACGCTTTCCCTAAAGGCGCAAGTCCGAGCTGGCGCCTAAAGGAGATGGTCCTTTCAAGATCAAGAGCAGAGTTGGAGATAATGCCTATGTGTTAGAGCTGCCCAGAGGCTATGGAGTTAGTGCCACATTCAATGTGGATGACCTTACTCTCTTTGAAGGAGGAGACTTAGACCAAGATGACTCAAGGTCGAGTCCTTTCCAAGAAGGCCAGAATGATAAGGGACCACTCACTACACCACCTATGGTGCCTACATTTGATGATCCCATGACTAGAGCTAGGGCTAAGAAGATCTAACAAGAGTTGGACAAGGTAGTTGCATTCTACTTGTCCAAGAAGCTAGCTATGTTGAGGATCTTCCTAAGCCTCATTTGTTGAGCATGGTGGCCATAGGAGCACAAGAAGACCTCAAGGATGTTTGAGGATTATTTTGGGTAATGGATTTTTAGGACATGGTTTTCTAGTTTATTTTATGTTTTATGCATTAATATCCYTTTATAGCAAGGTAAGCCACCTAGGTATAAAAGGCTTCCTTGTCTTCACTTTTGGAACTTAGAACTCATTTGTTTAAGAACGCAAAAAWAACACGGTTTCCCTGTAGGTTGAATGCATCGAATTTCCCTTGAGAGATTTAGAGTGCATTGTTGTTGATTTGGATTAAGTTGTCTTGTGTGTGTTAATTCTTCAAGGGATTGGTGCTAGCAAGCTTCATTGAGTATCCTTCTTGTGCATGGCTGCCATAGCCATTGTGTAAGGTTRCAAARGGAAGAAGGTTGAATTCTCATWGGTATTTGGTTCTTGATCTCAAGAGATCAAGGGTTGTTGCCTTGTTGGTACTAATTTTCTTTCAATTATCCTTTCTATTCTCATTTCTTCCATTGCCGACTTTGGTCTAACATCTTCCATTGTTTTCTTGTTTGCGTTTGTGTCTAGATCTAAGCTTCGTGGCTAATCCCCACATCAAGCCATCTTACTAAGAGATGCTTGTGGACATATTGGAAAGGGAGGAAAAAGTATTGAGGAGGAAGGCAATACCGTCAGTGAAAGTTCTCTGGAGGAATCATGCAGTTAAGGAGGCTACTTGGGGACGAGAAGAGGAAATGCGTGATAAGTACCCACACTTGTTAGATGAGTCCTAAATTTCGAGGACGAAATTTGTTTCATGGGGTGGGGTATTGTAATACTTGAAAATTTTCCTTTATTAATTTTTGTTTGATCGTGTGAAATTTTATGCCAACTGGGGTTGAAAATTTTATATGTTTATTATATTTTTAAATCGCACGTTTAATAAGTACGAAAATAATATCTGTGTCGAACAAGAGTCATTGTTTGGTTAAAGGCTTGACTCGTGGGCCTATTTATTTATTAGCTGGAAATTGAGCTTTTTATCGAAAGGAAGCCCGTTATATTAAATTTAAGGATTTTCGGTTATGTATGGATGGGAAGGCCCGAAAAGTTTGGGTTATGGTCCAAAATATAAAATAAAAAAGGAAGAAAATATATAAAAAAAATAAAAAGAAAGAAAGAAAGAAAAGAAAAGAAAAAGAAAAACCTAAAGAAAACCCTTCATCTTCTTCCTCCCGTAACCCGCCACCGCCGCCACTCCCAGGAAGCCTTACCGCCATCACCATCTTCTTCACTTTCTGCTGTTCGCAGTGTACAATCGCTCAATCGACAACGAACTGCTCAGCCATTAGAGGATTTTGCCGCGACTCGGCCAAGCCACGAGACCCTTGCTCGGTAGCTCGCTGTGTTCGAGGTCACCACCCTCCGCTCGCCAGATCGCTGACTGCCTTGGCTGCGATCGATGAGCTGCCAGCGTCTCGAGTCAGACTACTGCAGCTTGAGGTTGCTGTCACCGTTTGCCGAGGCTAACCACTTGCTCGAGTCGCTGAGAGACGCGTGCCAGGAGGCCGTTCGATTCTGTTAAGCCAAACAGACCGCTTCAAGTCTCTTCTCTGGCTTCCCTTTCTCGCTCTCGGGCTTGAATCTGTGGTTCTTGCCATTGCCGACTAAATTGTTCGCCCGAGACGCGTGATCCATGCCTCCAGATCTGGTATGCCATCTTCTTCTTCTCCTTCTCTGCGCGACCAGATCTGCGTGACTCAGACACTAGCTAGATCTACCGTCATCATMTTCTTCTTTTTCTCTACGCGACCGAATCTGTGTGACACTATTTGCCAGATCTGCCGTCGCTGTCTTCTTCTCCTTCTCTGCTCAATAATTTTTTTTCTCTTCGACTAAAGCCAGAATCTCTTGCCACTAGCCGTCACTTTTGCTCTCGCTATCATGCTACTCGCGTCGCCAGACGACCGAGGTTGTGATCTCACTGTGGATTAGAATCCTAGTGCTCTAGTCGTGCGACAAGGAGCAACAGCCCAGCAGCACCAGGTGCCCAGCAGGCATCGGGTGCTGGGTGCCCAGTAGCATCAGGCATCCAGCAGCACTAGGCGTCCAGCAAGTGCCCAGTGCCAGTGCCAAATGCGTAAGCACCCAGACACCCAAGGCTGTTGCGCGCACCGCCTGAGCCCATGCTCGGGAATCCAATACCGCTCCCACAAGTCTTAGATATCGTGAACTTAAAGGTGAAAACGTTAACACTTGATATTGGAATTTATAACTTGTACATAATTATGTCCTGAAGTGAACTGGTGGGAGAACATAAATTAGGTTTATACCCAAGCTAAAAAGTTGAATTGTACCCTTAAAAACGTGATACTCGATAATATGGAACTAAATATGGATTTAAAATTGATAAAGGACATTCTTGGATTAAACACATAATATCTAAGTTGGGACAATCGAACTAAGTAGATTTTCTTTCTGTAATCACAACTAGGTCATTTTGAGGCCTTAYGTTGAGAACGATTGAAGGTGTTCACTTCACAATTTAAGTAAGAACCCATTAACGTAAAGGACTCCGRGTAAGTAAATTCTCACATGTCATTAATGTTTATGAATGAATRTAATTGAACCCTTTTAGTTAGTCTAATATGTTGTGTATGGGATTGTWTTATGAAGTGCATTAATTGTSTGGAATGTTTCATGTGTTTAATATCTTGTACTGTTTGTCGAATGATATGTTATATATAYGGCTRTATGCATTTCATGTCATGGGCATGTAGTTAGGGTTCTACATCACTTCTGGCATGAGCCATTCACACATTTAGGAAATGAATGGTTTAGGAAATGAAATTTTAAAGGAAAATGTTAAAGTTTTGAAAATATTAAAGTTTTCGGAAAGGAGTATAAACCTAGCCACGAAAGATGTAAGTGGGAAATAGGGCATGGAGGACCGGCGGACCCGACCTTACCCTCTTGGAGGGTACGGAAGAATGTAATGTTCACCTCCTTGGAGGTGAAAGTATGAAAGGAAAAGAAATGTTATATTAATCGCTTTGCAGTTCTAGAAATAGGAATGGAATTGGGTTCCAAATAAGAATGGCCCACTACAGAGCTTAGTGGATAGGCGATACACTCAGTGAGCTCACGAATGAAATGAAATGGAATGTTTTACAAATTATATATTTTGAAGGAAAGGCTTTGTAAAGAGATTTCAAAAAGGGAATGTTTTAGAAAGTTTTCACTTAAAAGGCAAAATTTTATGATTTCATGACATGTAGGACATGTTTATGCATTCATGCATGTTGTTTACTTAGTGGACTTTTTAGCTCATTCATTTTCTCTTATTTTGTATTTCAGATGATGTATGGCCAGATAGGGCGAGAAGGTCTCTTGTGGGTAAGCTATAATACCCTGGAACATGTTTTGAATAAGTTTTATGTAGTAGGATGATTGTCCACTTGAATAGTTTCTGCTTACTATTAAGTATTTCTCATTGGTTTAAATTCTTGAGGTTTCCCGATTTTGGGATAGTGAAGGTTTRTTAAAACACATTTTTAACTCTTTTRGATATTGTTGAGTTTTAAATGGATAGTTGATTATTTGCGAATAGAGTGATGTAATATTCTCAGCTTAGAATAGTTCCTAAACTGAGGGTGTTACAATTTTCTTCCAATCATCATTTAAAAGACAAGAATATAYAGTAACATTTTCCTTCCTCCAAAAAATTGCAACATCTAATTTTTAAATAATTAGCTACGGTAATCACTTTGAATAATCGATTATTCATATAGAGTAATTGATTATTGTTAATAATTATGAGAATTACTTTAAATAATCGATTATTCATAGTAGAAGACTTGAAGAATTCTGAATTATCACTTTAAATAAATGATTATTCATATAGCATAATCATTATTCGTAGTAGATGACGTGAAGAATTTTGAGTTATCACTATGAGTAATCRATTATTCATAGTAGACGACATGAAGAATTCTGAGTAATCATTTTGAATAATCGATTATTCATAGTAGACAACGTGAAGAATTYTGAGTAATCACTTTGAATAATCKATTATTCATAATAGATGATCTAAAGAATTCTKAGTAATCACTTCSAATAATTGATTCTTCATATAGAATAATCGATTATTCGTGAATTTTTTGTACAGTTATTTTTTTTCTCCCCTTGCCCCAAAGTCTATYATTTATAGTGAATAATCGATTATTCATAGTAGAYGACGTGAAGAATTTTGWGCAATCATTTTGAATAATCGATTAGTTATAGGAGACGACATGAAGAATTCTAAATAATCACTTTGAATAATCGACTATTCACAGTAGATGACATAAAAAATTTTGAGTAATCACTTTGAATAATCGATTCTTCATATAGAATAGCCGATTATTTGTGAATTTTTTGTACAATTTTTTTCTCCAGATGAGTTTTGCATGGTTAATTAACTCAAAATCATGTTTTGTTTAAATTTGGATTATGTTGAACAATATAATTTTTTAAGGAAAATATTCATTTTATGTTTTCTAATCCAAGTGGTTTCTTAACTTCATAAATAATTTTAAAATTCAAATATTTCAATTTCCTGCCCCAACTTAAGGAAAAAATTGTTCTCCCCTTACCCCAAAATCTAATACAAATAGAGCCGAAATATCATCATTCTAGGGTTTAAGAAAGAAAGAGAGAGAGAGAGAGAGAGAGAGAGAGAAGAAGAAGAACAACAAGAAGCTGGGATAAGGGGAAAAGGAACTTTAGTAACGTGTTGGGTTTTTTTAAGGCAAATTGTAGCAATAGGAAGGTAAGATTGTTAGCTTTTAATCTCATATGTCCCCTAATTTGAACTCGAAATTCTTCTGTTGTTTTGAGTGATACATTATGGAAATTTCATGAATCGATTGGAATAATTTTAATTCGTGTATTGGAAGAGATCTGTATTTTCTTTTATTTTCAATTTTTTACTCATTTCATCTAGTATTTCTCGGAGGAAAGATTTCAAGAATACTTGAATTATATCTTTATTTTTAGGCTTACTGCAAATGTGTTGTTTTAGGAAAGCCCACCAACTATTTGACAAAATGCCTCATAGTAGTTATTTCTATTCTTCATTGTCCTAAGAAGATTTTCGTGCTCTATGTAATTGAATATGTCTTATTACTTTTCTGTCCAGAGTTTTAGGAGTGAACAATTTTATTAATTTACTGGATCTTTCATTTTATTTCTAATGCGCAAAGATACTAATGTTTCCATTGTTTTATGTTCTTATGTTTTTTTTTTTTAACTAATGGAGGTGTGCCTGAGACTTCCACTTTGATCATTTTAAGTTTTTAGTTTTAGTATTTTGATCATAATCATATGTATATGGGAGTTCTTAAACATTTCAGGGAATTTACTTGGTTACCTTATGGCAAATATATGATCACTTTTACATTGTAGGAAAATATTGTGGGATATAAATGTACAATAAAGTGATTTTAGTTTGGGTTGTATTCTGCTGCACCTACTATTTTATTTTTTTGTTGGTTGGAGTGTTTGCAAAGTGATAAGGTAAATGTGCATAGAATGGAGATCCGTGCAAGGCTGGGGTGGATATTAGTTGGGTTTCCAAAAGAAATTTATTGTGTTTTCTTTCAGTTTCAAATGGTTCATTGCACTTCCATTTTTAATGTTAACAAATAGAATCCTTTCTTGAAAACTATTATTAAGATATATTTAGTGGTTTTTGCTATTCATTTATTTGTTAGGCAAGCTATATTACATGTTGCATTCAGTAGTTGGTCAAATAAATGATCTAAACTATCTTGTTGGAGTCCATAGATTTAATTTCAATTAAAGTGGGAATTTTCAAAGGTTCTTTATGAATTTTCTTCTTGTAATGAAACTAGGATATTGTCTTTTCACATTGACATTGTAGGCAATCAAGTCAACCACTTGAAATTAAAATAAATTAAGGGTTTCAGATAAGTAAACTTCTCTATTCTCATTTATGGGGAACTTCTATTGTAAGTTTCATGTGAGTTTATGATTGATTTTAAAATATTTGAATTACTACTTGTTTACATGTTAGATCTGTAAGTTCGAYGTAYAGTTTCTTGGTCAACATTCATGAACGTATACTTCATCAATATATTGCATCATCCTAGTATGTTGTATGTTTCGAAACCCGATAGGCAAATATTTTAAAGGATAAACTTTGGAAAATGCAATTTTTACTATCTTATGAATCCTAAACTTTAGGAAGGAAAAAGCTATATACCTAAGCCATGGAAGGTGTAAGTGAGAAACGGGGCGCGGGGGACCGACGAACCTAACCTAACCCTCTTTGCAGATTGAAAATGAAAGTAACCTTTGTAAGGTGAATGTGAAAGTGAACTTGAATGTTTTGTTTGGTACTGCCTGTAGAAACTTATTTGGTTCCAAATAATAATTTTCCACTACAGAACTTAATGGTTATACGATACACCAAGTAAGCTCACGTTAGAAATGGAAAACTTTTGAAAAGTTAAAGGGAATGAAACTTTTAACTTCATAATAGAGAATGCATGTCATAAGAATTCATGCATGGGGTTTACTTACCAAACTTTAGTTCATTCCCTTCTCRATTTTTACGTTTCAAGTGATGATGAACCMAGTGGTTCGAGGAGAGCCCTTAAGTGCAAATTATGATACCCAAACTTTGTTTCTTTAATTAAAATTTTAATGTTCAGTGAACTTCGTCAGATAATTGTAATTCTTAATTCATTTATTGATGTTTTTATTTCAAAAGCTTTTGAATTATAAATAAATRATTACATTTTGCTAGTGAATAGGTCTATTGGGAGTTGTCTCCTAGTCTAACATAAGATCTTTTTCATTTTCTGATTATTCCACTGAGTTGAAATTGAAATGGTAACATAGAGTATTTTTTAGAATTGGTTGTTCAGTTTTCCTTTTCAAGATAGGTTGGATATACATATATTACAAATGGAGCTCTGCCGAAATTTCCATAGTAGTTAAAGTAGGGTAAGTGATTACACCTCTAGGTTTAGAGTTTCTTAATTTGGGGTGTTACACTTGAGGTGATTAGCCATTTCTTTGGTGGCTTGGAAATACCATCAGTGGCTTAGCCAATATGTCTTTTGTCTTGGGCACAACTAACTCAGTCATTGCCTACTCAATAGACAAAATATCATCCGTCGATGAGTTTTGGTGATAGGTACGTCTAAGTTCCAAAGGGAATAGACCACTAATGTTGATGATTTTAGTCGTTTGCTCGTTAGTCRATTCTTCCTCAAGATATTTCTTYAAGGGTCATCTCTTGTAAGTCCACTTGCTCTGTTTCCTTATTTTCTATGTTTTAGTCAATTTGGCAAATATAGCTCAAGAATGGTTATCGGGGTCAGCAAAAAATTTCATTGTCATCACGTCATTCTCCATATGGAATTTAGCCATACAGAAGCTTTCCCATCCGACCTGCAAAAAAAAGTAGTTCATGCCCGAGCTTTTCCTTCGCATACTTTCTTTACTAATTGGCAAAAAACCTTTTTGTAGATGATCAGCTAGCTAGGAGTTTAGGACTCTTATGGTGCCTTAGCCTTAGGGTTTGTTTCCTGGAGAGAGTTAACAATTAGCCAATCTTCAAYGGGAGGATGTTGTTCCTTTTTCTCTTTAGTTCTCCACTAAGCTTTGGGCATAGACATTGATGTAGCTCCCACCATGTTGGCTTTTGCTAAAGGAAAAAGATTGATATTCACGAGAGATTCTTGGATCTTTCTATCGGCAAAGAAAAAATGGCCATCCTGGATAGACTTTTGGATGTTATTGTTATAGAAAATAATACAATGGTTAGTAGCATGGCTAGTAAGTGTTATGCCACTTATAATATTTTTTGCCTTTGAGCTCCTTAGCTGATGGTAATTTCTGACCAGCTAAAAGTTTGGTCTGCTTGTTCTTCAATATTCGATTAAATAGCTAGTCAGCTTTGGATATATCAAACCCCTAGCTAGGCTAATTGCCTAGTTTTGCTTCCTCCTTCCCACATATGGGCTTTAGCATTAGGCATGTGTATGTTCCTCCTCTTACAATTTCAGCCACTATGATATCCAAATGTTGATCATCTTCAGAGTCAATTATATCATCCATGATAGAAATCATAGTCTGGCCTCTCATAAATTTGGAGGCCATGTTCTTCTTCTTCTCTTTGATGAGTTCTTAAATACACAAGGCATGGGACAGCAACCTGGATAAATCAGAGAAATCCTAAAGAATCTGTTGTTCCTTAACTTGCGAGTGCATTTTACCAATAGCCATCCTGCATATTCTAGTTACAAGAGTAAGGTATGACATCTCTCTTTTAGCCATTGAAACCTTTCGAGAAAATCAAAAACATCCTCGTTCGGCTTTTGCTTGATGGCCAATAAATTGGCCACAAAAACCTCAGGAATAGGTCAATGTCATAAAATAGATGCTCCATTTCTTCCCAACTGTGAACTGAATTAGCTAGAAGATTTGTATACCAAGAAAATGCAGCTCTAGTTAAAGATAAGGAAAAAAAGCTATAATTTGTGTAACTCTCTATTGCTTAATTCCCTACCTGGGTTGTGAAATCGGCCAATGTGCTCCATAGTTCTCTTGTCATCATCTCCTGAGATTTTGTTAATTTATGGAGTTTTGTATTCACAGGGCATGATAACAGCATTTCTATCCTGGATATGGTTTCCTATAAGAAGGTCAATCATCCTATGATGTTCAAGTTTAACTAGCTCCTAAGGATTTCAGCTATTGCATTAACATCGATCTGCAATGGAAAGTTAAATGGCTAAAAGACTGGTATAGGAGGAGGCTGTCTGACAACTTGGAAACCACGGTATGTAAGAAGAATTCATCCTTGAACATTAGGAAATTTATTTCACTAGTTAGGTTGTGCGTAGTTTGCCATGTCACGAAGTCCCTGATAAGGTGGATATTGGTAGGAATAGTCCTAGCCCTCGGTGTATAGCTGAGGGTTTGATCTTCTAGGGGAGTAAGAATAAGCAGCTACTTGAGGTGGTAGGGGTTTTGAGTATCCTGGTAGTTTACGCCACCATTAACTGTGAAATACTTGAAATAACGTTTTCCAACTTTTAAGAATTTTATGTGAACTAGCTTATTATTATTATCGTTATGTGTATTTTGCATGATTAGTTTATGTGTTATTTGGCACTTAATCAATGAAATCGATATGTTATGGGAAATTTAGTAGTTAACCCAACATTGGATAGTTTAAGTTGGAGTAGGAGTAGTTAAGTGGGCCAAATGGGTTAAGTTGAGTAAACAGGTCAATGCTGGATCAGCTTGACCCAAGACGCATGAATATACCTCCATACTCTATTCTATGAAGCTAAGGAAGAAAGAAGAGAAGCTAGGAAGGGCAATTACTTGGGCAACCCTAGAAGTCATTGGAAAACATAATCCCTGCAATTCAAGGTAAGACCTTGCATTTATTTAACGATAGTTAAAGCATTTTTCAATGAAAAATATGTTTTCCTTTAGGTTATAACGTTATTGCCTTTGGAAATTTCACAAATGAATGTTAGAGATAAGATAAATTTGTAAATATGTGGAGATGAGTATGATTTACATGTTTTGAAGTATAGAGAACATAGGGAGATTAAAGGGACATCGAGGGTATAGGAGGATTGCTGATATTTACCCTTGATAACTCTATTAGTGGTTTTCTACTCCTACATAGATGCAAGCATAGACAGAAAGATCATTTATAGCTACGTCCATGACATTTAAGGTGCCTACTAACACTCATGGACAGATGTGCGTATGGAACATACTATCCGTGCAATCGTCCGCAGGCAATGACGATGCTAATGACAGTATCATGTCATCTGTGGCCACCACAGTATCATATCATCTATGGCCACCCAGTTCTGAGAAAATGATGGCTTTTTAGGGATTTCAAGGCTATAATGTTCCCTGATAGGTTCCTAAGAGGGTGTCTTAGAGTTTTACAATTTAAAAGATCATTTTAGGTGTTTTTCCCTTATTGTGAACTAGGAAGTGGACACTTTGATGTCAAGGACAGTAAGGAACTCAATCGCTAACTATGTATTCCAAGCTTAAGCCTTTAAGAGTTTTTAGGTAAGTAAACTTCCACATCTTTATCAATTGCGGTATATAATTATTGTGTATGAATGTGTAAGAGTACTATGATTGAGTTGCTTGTATGCGAAGTCCTATAAGTGTTATACTTGATTTGAACTATGTGAATTCCTATATGTTTATGTTATGAAACGACAAATGCATTGTTTTATGCTATAATATACATTCATGAAAATGAATTTTCATAAGTTACGACATGTTCCATGTTCATGATAATTTTAAGGCAAATGTTTTCAAGGTAATGTGAAAATGAGTTTAAAATAGGACACATTCCTAGTTTTAAGAAAGTAAAGGGTATAAGCTTAAGCCATGAAGGATGTGAATAGGAAATGGGGTAGGGGGCGGGGCACACTCAACCTAACCCTCTTCGAGGGTAGTAATGAAATGTTAAAGTGGACCTCCTTGTGAGATGAAAGTAAATGGAAATGTAATGTAAACTATTTTGTGATACTGCCGATAGAAAATGTGACCTAGTTTCAAATAATAACTGCTCACTGCAGAGCCTAGTGGCTAGACGATGCACCAAATCAGCTCACGTTAGTCGAGGAAAGCAAACGTTTGAAAAGTTAAGGAAAAAAATGAGATGTAGTTTTCAAATGTATAGTGAGTTAATCATATCATTAGCATACATATATAGGGTTTACTTACTAAGCTTAGCTCACCACTTTTCCTTTATTTTATGTTTGGGGGGATGACTGTTAGGTGTTTCGATGAGGCCACTTAGGGGTAGAATCGAGCCAAAATTACTTGTTATAGAAGCTCTCTTTTATTAAATCATGCATGTTGCAACACTTTGGTTTGGAGAGTTATGCTTTGAACAATTTACAAATTTTAGTTTATCAAAGACAAATTGGTTTCAGATATTTATGTCAAGTTTTATTAGTATTATTCCAACTTTAGAAACCTTCTTCCCTACTTAAAGATTTAAAATTTATTTTTTCACTTCTGCATGTAAACTAAGGTGAACTCTAATATCCTTAGGTTAGATAGTCCCTAATCTATAGGTGTTACAAGCTGCTTGTCCCCCAGGTTGTGGAATATTTCTCTTTGCCATCAAAATAGGTCCTTGAGGAAATTGAAGGATTGGTATAGACCATGACTACATAGCTTCTAGATTTTCTACTGGTGGCAATATCAATTGCATTAGTGGTAAAATCATCTATGCTTGTGGTCCGATTTTCCTTAAATGCTCTAGGGCCTAGATTTCATTCTACAACATTAGTCTAAACACAGTGGCAAACTATACAATTAGATTTTCCATGAGTTCACATGTACATTATTCCAAGGTATGCTTGATAGCAATAAGGAAAGTGGGTAGCGGCTCTGAATCAAGAACTTTAGATGATGAATTGTGGTCCGAACGCCGGAAACCTCTATCATGTGCAACATCATTTTGCTCTAGTGCTCATGGGATCATATTCACCAAGCGTGTTTTAGGTAAATACCCTGGTTAGTTGATGTTTTTTTGAGTCTAAAGGGGATTATTTTGCTCTTCGACCATAATTTGCAATCATGGCATAGACACATGCAAACTTACCAAGTCCAACTGGGCATGCCAATTATGTTAGGCCCAGAAAATGCCTTAACAAAAAAAAGACTAGTCGGTGAAAGGCTAGAAACTGCCTAATTAGCTGGATTGTTGGCTTGTTGGACGGCTAAAAGCGGCTATCAGATAGTTTGGTGGTTTGTTTGATTCAACATCGAATTCTAGCTAGTTAGCCGATGAAAGGCTGCCAAAATACATAGATCCTCTTGTTAAGGGTGGATTCTTGAATTAACTGAAGAATGCCTTCAACGAAGTGTATATGTGTATGTAAGCTTTGACAAAAGACTTAAAGGCTTACAATTGATAAATAGATGGACTTTTATCAACGAAAAGAAATGATGGTTTTCAAACTTCAACTAATTAAAATAAGCCAAAATGACATCTAATTTTGAGCTCAAAGCGAGGCATAAGTTGGTAAAAAGTAATGTAGAAAACTGTATATTTTCTAGAAAGCTAAGTAAGTCGGGTAAAAAGCTATTCTAAACAAGCTTAGAATTGATGAAAATAGAATGCATTAAGTTAAAACTCCCTGAATTGATCTTGAAGTTGATTTGATTTTGTTTGTGTGATGTGCCGGGGGTTTTTCACTTCAATCTTCTTCCTTTCATACTTCTCGTTGAAATCTCGACTAGACAATGGACTTACTTTTTATTTTCTTGACCGATCAGCTGAGTTGGCTAATTTACTCCAAATAARTAGACATAAATATAGAGATTTTGTTAGGCTTTCGCTAATCGAGAGTCTTAACTTTCATTCATTGACTCATGCTCAGTAAATTTGGCGGCAATTATGCCGATGGAGCTCTTAAATCGCCTATTGATGGCCATTGATACCCTTTTTCATCGAGGCTAATATATCCAAGAAATATTTTCATGGGTTTACATATTATTTACTCATCTCAATCGATTGAATTTTAGTGTCAGAAGTATCATACATGGAAACTTGCGCTTAGATATATATCTACGCAATAATTATATATATTTATTAATACAATCAAATTTAAGTTTAGATTGTTCTCTATTCAGGACATCCAACAAGATCATTACTTAGATCTTAAGTCTCGTGTACAAAGTAGTTAGTAGGCTTCTTTGACAAAATCATCAAGTTTTTATTTAATTAATTAAGAAGCAAGGGGATGTGTGAAACTAGATCGAAATGGCATTTGTCAAGTCAACGATCATGTACTTATAGTTCCTGTACTTGGAAGTAGAAGAATCAATTAGTTAATAATTTCATCAACTATAGTTTTTATCAAATGCAGAATGATTTTAATTTTCTAATCTAGACTGATAAAAGAATGAGGTAAAGAGGATTAAGAGCCTCAAAATGCCCAGCCCGACCCTTTTTGATGAGTGTATAATCGTGTTAAGGTTGTGAATAGTTGATAACAAAGTCAATTAACCCATTATTTTAAAAGACTGAAGTTGAATATCCATCTTAAAAAGTGCACATACAACAAAGTCAATTAACATAATCACAATTTTTTGAAAGATGTCGAGATCTTCTAATTATGATTGAGTAAAAATAGACGTTAATAGTGGTCCCAACTCTCCACCATTGAAGTGATCAAGTACCAATAGACGGTTGCTTAAAAGTTATTGGCGCATTACTTCTGGTGAAGATGGAAAGAGAAAACATAATTCAGCGTGTTCCATATGAGCAATAAAACAAACACCTCATAAACATCGTGGTTGTGCTATTCTTCATTCTGGAGACTGACCATTATGAAATGATACCTGGGGAGGGGGAAGATTTTGTATAGTCTCAATGGGGATTCTTCCGCACTGTTTACTTATTTCATCATTCCATAAACATCTTATGTAGTAGTCGATGATATCATAAAATAAATCTTCTTTTATTTATGCTTCAAAGGAGATCCATACTCTTAAGCAAATGCCTAGGCATTGAGAGACGTAAGCCAGGTTCTGAGCCTCAACAAAAAGAATCAAACAAGCAAAAAAGAGGAAAGTATTTCGAACAAGTGAAGAAAAAGGGCAAAGTGACAACAATATCATCCTCAGGCGAATCATCCATTTGTCATCCCTTACGTATACCTACCTACCTAACAATATCATCCTCCTTTTGTCTCAAATTAGTGAAGAATTCTGAGTCAACGTAAAATAGGACTATGCGAATGCAAACTTAAAAAGACATTTCTAATAACTTGTTTGATTTATTCAAGCCAAGAGGACGATATAAGCATAGTGACATAAGGGAGAATTTCCAATCACCTTTTTCCATCAAATGGTTTATCTTCCAACGTAGATTCTACTTTGACCAACAGATTCAAATACATCTTTGTTGAAGCCAAGAGGATGGTTTTCACATGAAAGTCTCCTTCACATTGTGTCTCGTGGCCCTTTCTGGCTGTACTGAGAGATGGAGAAATATAAACGGAATACTAATCAAATTAGTTTACACTACATTATTGACACCTGAATTGTCAATTTCTTGTAGTATACTATAAATATATACTTGTTTTCCACCTAATTATTCTTTAAAGAAAACAAATTTACTTAAAGAGATTACATTTAATACTTGATTGTTTTTCTGCTTTATACAAGAAGTACTTTTCACCCTTGTAACAATATCATGAGGATGGACTTGGCAAACAACTAGACATTTGCACATTCCCTCTTTCGAGATTTAACTTGAGGGAATTTGATTTACTTGTATACAATCTCTTTACATTAGATCCTTGTTCATTCAACAACTTCACCAAACTCCTCTTGGCGTTTGCTCTAAATGGACAATTTGATGCCAGGAAACCATCCACCAAGTGTAGGTAAGCCTCTAAGTCATGACAGCAAGCTACATCTGCATTCGGCTTCAGATATGGTGACATTTTTGTGTCAACTCTTAGTTCTGTCCCAACATGTGAGTATGCCCATGGCATTTTGTTRTCCAGCACATTCAGCACTCCGGCAGCGGCTCCCCATTCTCTCAGCTTTTTATCCAGACTTTCGCTCACAAACATGCCCGGAACCCTAGTGATTACATCTTGATTATTGACAAYTCGTAGAACTTTGACATTATTGTTATTGAGACGGTTGGCGAAACCTCGGTTGCCGACGCGAGGGCCACCGAAGGAGAAAACGGCCACCGGAGGCACGTCTGTGGCGCACGTACTCAGTTCATCTCCTACTAGGAGTGCTAGGGCTGCMCCRAGACTGTGTCCTGTCACGGTTATGCTTAGGGKCTCACCTCKGTACTGTTCAATTAGTCTTTGCACTTCACTTACTACCGATTCTGATAGGCTTGGCACATGAGCTCCAYGCGTCTGGTATAGACTCAGAAAACCGCATTCTACTTTGGATTGTCCATTAATTGAGTCATCTTGTTCGGGCATTTGGACTAASAGATCTCTCATGTTTTCWGYCCATTCAAGACATGTGGCAGTTCCGCGCAAGGCGATCACAATATCTCTCCTTCCCATCCGTTCGATCTCCCTCTGATCATCACAAACCGCCACATAACCGATCCAGCTAGACCTTTGGGTCATCCAGTCGAGATCGGTGCCACAATCATCCCACCCACTTTGGCAACCCGATGGATGAAGTGGCATTAAAGGCTCTTCGTCACTTTATATGACCTGTCCGGTAATGCGGACATGTCGCGGCGACGGAGGTTGGTCTGCTGGACATGGCCGGATTAGAGTGAAAACAATGATAAGCCTGCCTGAACACAAACTCACCATATCTAACACACCTCCCGCCGGAGATTGGTCATCAAGAGGATCAAGGAGGCCCGACCCAGCCAGTCATTGCAGCCGTGGTACTCACGCCACCGGCTGCCGAGATTGTTCCTCCGAGAAATACTCTTGATAAGACTTAGACAAAAGGCCTCTGCCAGCCTATTCAAATGCCTGGGTGACATTTCCTCTGCGGCCTTTCATTTCTGGCCATAATCTCGACAATTGAGTCCTTCCAAGAGGCCTCTTCCTGATCTTGTTTTCTTCAGTTAGTTTCCTTAACAACTGGCTCTGGGTCTTTGTGATTCTTTTGGGCAGTAACTTTTCGGAGTTTAGCCAAGGTGTTTACTGGTGGAGTTTCTGTGGATTGGATGGCTTCATAGTGAGTGCTGCTTGAGTTGTTGGACGAGTTTGAAGGGTTTAAAAGTGACGGCACTACAACTGAGCTGGGCACGTCCTGGGCCTGAAAGAGGTGGGGGATTATGTGGCGGAAGTGTTTGATCCAATTTGCATCATTTTTAATGGAGGTTTAGTCTGGGTTTTAACTCCGTTAAACTTGTTTGGTGGTAGCAAGAAGAAATAAAGAAGAGAGAAGCTCATGAGTTTCTGTTAAAACCCAAGTGGATTATATTGGACGAGCGGAGGAATATATAAGAGTCCCTTGTGAGAGAGAAAGGGCTTGATTCTTGATAAAATTGCATTTCAAACCATTATAAAGTTCCTTGTTGTCATGGCGAAAAGTCAGCTTACTCGGTCTGTGACTGCGTATGTCAAAATGGATAGTTCTTATTACTTA